>CM045729.1:56396079-56638579 GCA_024760905.1 Plotosus lineatus
CTCCCACGGCCAACCTCAACATTTTCATCTCCGCTACCTCCAGCTCTGCCTCCTGCCTTTTCCTCAGCGCCACTGTCTCTAAGCCATACAACATCGCTGGCCTCACCACCATCTTGTACACTTTTCCCTTCATTCTTGCTGACACTCTCCTATCGCACATCACACCGGATACTTTTCTCCAACCATTCCAGCCTGCCTGCACACGCTTCTTCACCTCTTTTCCACACTCTCCATTGCTCTGGATTGTTGAGCCTAAGTACTTAAAATCCTCCACCTTCGTTATCTCTGCTCCCTGTAACATCACCGTTCCTCCTGGGTCCTTCTCATTCACACACATGTATTCTGATTTTCTGAGGCTAACCTTCATTCCTCTCCTTTCCAGGGCATACCTCCACCTCTCGAGATTTTCCTGCACTTGTTCTCTGCTCTCACTACAGATCACGATGTCATCTGCAAACATCATAGTCCATGGAGATTCTTGTCTCACCTCGTCTGTCAGCCTGTCCATCACCATAGCAAACAAGAAGGGGCTGAGAGCTGACCCTTGATGCAGTCCCACCTCCACCTTGAATTCGTCGGTCACACCGACAGCACACCTCACCACTGTCTTACATCTCTCATACATGTCCTGCACCACTCTAACATACTTCTCTGCCACTCCAGACTTCCTCATGCAATACCACAGTTCTTCTCTTGGCACCCTGTCATATGCTTTTTCCAGATCCATATATATATATATATATATATATATATATATATATATATATATATATATGCAGCTAACTGGGTTATCAAAGGCGGGCCATGTCCCTCACCGTCTATGGTGAGAGGCATGTAAAAGAACCATTGCTGACTTCTGACTTTCGTAAAGAGTAGCTGCAAAGCCGTCAGCGTGTTTCTGTCCCTTGCTAAAAGGGTTGTGACAGGAAGGGCATCCGACGTAAAAACATCTGCCAAATCAAATATGCGAATCAGATGATTCACTGTGGCGACTCCTAAGAAGGGAAAAGCCAAAAAGAAAAGAAGAAGATACAGTATATATAAAACAGGGCAGTGGTGGCCTGGTGGTAAAGGGCACTGGATCGCTGACCGTAAGGTTGGGGGTTTGAGTCCCACTCTCTATGGGTTGTCACTGTCCCCCCCAGTGCAGCTAACTGGGTTAACAAAGGCCGGCCATGTCTCTCACTGTCTATGTTGAGAGGTTCATGTAAAAGAACAATTGCTGGCCTTTGTAAAGATTAGCTGCATAGCCGTCAGCATGTTTCTGCCCCTTGCTAAAGGGTTGCGTCAGGAAGGGCATCCCACATAAAAAAACCTGTGCCAAATCAAACATGCGAATCAGATGATTCGCTGTGGCGACCCCTGAAAAAGAGAAAAAGCTGAAAGGAAAAGAACAATACTGTATATAAAACAGTTCTGTTTTATAACAGTGAGACATGGCCGGCCTTTGATAACCCAGTTAGTTGCACTAGAGGGACAGTGACAACCTTGTGGAGAGTGGGACTCGAACCACCAACCTTAGGATCAGCAATCCAGCACCCTTTGCCACCAGGCTACCACTGCCCACAAATAACTGGGAACATCTCCAGCTTTAATCTTCTGCCACAACCATCAATCATGCCATGTGAATTTCTGATATGTCCAGTCTGATTTTATGGGAAAACTAAATATTGCTCCGATATTATTTTTTTTAAATGCTGTAATTGTAAATGTTACCTGGAAGAAGGAATGCTGATCAATCCATTGAGCAGCTCAATGAGCATTATTATACATCTGGCTCGATAATTCAGCTGCATGATTCTATACCAATGCATGGAACCGCGATTTTTGCACAACAGGCATTCACTGATTCATTTGCCCAACTGATTAATCCCACCGTCTTGTCTACAGCAGGCTGGAGCCTATCTCAGCTGAAACTGAGCAACGGCCGATTACACTATAAACAGCTTGCCAGTTCATCACAGGGCAAACACACACACACACACACACACACACACACACACAGGCTTTCACACTCACAACGAGGAGCAATTTGGAACAGCTAATTAGCCTAATTTGCATATGTTTTGACTGTGGGAAGAAACCATAGTACCCTGAAGAAACCCATGCAAGGCTTTGGAGAACAGGAAAATCCATATATAATCATCCTCACCGAACTCAGAACTTTCTTACTGTATGATTGTAGAACGCGTTAAACACTTCACCACAGTGCCACCCACAGAACAGATATGAAGCTGTGTATTTGTTCTGCCTATTCAATAACAAGTGAAGTTATTAAAATAACATATACCTAGAATTGTCTCCATTCTTGCACCCAATTCTCTGGCTGGTTTCAAACAAAGACCAAATATGTATTTCATCATGCACCTGAATTAGCACTTATTTAATTATTCAATTCTTACATTCCTAAATTATTATCTCTCCCTAACAGGGTTTCAGTTTGATTTTTTCACTTTGACTAGTGAACCAACATGGCAATGTGTTTTTATTAGGGACTACAACTCAATTATTTAGATGTTCTGGTTAGGAAATGCTAAATGCTGTCAAACCAAATGTCAATAATGCATTATATAACATCATGGATTAAAAAAAAGATTGTGTTTATTCAGTAAATAAAGACGCCTATGTTGTAAAATTTAAATTTCTTGGAAAAGTTTACATATAACTTACAACCAGTCAGAATAATTGTAAAATGTATGCACTTTCGTTGTAATTCCAGAAATCTGGTGGTTTTCATGTGGGCTCTGCAAAGTACCAAATTTTATGTTCATATATTCATCTAATCGTTCTTTCTATTTTCTCTGGCAAAAATATATTAATTCACTGTTTTTATAGGAAAATACTTTTTAAATGCATTTTTTGTCACTGCATACAGGACAATGATGATCTGGATTATTTGCTATAACGATTTTTTTAGAACCTCCAGGAAAAAACCCTGGTTGGAATCCAGTGGCTGTATGATGAGTTGGGCAGTGAGTTTTGGAGCATGAATAATATCGACAAACATGGGATTGAGCCCAGGCAGCCAGAGGGGACATTCCCACACAAAGAGCACAAAATCAGCTGGCATTATTTCACATCATATTTCTCATCCAAGAAGTACTAGAATCATGAGCCCAAATACAACAATCTGTTCTGCAAGTAAACATGACTGGTGAATGATATAGTGAAGAAAAGTTAAACAAGGAAGCGAACCATCAATAATGGCAGTTAAAAGAAGGAAAACAACATTTGGTTTCTCCTGTTGGCATTGAGGTTTTTTGTGGAGGCATAAATTCCCTCAGACTGTCATATGTGGCTCTTATTACAGCATGTGAACAGGAAATGGAATTACTTATGCTGATCACATTATATTCAAGACGCCAGTAATTGGTAGAAAATTCGGATAAGTTTATATAATTCACTCCCTCCATAATAACCACCCATATGATTGCAATTCATTTCGAACAATCATCCTTTCCCTTGCAACAGAATTGCTTTGAATTTTTTAAGTACTCTTGGCCACAAACTTTTTATAATAGAGACATTAAGACATGTTGCTGTAAATGTTTTAGGAAAACTTCTTTTCCATCTTGTCCTTTTGTGGATTCACATATTTGTAGTGTTACGTTGTGCTTACAATGCCAGACTTGTTTGGATGCCATCCGTCCACCATCTGCTCTTGCAGTATGCCAACTGGAGTTTGGAATCACACCTCTGTCTCGCCAGCCAGCATAACAGTTCCACTGCACTTATTCTGTGTAAATTATAACATGGGCCACAACCATCTCTTCATTAATCAGGCCTTTCATTATTCAGCTGACCCATTATTCCATATGGTGAATCATTACTTCATATAAACATTTAAATTACACACATACGTTTGGATTGTATATATAAACTTAATTGGAATAAGATGCACCATAATATGTTAAATCCTTTACTAATGGATTCATAACGATGAATTAATATTCACATTAAACTTAAAGGGCTGAATATAATGAATATTGAAGATAATTAATGAAGAAAATATTTGAATAATTAAATGAATTTAGTATATTAACAGCTAATTGAGTCATATGTGGGTCCTCATTAATACTGGTAATAGCTAAGTGTTACCACCTTGTTGGCTTATGTTGATTATTACCATGACTTATGCAGTACATCGTTGTAAATAGTGTTTGGTTAATCAAATATATAAGCTGTAGTATTAGATTTCAACATATACTTCTAAACTAAAGTCCAACACATGATAGTTTTTAATATAGTGCCCTAAAAATTACATCTCAATTTACATAACACTAAGTCAAACTTAAACTGGCATCTGCTTTTGTCCTGACATTGAATGTGCAATGATATTAAATACTAAATACTAAATACTGTAGAATTAAATGATACTTTAATATGAGTTAGAATATGACATTGACATAGTTGTATGTTAATATCTAGCGATCATTAGTGGCTACTTCATGTCTTTTTCTTTCTAATTTGTTGTGGATAAATTGAGCCAAATAGATTAAGGGTATAATAGTTCATCAACCGAAAAAATTAACAAGGTCTATCTGCCATAATGGCAGATCGACCTTGTTAATTCTCGGTTGACGAGTAGCACCTTGGAAGTACAACTGCTAGAACCTCTCACCATCTGACCAGAACCCAGAGTCTGAGCCCATTGGACTAGCATTTCTACAAATGGCTCCTAATACAGCGTACAAATTAAAAATAACAGTTAATTTCCTAATACAGTATTACTGGGGCAGTGGTGGTCTAGTGGTATAGGGCGCTGGATCGCTGATCCGAAAGGTTGGGGGTTCGAGTCCCACTCTCCACAAGGTTGTCACTGTCCCCCCCAGTGCAGCTAACTGGGTTATCAAAGGCAGGCCATGTCTCTCACTGTCTATGGTGAGAGGCATGTAAAAGAACCATTGCTGACTTTCGTAAAGAGTAGCTGCAAAGCCGTCAGCGTGTTTCTGTCCCTTGCTAAAAGGGTTGTGACAGGAAGGGCATCCGACATAAAAACCTCTGCCAAAATCAAACGTGTGAATCAGATGATTCGCTGTGGCGACTCCCGAGTAAAAGGGAAAAAGCCGAAAGGAAGACAGACATTCCTAATACAATATTACTAATACAAATAAATATTTTCTAATACAATAATACTTCTTGCATGTACTAATTTTATAATTGTGACAGCATTGTTCAACTATCAATTATTAACCAAAGGCTACATGTCGAGACACGGTCCCAGAGCATCAACCACAAGCAGTGGAATTCACTAAGACTCAGGTGATTGCTCTGGTACATGTGAACATAAAAGATGAACAATTAAACTCTCAAAATGTGGTATAGTCTGCAAGATTTCTAGAACTGGAACTAGTCTTCCTGGTTTTAAAAGAATGATAATGATCACACTGCATGCTCTACGTGACCACAGTAAATCACGAGTTCCCAGATTAAGAATATTAACAATTACAGATGCAATAACATATACAATGTACAGAAACTCATGAGGCTTGGGATCCCTCAGACAATTATTCCTATATTATATACTGTACTTGCTCAAGGGGTTGTTTTTCTCTGATGTCATAGATCCTTCATCACATGAAGGTATATGCACAATCACATTTAAATGACGTTTGTTTTTTTGTTTTGTTAACTGTGCAGAAAGTACACAAAATCAGAACCTCATTTTCCCCTTTAAAACCACAGAACAAAACCACACTATTCCATTCTTGACTTAAGTCCTGGAAATACAGCTTGACTGACTGTATGACATTTCCATTATTTATTTATTATTCCAAATATTTAATACCAACATACTTAATTAATCCAATAATTAAAAATATTCATGTCTCAAATTTGAATAGGATGTATAAGATATCAGTTCAGTTAATTTTCTGTAACCGCTTCATCCTAATTAGGGTCACGGGGAGGTTGGTGCCCATCCCAGCCAACTCAGGGCAAGGGCAGAGTACACCCTGGACAGCTCACCAGGCCATCTCAGGGCGGAAACACGCTGACGGCTTTGCAGCCTACTCTTGTCGAAAGTCAGCAATGGTTCTTTTACATGCCTCTCACCATAGACAGTGAGAGACATGGCCGGCCTTTGATAACCCAGTTAGCTGCACTGGGAGGACAGTGACAACCTTATGGAGAGTGGGACTCGAACCCCCAACCTCTGGATCAGCGATCTGGCGCCTTATACCACTAGACCACCACTACCCCATGTATAAGATATATCAGCAAAAATTCATAACGCGAGCAGTTTATGGCAGCATTTACTTCAGTTGTTTTTTAAAAATTCTAAAGCTTTAAAAGGTTTCCTCAGAAAGACAGTGCGGCATGTTCATTACACAAGATACAGCATACAACAACATGTTGCTGCGATTGTTTGTCCAAAACTGTGCTACTGAATTAAACATTTGTTCACACATTAATATTGGCCTATAAAATTATGAGAAAAGCCTTGCATCATGTAAGTGACTCACTAGGATGGTTTCTGGTCAAAATCAGAGCAGTACCCCTTACCAATTCATTAATTGCGCCCTTTAATTATAGCTGGCTATATGTGAATTACCGGCATGCCGTGCGATGAAACAGGCCAAAAAATGCCAGTGGAGGAAAACCAGACACTGATCAGTCTTTCAGGCCACAGTTACACATTACAGGATCACTATGATTATTCTTTTGATGATTGCATTTATTAAGTCATATTCCAACCGCATTGTGCAAATAGTTGAGAATGAGAAGTTAATTGAAATGTCTTCTTTCTATATGTATTAATTTTTTCACATAAAATAGCCATATGCTAAGCTACTTTGCAGTTCAATTATTAAGAAAGCATGGATCCTTTCAGCACAGTGGCATGGTGGTTTGCATCTCCACCTCACAGCAAGAAGGTCTTGGGTTTGTTTCCTGGGCTCAGGAATTTCTATGTGGAGTTTGCATGTTCTCCCAGTGCTTGCTTTGGGTTCCTCCAGGTAATCCGTTTTCCTCCCACAGTCCAAACACGTGCACATTAGGCTGCCTGGCTGTTTAATTGATCCTAGGTGTGAGTGCGGGTGTGAATAGTTGTGTGTGTTACCAAGCAATGGTCTTTTGAGCAGTTCAGTGTGTACCTGTTTTCACCCAGTGTTAGCTGATATAGACACCATCCTCCCTGTGGGAAAACGAGTGAGTGAATGATTGAACCCTCTGTAACAATGATCTTTTTATATTCTTGTTTTATAGCTGAATGGAAAAATTGAATCCTTGTTTAGAGTTACAAAGACTTGCATCTAATCATGCGCCATACCTGCAATAGAAATGTACATGCAAGCCTATAGGCCTACACACACACACACACACACACACACACACACACACACACACACACACACACACACACACACACACACACACACACACACACACATTTCTATAATATCAGATATTACTTATAAAAAAGCCCTTCCTTCACACATAATCGACCAAAGCGATTTGTCAAGTAGGCAGTGATTGTGCTCAGTTGAAAGTAATCTTATCAACTTATAATAGGACAGTGACAGACAAGGTCCATGATTACAGGCTGTCTGGTTGACAGCATTTGCATATATTAAGCCTGACTCATTGGCGACAGCAGTATCACTCTGAAGCACTGTTTGAGCTCGGGAAGCACCCAAAACTTGCAATGCTGACAGCAAGCCTCAGCACGTTTTTTTTTTTTTCTGTCTCTTCTGAAGAAGACATAGAGTTTTCTCTAAATATAGCTGGGCATGCTCAGCTCAATCAGAGGCCAAGGGAAGAGGAGACCTTGAAAACCTACAAAGCAGAATTAATTACAACAGAGCAGCATCTGCATATTCAAGGGGACCTTTACTAAAACTGTGGATTTTAGGGTAATTAACTGAATACAATGTAATTACAGCTGTCTTGTCATTCCCATAGCTGGGGCAGGCTGTTAGAGTTCCTTAAGGATGACGAGTGTCTCAGACCAGGCAGAGCAAACCCATCACAAAACATTCCTAAGGAAATCTAATTAAGTAAAATAAAACCTAAACACCCCTAACAAATTCTTAAAATTTTAGTTTACTGGAATTTTATTGCTGCATTCTGTTTTTCATTTATTGGTAATGTGTTTACAGTTCAATAAACCACTATGTATGATGAGGTATGTGATTGTCATTACTGTATATTCATGACAAAATATATTTCCTGTATATTTGTTCGCGAGTAAGGTCCAGATCTCAAATACTCATAAATGTGATAATACAATGATTGCATGTAATCGTGGAAAACTTTACTTTGGTCTGTACTTCTTGGCTCACAAGCGTGCCAAAAGAATCCAGACTGCAATCACTAATAATCACACAGTCTATCGTGTTTGTGCATATGTTTGGGAATCTGGAATTTAAGACATTGCAGACTTGACTCCCTACAGAGAAATCGCTGGCAGTTAGACAAATATAAGAGGCTGTCTCTAGCCACACAACAACTATGCTTTCAACAGGGTGGAGATTACCAGTATTTATCTTCCTTACCACATTTGCTTATGTCTCCCCCGTCATCACCCTTTTGAGGGTTCATACACTTGCAGCCTGCAAAATACAGCATAGTAAACAAAGTTATTAAATGTCACCTTGGCTTATTTCCTCATTGATATCTGAAGTATAGGCCGCTGAACATCTTTGGCATATTGTATCAGATTATCAAAAATAATAAAAAAGAAAGATAGAAAGGAAACTTATTCATAATTAGGGCACTCAAATACAACAAACATTCAAGGACTGATATCAATAAAGTTAGAGCGGCAGGTCAGAGTATCAGAGTCAGGAATTCAGTGAGGCGATTCAGTGAGAAGTTGGAGATATGAATCCGACTATGTGGTTAGGATTTCAGTCAACTTGAGTTCATCAAAGATACCAGATGCAATCCGAGTTTACTGTGGAAATAAATGGTTATGTGATGCATACATAATCTAAAAAGTCTTGGCAAAGGCAATCCAACAAATCTGTGTGGTTACTTGGGTTTCAGCAAAATGTGGATGCGTTGTCGTGAAGTCATCTTTGAAAGCAGATGGGGCTGAGCTAATTATACAGTTTGCATTAGAAGAGCAGTAGGCACTCTTTAAGTGGTATAACAAGTTGGAATTACGTGGTTTAATCCGTTTGCTCCTTCAATCGAATCTGGTAATGAGAAAAAGTGTAATAGTGTTTCAATAAAGTCTAAGGAAAACTAATCAAAGCAAAAAGCATATACCTATCTGTTCCCTCATTTCAACAAGCAAACATTTCCTGGTTTTCACCATTACACTGTGAGCATTACAATTCTCTCAGCCTCATATCCAATGTTTCTGCCATGGATACAGAAAACATATGAATATGTAAGACAGGATGCAACTACTATCAGGAGCTATGTGCCTGTTGCTCCTTTGTCGTTTGCGGAAAACAACATACAACATGCAAAATTTTAGTGTATTAGTATGTAGTATCATGTGTGACAGTGTTATCTTTTCTGTTTGTGCCATCTACTTGAAGAGACTGCTCAGTCTCAATTCACTTGCTAATGAAACAATAAGAAATGAGGATAAAAATGACAAAATATGATCATTTTTAAAAAATATAAATTTCAATCATTTGGTTAAAATCTATTTATGAACACTGAGCAGGTAAGCACATGAATCAGATAATAACCAAAAATAGATTTTAGATATTAATGCTGAACAAAAAAAAAAAGAATTTTGAGAACATTTGACAAAACGATGGGGGAATCGGTCATTAGTTAGTGTTGTTTTTATCATACAATTTAGTGCCACAAACAAATATGATGATAATGCACTTGTGCACTTAATTTAGTGCTTAAATTAGCACGTCTGTACCTGGCAGAACAACCTGCAATTACCTGAAATATCACTATAAACTGCTATAGTCAGGAATCGCACTGAAATGCTTGATACGTACTGAAAAAGATCATTTCTATTTAGCACGTATTGTTATACTGGTGATTATACATTTATGAGTCTTCTTATTTTCCTTTCGGCTGTTCCCTTCAGGGGTCACCACAGCGAATGATCTGCCTCCATCTCACCCTATCCTCTGTATATTCTACTCTTACTCCAACTACCTTCATGTCCTCCTTCACCACAGCCATAAATCTTCTCTTTGGTCTTCCTCTAGGCCTTCCACCTGGTAGTTCCAACCTCAGCATCCTACTATCAATATATTCACTATCCCTCCTCTGTACATGTCCAAACCATCTCAATCTAGCCGCTCTGATTTTGTCTCCAAAACCTCTTAGATGTGCTGTCCCTCTGATGTACTCATTCCTGATGGTATCCATGCTCGTTACTCCCAAAGAGAACCTCAATATTTTCATCTCTGCTTCCTCCAGTTCTGCCTCCTGTGTTTTCCCCATGGCCACTGTTTCTAAACCATTCAACATCGCTGGCCTCAACACCGTCTTGTACACTTTTCCTTTCATTCTTGCCGATACCTTCCTATCACACATCACACTGGACACTTTTCTCCATCCATTCCAACCTGCCTGCACACGCTTCTTCACCTCTTTTCCACACTGTCCATTGCTCTGGATTGTTGAGCCTAAATACTTAAAATCCTCCACCTTCTTTATCTCTGCTCCCTGTAACCTCACCGTTCCTCTTGGGTCCTTGTCATTCACACACATGTATTCTGTCTTACTGGGGCTAACCTTCATTCCTCTCCTTTCCAGGGCATATCTCCACCTCTCTAGATTTTCCTGCACTTGTTCTCTGTTCTCACTACAGATCACGATGTCATCTGAAAACATCATAGTCCATGGGGAATCTTGTCTCACCTTGTCTGTCAGCCTGTCCATCACCATAGCAAACAAGAAGGGGCTCAGAGCTGACCCTTGATGCAGTCCCACCTCCACCTTGAACTCTTCTGTCATACCAACAGCACACCTCACCACTGTCTAACATCTCTCATACATGTCCTGCATCACTGTAACATACTTCTCTGCCACTCCAGACTTCCTCATCCAATGCCACAGTTTCTCTCTCAGCATCCTGTCATATGCTTTCTCCAGATCCACAAAGGCACAATGCAGCTCCTTCTGACCTAGTCTGTACTTCTCTATTAACATCCTCAAAGCAAACACTGCATCTGTGGTGCTCTTTCTTGGCATGAAACCAAACTGTTGTTCACAGATGCTGACCTCTGCCATTAGTCTAGCTTCCACTATTCTTTCCCATAACTTCATTGTATGACTCATCAACGTTATCCCCCTGTAGTTGCATAACTCTGCACGTCTCCCTTGTTCTTAAAAACGGGCAACAGCACACTTCTCCTCCATTCCTCTGGCATCTGCTCACTCTCTAAAACCTTGTTGAATGTTCTTGTCAGAAAATCTACTGCTACCTCTCCTAGACACTTCCATACTTCCACTGGTATGTCATCAGGACCAACTGCCTTTCCACTCTTCATCCTTTTCAATGCCCTCCTCACTTCAGCCTTACTAATCTTTGCTACCTCCTTGTACTCAACACTCGCCTCTTCTACTCTTTTTTCTCTCTCATTTTCCTCATTCATCAGCTCTTCAAAGTACTCTTTCCATCTTCCCAGCACACTTCTGTCATCAGTCAACACATTTCTCACTCTGTCCTTAATCACTCTAACTTGTACGTCCTTCCCATCTCTATTTCTCTGCTGTGTCAACCTGTATAAATCATTTTCTCCCTCCTTACTGTCAAACCTATCATACAAGTCATCATACTCCCTCTGTTTGTCTCCCTGTACTCCTGTTTACTCTCTTCGGTCCTCTCTATGTCCCATTTCTTCTTAGCTTACCTCTTCTTTTGTACACACTCCTGCACTTCCTCATTCCACCACCTAGTCTCCTTATCTACTGTCCTTCCAGAGGACACACCAAGTACTCTCCTACCTGTCTCCCTGATCAAATTAGCTGTAGTTGTCCAGTCATCTGGAAGCACTTCCTGACCACCCAAAGCCTGTTTCAACTCCTCCTTGATGACAACACAACACTCATCCTTTTTCAGGTTCAACCACTTTGTCTTCTGCTCTGCCTTTGCCTTCTTCACCTTTTTTACCATTTGCGTCATCCTGCACACCACCATCCTATGCTGTTTGGCAACACTCTCGCCCATTACTACTTGGCAGTCACTGACTTCCTTCAAATTACATCGCCTACACAAGATGTAGTCTACCTGTGTGCTCCTACCTTTGCTTTTATAAGTCACCCTATGCTCCTGTCTCTTCTGGAAGAAAGTATACACCACAGCTATTTCCATCTTTTTTGCAAAATCTATCAATATCTGTCCTTCTGTGTTCCTGTCCTGCATACCAAACCTGCCCATCACTTCCTTGTCCCCTCTGTTGTCTGCACCAACATGTCCATTGAATTCTGCACCAATGACCATTCTTTCACCTCTGGGGTTACTCTGCATCACTCCATCTAACTCACTGCAGAATCTCTCCTCTTCTAGCTCATATCCTGCCTGTGGGGCATAAGCACTAACAATGTTGAACTTCACGCCTTCAATTTCTAACTTGAGACTCATCACTCTGTCTGACACTTTTTTCACTTCTAGACCATTTCTGACAAACCCCTCCTTCAAGATGAATCCTACACCATTTCTCTTCCCATCCGGACCATGAAACCCTGCTTCTAAGCTTCTCGCCTTGCTACCTTTCCACCTGGTCTCCTGGACACACAGTATGGCCACCTTCCTCCTTTGCATCATGTCAGCCAGCTCTCTACCTTTTCCTGTCATAGTTCCAACATTCAAAGTCCCTACTCTCAGTCCTAGACTCATGCCTTTCCTCTTCTCTCTCCACCTACAGATACACCTCCCGCCTTTCCTTCTTCGGCCAACAGTCGTCCAATTTCCACCAGCACCCTGTTGGATCGACAACACTGATGGCAGTCGTTGTTAACCCCGGCCTCGACCGATCCGGTATAAAATTCATTTTCATCATTCGCATTTTTTTCACAATTTTGGCAGAAGTTTTACGCCGGATGCCCTTCCTGTCGCAACCCTCTTTTATCAGGGCTTGGGACCGGCATGAGGGTGAACACTGGCTTGTGCCATCGCACGGCTCCATTATATAAATTTAAATTTCATCATCATCATCATCATCATCATCATCATCATCATCATCTTCTTCCGCTTAGTCCAGGGTCGGGTCGCGGGGGCAGCAACCTTAGCAAAAAGGTCCAGACATCCCTCTCCCGAGCTACTTCCTCCAACTCTCCCGGGGGGACACCAAGGCGGTCCCAGACAAGCCGAGAGACATAGTCCCCCCAGCGTGTTCTAGGTCGACCCCGGGGTCTCTTCCCGGTTGGACATGCCCGAAACACCACACCAGGGAGGCGTCCGGGGGGCATTCTGACCAGATGCCCGAGCCACCTCAACTGGCCCCTCTCAATGCGGAGGAGCAGCGGATCTACTCCGAGCTCTCCCGGATGGCGGAGCTTCTCACCCCTATCTCTAAGGGAGAACCCGCCACCCGGCGAAGAAAGCTCATTTCAGCCGCTTGTATCCGTGATCTTGTTCTTTCGGTCATTACCCAAAGCTCGTGACCATAGGTGAGGGTTGGAACGTAGATCGACTGGTAAATTGAGAGCTTCGCCTTGCGGCTCAGCTCCTTTTTCACCACAATGGACCGGTACAGGCACCGCTTAATAGCAGAGGCTGCAGCGATCCGTCTGTCGATCTCTCGCTCCATCCTTCCCTCACTCGTAAACAAGACCCCAAGATACTTAAACTCCTCCACTTGGGGCAGGACCTCATTCCCGACCCGGAGGGTGCATTCCACCATTGTCCGACTGAGAACCATGGCCTCGGACTTGGAGGTACTGATCTTCATCCCGGCTGCTTCGCACTCGGCTGCGAATCGCTCCAATGAGAGCTGGAGGGCCCTCCTTGAATCGCCACCTTATCGTGGTGGAGGGGTTTGCGTGACCTAATGATCCTAGGAGCTATGTTGTCGGGGGCAAATGCCCCTGGTAGGGTCACCCAAGGCAAACAGGTCCGGGGTGAAGGTACAGACAAAGTGCGATTCAAAACAAACCCCTAAAGACACGAGACAACAAAAGAAGCAGTCTCCCTTGCCCGGACGCGGGTCACCGGGGTTCCCTCCTGGAGCCAGGCCCAGGGGAGGGGCTCGAAGGCGAGCGCCTGGTGGTCGGGCTTATGCCCATGGAGCCTGGCCGGGCCCAGCCCGAAAAGGAGACATGGGTCCGCCCTCCCATGGACCCACCACCCGTGGGAGGAGTTTTAGGGGTCGGGTGCAGTGTGAGTTGGGTGGCAGCCAAAGGCATGGGTTCTGTCGGACTGACCCTCGGCTGCTTACTCTGACCTTCGGGACATGGAATGTCACCTCTCTGGCGGGAAAGGAGCCTGATTTGGTGCGTGAGGTGGAGAGATACCGACTAGATATAGTCGGGCTCACCTCAACGCATAGCTTGGGCTCTGGAACCATCCATCTCGAAAGAGGCTGGACCTTCTTCTATTCTGGAGTTGCTCATGGGGAGAGGCGGCGAGCCGGTGTGGGTATTCTTGTTGCCCCCCCGTCTCGGTGCCCAAATGTTGGGGTTCTCCCCGGTTGACGAAAGGGTAGCTTCCCTCCGTCTTCAGGTGGGGGGGGCGGGTCCTGACTGTTATTTGTGCTTACTTATGCACCAAATGACAGTTCAGAGTACCCACCCTTTTTGGAGTCTTTGGGGGGGGTGTTGGAGAACACTCCCTCGGGAGACTCGCTCGTTGTCTTGGGAGACTTCAACGCCCATGTGGGCAACGATAGTGTGACCTGGAAGGGTGTGATCGGTAGGTACGGCCTCTCCAGTCTGAATCCGAATGGTGTGTCGTTGTTGGACTTCTGTGCTCGTCATAGTTTGTCTATCACGAACACCATGTTCGAACATAAGGGTGTCCATAAGTGCACTTGGCACCAGGACACCCTAGGTCGCAGTTCGATGATTGACTTTGTAGTCGTGTCATCGGAATTGCGACCATATGTTCTGGACACTCGGGTGAAGAGAGGAGCTGAGCTGTCTACCGATCACTACCTGGTGGTGAGTTGGCTTCGGTGGTGTGGGAGGTTGCCTTCCAGACCTGGCAGGCCCAAGCGTGTAATCAGGGTCTGCTGGGAACGTTTGGCGGAGCCCCTGTCCGAGAGGCCTTTAACTCCCACCTCCGGCAGAGCTACAACCACGTTCGGAGGAGGCGGGGACATGGAATCCGAATGGGCCATGTTTCGTGCCTCCATTGCTGAGGCGGCAGCCCATAGCTGTGGCCGTAAGGTCGCCGGTGCTTGTCGTGGCGGTAATCCCGAACCTGGTGGTGGACACCTGCGGTGAAGGGGCCGTCCAGCTGAAGAAGGAGGCCTATCGGGTTTTATTAGCCTGTGGGACTCCTGAGGCAGCAAACGGGTACCGGCAGGCCAAACGTGCTGCAGCCGAGGCTGTCGCAGATGCAAAATCTCGGGCGTGGGAGGAGTTCGGTGAGGGCTTGGAGAGTGATTATCGGTTGGCCTCAAAAAGGTTCTGGGCCACCATCCGACGCCTCAGGAGGGGGAAGCAGTTCTTCACAAACACTGTTTACGGTGGAGGTGGGGAGCTGCTTACCTTGACTGGGGATGTTGTTGAGAGGTGGAGGGAATACTTTGAGGACCTTCTCAATCCCACCAACACGCCCTCCGTGGAAGAGGAAGACCCTGGGGGTTCGGGTGAGGGTCCGCCCATCACTGGAGTGGAGGTCACTGAGGTTGTAAAAGAGCTCCTCGGTGGTCGAGCTCCGGGGTTGGACGAGATCCGCCCAGAATATCTCAAGGCTCTGGATGTTGTAGGACTGTCTTGGTTGACACGTCTCTGCAACATCGCGTGGTCATCGGGGGCTGTACCTCTGGATTGGCAAACTGGGGTGGTGGTCCCAATTTTAAGAAGGGGGACCGGAGGGTGTGTTCCAATTATCGGGGAATTACACTCCTCAGCCTACCTGGGAAAGTCTATGCAGGGGTACTAGAGAGGAGGATCCGACCGATAGTCGAACCTCGGATTCAGGAGGAACAATGTGGTTTTCGTCCTGGCCGCAGCACTCTTGACCAACTTTATACGCTCCACAGGATTCTGGAGGGGGCATGGGAGTTTGCCCAATCTGTCCACATGTGCTTTGTGGATTTGGAGAAGGCTTTCGACCGTGTCCTCGAAAGATCTTGTGGGCGTGCTCGAGAATACGGCGTTCGGATCCGTTGCTACGAGCGATTCGGTCGCTGTATCACCGGAGCCAGAGTTTGGTCCGTATTGGTAACAGCAGGTCGGATTCGTTTCCAGTGGGAGTTGGAGTCCGCCAAGGCTGTCCTTTGTCACCGATTCTGTTCATAATTTTTATGGACAGAATTTCTAGGCGCAGTCGAGGCGATGAGGGGTTCTGGTTTGGTGGCCATCGGATATCGTCTCTGCTTTTTGCGGATGATGTTGTCCTTTTGGCTAAATTTAAATTTATATAATTTATATAAATTTATGAGTAAACGGCTGCATTATATAAATTTCTGAGTAAAGCAATAGTTAATTTCGGCAGCATAGAATGTGGGTGTTAAAGAATGGATTGTTAAAAAGCAATGTAGCTTATCGCTCATTGGCAGAACCACTTAATACTATTCGGATGATGAAAAGGCTGGAGCCTATCTCAGCTGACACCGAAGGTCAGTGCAACCCTCCCCCCCCCCCCCCATATAGCTCATCAGACCATCACGGGGCCGCTAATCAATTTACATTTTGCTGATGATCTTTTAAATTGTAGCACTCTGTGATTCACTGTAGTTCTGTCATATCAGTGGAAGTCCTACCTGTACTGACCAACTTAACACACCTAACTGTGTGATGTTATAAAACTGGTGCTCGTAGAAGTCAAATTTTCCCCCCTTTTTCCTCAGTAAAAGACATGCAGTTTGACACTAAGAAAATGGCTATCATTCAAATGTGTCAGCTGGACGGAAGCCGAAACAGAAGTCTGTGCCTAAGTTTATCCAAGAAACAGAGCACATCAGGATTTTCACTGACTGCGATTGGTAATAGCAGTCCTCCTCTGGTCCTCAGCACCATCACTAAAAAACAGAAAAAGTAGAAAAGGGCTCATTTCTCCTCCCACTGCACATGGCCTTCATTCCACACTGAAATTAAAGCTCTATTATGTTTATTACAAATAATACAAATATTGCATCAGACTTAATATTAACCTTCACAAGTCAGAGTTTTCTTTTTTTTTCATTTTGTTTACTGTCCAGCAGCATGTACTGCTTGCGAGTGGTAAGACTTATTCTCGCCATGAAAAGAGATGCAGAACAAGTACAGTTTGAGTAATGCTGCAAACCAAACACAGCCTCTTAACATTAATCAGCAATTCCCATGCAACGGCTGTTTCTCATGCACATACGGAACGTGTTATGGAGTTTAAATGCGTTTTGTGTCACACATGGCTCAAGATATCCAGCTTGTTTAAAAATGTTGCTCCTTCAATGAAACACCACCATAAATACAGTGTGAAAGATTGCATATGGGATGAGGTTCACTTGTATGCTTTATTTGTCTGTCTTTTTATATAACACAACACCAAAGAGAATGAACAGTGAATGTTTCAGTGTGTCTGTTTTGAACTGCTGCTCACTCACAGATCTTTTCAAAACACTGCTGTCACCTCATATTTCTTTACAGGTTGACATGTGGCTTAACAGTAAACAAGGAGCGAGGTCTGAATTTTGTATTTCACTGTGTAATATGCCCTTTATATGCATGTTTAAAGGAACAGAGGCTGTGGAGAGGATAGAGGAAAGCCTCTTTTTCAAAGGGCTCAGTCCAGGCAGGAGACAAGTAGCAGTGTCAGGCGCTGTTTATCACAGACCTCCCAGATGACAGCTTTGATGTCCCTCAGCACAAATCTTTGACATAACTCAAAGCAGGCTGTGGGAGTCCAGTCCAGACCAGACATATTTGTGACAGACGCAGGGTTTCGGGCTGGCATTCGTGTGAGTCTAACATTATTTCTGTGGCCTTGTTAGTCATTTAGAATTTCAGTAATTAGAATATGACTCAGTATATATTACACAGCTCTCAGGAAATTAACAATTGTGTGTGTGTGTGTGTGTGTGTGTGTGTGTGTGTGTGTGTGGTGATGAGGGAGTGAGCGAATGAGTGTGCATGTCATCCACAAATCCTCGCCCAATTTCCACTCAAGTGTCATCAGTGATCAGAGTACTTGTACATGTGCCATAATATCACCAGCTATCTTTTGTATTTCAGATAATATCATCCCCCAGTGCAGTTAACTGGGTTATCAAAGGCTGGCCATGTCTCTTACTATCTATGGTGAGAGGCATGTAAAAGAACCATTGCCATCAAGAGTACACTACATAGCTGTCAGCATGTTTCCACCCTGCGATGGCCTGGTGAGCTGTCCAGGGTGTACTCTGCCTTCGTCCAGAGTTGGCTGCGATGGGCGCCAGCCTCCCGGTGACCCTAATTACAATTAAGCAGTTCAGAAGATGAATGAATGAATCAGATAGTATCAATAGAGAAAGCTAAAACATGGCTACATCATTTACATAAAATAGCACCTGAATGCAATGTGCAGGAAGAAACCCCTTTTGATGATCGACTTTGTAGTGGTGTCACCAAACTTGCAGCCGCATGCTCTGGATACTCGGTTGAAAAGGGGAGCTGAGTTGTCAATCGATCACCACCTGGTGGTGAGCTGGCTCCCAAGTGTGTAATTAGGGTCTCCTGGGAGCATTTGGCCGAGTCTCCTGTTACAGGGACCTTTAACTTCCTCCTCCAGAGTGCTACAACTACATCATGTAAAAGGAGAGGGATATGGAATCTGAATGGGCCGTGTTTCGTACGTCCATTATTGAGGTGGCAGCCTATATCTGTGGCCGGAAGGTCATTGGTGCCTGTCATGGCAGTAACCTCCGAACTCGGTGGTGAAGGGAGCTGTTCAGCTGAAAAAGGAGGCATATCAGGTCTTAGTCGCTTGTGGGACTCCCGAGGCAGCAGACAGGTACTGGCAAGCCAAATGTGCTGTAGCCTGAGCTCACCTATGGTCACGAGCTTTGGGTAGCGACCAAAATAACAATATTGCACATTCAAGCGACTGAAATGAGCTTCTTTCACATGGTGGCAGAGCTCTCTTTTAGATATAGGGTCAGAAGCTCAGCCATCCGGGAGGAGCTCGGAGTAGAACCGCTGCTCCTCCATGCTGAGAGGAGCCAGTTGAGGTGGCTTGAGCATCTGGTTAGAATGCCTCTCGAACGCCTCCTTGCTGTAGTGTTTCAGGCATGTCCAACAGTGAAGATATCCCGGGGCTGACCTAGAACACGCTGGAGGGATTATGTCTCTCGGCTGGTATGGGCACGCCTCGGTGTCCTGCTGGAAGAGCTGGAAAATGTGGCTGGGGAGAGAGTCGTTTGGACCTTATTGTTGAGGTTGCTGTCCCCACAACCCGATGCCGGATTAAGCAGAGTAAGATGATTGAAAATCAAAAATACATGTTATTAGAATGAAATGCTATCATTCCAGATTTTGTTGCTTTTTACATTATTATTATCATTATTATTATTATTATTATTATTATTATTATTATTATCATTATTATCATTACCATAATTATTATTATTATTATTATTATTATTATTATTATTATTATTATTATTATTATCATTATTATCATTACCATAATAATAATTATTATTATTATTATTATTATTATTATTATTATTATTATCATTATTATCATTCTCATAATAATAATAATAATAATAATAATAATAATAATAATAATAATAATAATTATTATTATTATTATTATTATTATTTAGATTTGTTTTTAAGTAGACTAGGTTTTGCAACACGCCATGTCATTTTCTGGGCGAGCAGTACATGAGCTAATATCCTAGTAGAATAGCCAATCAGAGTATGCGGTTGCTTATATCCGGTGGACATGGACATAATAATACAAATTCAGCACATATTTATAGGTGCATTAAAATAGACTGTTACATTTATACTCTTACACTAAACACAAGGACTTGTGATTTAATCTTAAATATTTGTTGGTATATTTACTTTAATACCTTTCAAAACATTCACCTTTATTCTTGTTGAAATCTGTAACACAATGATTTGTGTTCAAATTGTCAGGCGTCACTCAAAATGAGACGAGTTCTCTTTTGAATCTGATTCTCTAAAAATTTCCCCAGCATGTTATCTCAGGGGAGGTTCTTCTTATCATTGTTTTCTTTGATTAGTTCATCAGAGATCAGTATCCGTATTTATGGAAAACTGTTTTGAGACAATATCTATTGTAACAACTGCTTCAAAAAGTAAAATTTAAACAAATATACGGCACTGAATATGGAATTGTGTTAATTAGATTAAACAGTTTCACATTTTTTAAGGAATCCTGGAGAATTGACAAATTAGAGATAAAAGAAAATGTAGAAAAAGCATGGCTTAAGCCAGGTTGTTAATCCAGGTCATTAGTGAACTGGCCGACATATTTTAATTTGTCACCGGACTGCAGGAGGTCAATTGCTTCTAAATTACTCACTGTTGCTGGGAAAACAGTGAGCAGATAATTAGTTCATTCTCTAAGATTAAGCAATTACCTGTGTTCTAAGAAACACTGATGACTGGCGCTACCAATACTGCAATTAGTCCAATATGTGTAATGAATGTGATGCCTTTAAGGCAACTGTGGGACACACTTTTACCATGAAATGGCAACAGCAACACATGGTTCCCTCTAAAACTACTTAACTACTTTACTTCTGCCATCATGTCCACTTTGGGATAAATAGAAACAGCTTGCTTGACAGAATCAGTGCAACCTACAGTACTGTTCAGAAACCACATAAAAATGAAATAATGGGCGGAAAGGCCAAATAAGGAAAATGTACATATAAAGAGTCGTGAGTAGTTTAAAAAATCTAACAAACAAACAAAATGTTAGTCAGGTAAATAATTGGTGAAACAACCCTTCCCATTAAATCTAGGCTATTTCCTTTGGGTAAACTGTTGTGAAATTTTAAAACCTGGAACAGTTCTTTCACAGGCTTAGTATTACTTGCTTCTGTTTCTGGGGGGTATACTTTTGCAAAATTATGGAAATTGATAATTCTTACTGACACACAGTTGTAGAAGACATTCATTTAAAAAAAGAGTCAAGTTACATTTAAAATTTCTTCCTTATTGCTTTCTCTCTTTTTTGTGCTTTTACAGCTGTTGAGTTATTCACTTATATGGAAGTGTCATATATACAAATTGAATTTTTTGAATCCCTCTCATGGACAGCTGGACATTTGTATTTGTTGACAAGCTAAAAGATAGGCATCTGAGATGCACAATATAAGAAGCTAAACATTGACAAGGGCGAGTGAAATTACACAATTTTAGACACATGACTGCAGAATTTTATTTATTAGAGTAGATTTTAACTGCTATTTTAATAGCCACAATATAAGAACCAATTCAGTATGTTTAAAGTTGCAGTATGACATTTAGGGTACAACTTCATTGTAAGAGGGGCCGGTGGTGTTGTGGTTAGGGTGCTGAACTCATGATCGGGAGGTCGTGTGTTCAAATCCCAGTTAGACCCCCACTGTGCTAAGACCCCTGGGCAAGGTCTTAACCACAAATGTGCCTCTGTTCACCCAGCAGTATAAATGGGAACCAGGAAAGATATACTGGGAAGGTGACCTGCGATGGACTAGCATCCCATTCAGGAGGAGTTGAACTCTTAGTTCCTTCACGCTATGGAAACCGGGATAAGCACCGGTCCGATGAGCCACTATGGCTCGGGTGTAAAAAGCCCAACAGACTTTACCTTACTTTACCTTCAGTGTAAGAGTGAAATCAATAAGAATCCTAATTTTCCAGTAAGTTTACCAACATTACTTTGGGAGGTAGCTAGCGGCTGAACTCAAAATGTGCTGATCAAAAGCTAGAAAGTTGCCAGATTTGTAAACTCAGCTAAACATTAATTTAGTGTGACAAACACAAGACAGCATGGCAATTTAGGTAATATTATAGCTAATATACTTGCTAGTCCACAGAAAGAATTCCAGCTCAGCATCTGCCTTGCAGCTTTTTATCTCTCTTGGTTCTCACCACAAGTAAAAAGTAGTCCAAGATTTATTCTTGTCTTGGCTTTCTCAGTCACTCTCTTGGTTGTCCTTGCAAGCTTTCTCTACCAGCTAGCTGTCTGAAGACCCATAGTTGTTGAGGTTTGATGTGGTGCCAGAACGTGTTACGCAGTTCTTGCGACGCTGAAAAGTGTTACACACTTCTCATGAGAGGCCACGGGATGAAATTCAGATGCTATACTATAACTGGTGAGCCAGAGAGAGAGGGAGAGATGGAAGATGAGCCATTCTCGCTATTACAAGTTGTTGTACTATCAAAATTGAACATTTAATTTATAATTTTGAAGGTTGTATTTTGCATATGAAGAGACTAAGTATACTAATTAATTATGAGAAATTTTTTTTTCGTTGATGTTCTCACACACACACACACACACACACACACACATATATATATATATATATATATATATATATATATATATATATATATATATATATATATATATATATATATATATATATATATATATATATATATATATATATATATATATACATAGGGGCAGTGGTGGTCTCGTGGTATAGGGCACTGGATCGCTGATCCAAAGGTTGGGGGTTCGAGTCCCACTCTCCACAGGGTTGTCACTGTCCCCCCCCAGTGCAGCTAACTGGGTTATCAAAGGCGGGCCATGTCTCTCACTGTCTATGGTGAGAGGCATGTAAAAGAACCATTTCTGACTTTCGTAAAGAGTAGGCTGCAAAGTCGTCAGCGTGTTTCTGTCCCTTGCTAAAAAGGGTTGTGACAGGAAGGGCATCCGACGTAAAAAATAACCTCTGCCAAATCAAACGTGTGAATCAGATGATTCGCTGTGGCGACTCCTGAGTAAAAGGGAAAATGCCAAAAGGAAGACAGACAGACATATATATATACACACACACACACACACATATATATATATATATATATATATACATACATACATATATATATATATATATATATATATATACACTGTATACAGTATATATATATTTATGTCTGTGCACCCTATACATGACATTATAAATAGACTTAGCTCATTTCACATACAGCATAATATGTTCATAACCTTAAATAGCAACAATAAAGTCTGGTATCCGGTTCTTCTATTTTAGCTTCAGGCCTCTATTATAAATGGAGCATGACTGAAGATTATTAACTTTAATATTTCCTAAGAGAACATACTTCAGACCCCTAGGCAGCTTGCTGGTGGCCCGGACACATTGTCCTGTACTAGAACAAAACTTGCTAAAAAAGGGGGGGGGGGGGGGTAGATGAACATTTGCTTCTCATTATATTTAAAACACAGAAAACTATTATGATATCTATTTTCAAGCATTTAAAGGATTCCCGTTTGAAAATGTATAATCCAGTGAACCACATAATAGTACTGAATAGACACGACTATTGTTTTTAGAGGTCATGATTTGAAATAAAGGATTTTGTGAACTGTACTGTATATGAACTCATATGATTTTGTGGTGATTCTACTGAGGTCATTCATGCTATTCTAATACATTGTGCTGTATTTACACTGTGGTGAATCCTGCTTGTCAGCTTGGTGTTTTTACTGAAATAGACTGGTCAGAATTTTTCTTGTTACTGTCGATATATTTATTATTATTATTATTATTGTTATATCTTCAAACCTAAGCTGCACATTAAAGTTATCATCTAGGAAGAAAACAATATGGCATCTTAACAGATGAAACATAGAGAAGACTAAAGAGATATTTTTATAAATGAGGAAGATATATGAACATAGAAAACAGAGGATGGATGGATGAGAGAAGACAGCCATTGAATTTATGTTAGCTGGGGTCAGAGCACATGTCACAAAGAGTTATAATTCCTGCCTTGTTTAATGTCACACTTGTTCCCAATTTAAATTGATTGTTTTATCCAAAGTTCAGAGTTCATTTCTCTAAGTGTATTATTTAACTCTCTGCCATGACCTTTGCAGAAGTGATCTATTAATGAGTTATGGAAAATGAAACAGCAACACAAGAAGCTTTAAGAAAGGAAAAGCACAGAAAGAGGCCATGCAAAATAAAGGAGATAAAATGGGTAGATTGTGTGTAATGCGCATTAGGAGAGTGTGTTGTGGTTTATAAAGCAGAAGAGCTTTTGAGAGCTAAACACTAGTCTGTTCTACTCTAGAGTCAACACTCAGCTGTATCGGCATCATTGCCTACCTTTCACTCTTCCTCTCACCTTCTCTCCATCTCTCTCACACCTCTCACCTCACTTTCACAGTCTCCCGCCTCTATCACACTGAATATTTTTCACCATATCTCCTGTCTGGCATCATTCTTCCTCCCAACCTTAATTAATCCCTGGGGTGTGTGTGTGTGTGTGTGTGTGTGTGTTGATGGTGATGGTAGTGGTAGTCGTGGGTGATGGGAAAGTGATTAGGGTGGGGTAAGAGAAGAGGGTAAGCTTTTCCTGTCAGCAATTTCCTATTCATACTAGTTCTACCAAGCCTCTTTCTGCTTTTTTTTTTTTTTTTTTTTTTTTTTTTTTGTGAGAGTAGCTGTAGAGGATTTGCATGTGTGACAGCCTGAGAAGGGAGTGGTACGTGGTTTATTTAGCAAGTGCCCCAGGAGAGAGAGAAATTAAACTTCCACCAAAAACAACAAGAACAACCAACCAAACAAACAAGAAAATCCGAGCAACTGCCTTTCACAATGTGCGTAGACATTGCATTGCAAATGTATGAATCTTAATTGAAGTAATTTATTATTCTGTTGTAATGACTGTGTAGAGGTGTTTCCAGCAGATATAATGGATTACCTGTCAATAAAAAAAAAGTTATACAAGGGTTATGTACCCACATACACACACTACCTGATCCATAGTCATACTTAAGTATTTAATCATACAAACATTAAATGAACAGGGACATAAACACCATTCCACTCATCCTAACATTAACAACCACATTCTTAATCACATTTCAAAAGCATTAATTTTTCTAATAAACATGTGTGACTACAGACCAAAAGAACATAAACAACAATAAACTTTGAACTTTTCCTTACTTTATCCCTTATTATGAAATATAACATTAGACTTGTTATGGACTCGTAATATCCATTTGCATGCACACATAAAGCATCTCACTGTATTGTGGGGAAAAAACTTGCAGATACGCAAACATCAGGATAATTCAAATTAGACTATTTAATGATTCCGATACATAATGCTTTTAGGTAAATGCTTAGTCAAATTTGATGTCCATCATTAACATATACAGTAAAGACGTTTCAGGATAAAGACAAATTAGGATGACCAAAAAAATTATACTTACTGATTTTATTTTCATAAAGGTTGGGATGCTAAACAAAACGCTGTATAAACCAAAAACTTTAATTTGTAAATTCATGTAAACATTATTAAAGTGGAATATTTTTACTGAGCAACTAAGAAAGTGGCCGGGGAGAGGGCCATCTGGACCTCGCTGCTTAGGCTACTGCCCCCGCGACCCAACCCTGGATCAAGCGGAAGAACATGAGATGAGGTTAGATGAGATTTAAAGCATTAAGGAACAGAGAATACTACACTACCCAGCCAAAAATGAAGAAAAAAAGGTGCGCACTCTAATATTTTCGTGGAGAGCATTTAGCCTTGATCACAGCATATAACCATCATACCATTGTTTCAACAAACTGAAACAACATAGCATTTATTTTCATTCAATCTTGGGTTCATTTCTCACTGATGTCTTGAATTGATGAGGGAAAAATTTATCCACCCAAAAAATTGTTTTCAGCACATCCCGAAAACGTTCAATAGGGTTAAGGTCAGGACTCTGGGATGCCAGCACATATGTGAAAATGATTCCTCATGCTGCTGAACCACTCTTTCATTATTTGAGTTTTCATTTTATATGTGTGCCATTAGGGAAGAAAATGAAGTGAGAACCTGTTCATTTAGTCCATTCATTTTATTGCCACATTAATGTTGCTGAGCCTCGACTTGACCAACTAGAGCAACAATGCCATGGAGATTACATACCATGATGAGGCATAAACACATTCCATGAACATATTAGAATGTGCAACTTTTTTTTGGCAGGAAAGTGTAATTGTTGCAGTTTTCAATGCTTGAAGAATGCTTACAAGACTTCAGTTGATCAACAGTCCATCTCCACCATTATCTGATTCTCATCTTCATTGTGCACTTCATTGTGGTTGGACAAAAGTGTTTGGTGTGATGTGTGATAAGAGGGTATCGGCAAGAATGAAAGGAAAAATGTACAAGACGGTGATGAGGCCAGCGATGTTGTCTGGTTTAGAAACGATGGGCCTGGGGAAAAGACAGGACGCAGAGCTGGAGGTAGCGGAAATGAAAATGTTGAGGTTCTCTTTGGGAGTAACGAGGATGGATAGGATCAGAAATGAGTACATCAGAGGGACAGCCCATGTAAGATGTTTTGGAGACAAAGTCAGAGAGGCTAGATTGATATGGTTTGGACATGTACAGAGGAGGGATAGTGAGTATGTTGGTAGTAGGATGCTGAGGTTGGAACTACCAGGCAGAAGGCCCAGAGGAAGACCAAAGAAGAGATTTATGGATGTGGTGAAGGAAGAAATGAAGGTCATTGGCATAAGAGATGATGATGCAGAGGACAGGGTGAGATGGAGGCAGATGATTTGCTGTGGCGACCCCTAAAGGGAACAGCCGAAAGGAAAAGAAGAAGAATCTTCATTGTGCACCATACATTTTAAACAGGAGCCTGATATCGACTGGCATCAGGCTAATTAAGTACACACACTGTGTTTCAGACCATAATATTTTGGAATACACAATTCACCTTCTTCTTCTTCTTCACTTATCCCTTAACATCCAGGGATGTCGTTGGGGCGCCTTCATGGCGAGACTTGGGCTGATTTTGGCGTGGCGGCGCCCATCCCTCTCCAGGTCATTAACTACCTACGGGCAATTTAAAACAGCCAATTAACCTACTGTGCGTGTCTTTGGATTGTGGGAGGAAACCGGAGCACCCGGAGGAAACCCACGCAAACACGGGAAGAACACGCAAACTCCACACAGAAACACCCAGGCCGGGAATCGAACCCAGGCCTTCATGCTGTGAGGCAGGCGTGCTCACCACTATGCCACCGTGCCGCCACAATTAACCTAATGTGCATTATTTTGGACTCTGACAGGAAACCGGAGTATCTGGAGAAAATCCATGCAAGCACAAATTGAACATGTAAACTCATACAGAAACTCTTGTCGGGCAAACAGCTCCAACTCAGGACCTTCTTGTTGTGAGGCAGGAGTGCTTATTTTAATTATGTCTCAAATCTTGTTGAGCATGTTGCAGACATTATGTGCTAACTTTATTCACATTTTATTTAGTTGTACAGTAAGAATGTATTGAAAATCTTTATTTTTCCTCTGTATTTGTCAGTTAAATAATGGTTTACGAGAATTGAAAAATCATAGATTTAGGGATTTTTTTATTGCATTTTTGAAACCATTCCAACATTTTCTGGAAATAATATTAATACTGGTCTTCTGCTTTTTTCAGAATACTATGTATTATTATTTGTAAATTCAAGTGATTAATTGCATCAAGTCTATTTGGTCCAAAACACAGCCAGCGCATTTATCTCCGTCTGATTAATTACGTCAGTGGTAAAGGCAAATAAAGTTTGATGGACCATAGAGTGACCATGCCATCTCATCTGCACCTGCTCATAATATACTCTGAATTCACAGGCTGCCTCTGACCCTGCAAAGGATAAGTAGTAGTCTTATCAAAAAGCCTGACCCTGGCCCAAGTCATGTTCAGATAGGAGCTCCCCTGGGAAAGGCCTCCATGATTATGAAGAAGCAAACATTCTGCCTATCACAACACTGGGGGCAGATGGTGGCCTCAGGCCCCCCAATCTCATTTAGCATGTCTATGTGGATGAAAGGATCCTAGCATGGTTTTGTCCTGATACCAGGGCAATCACCTCAAGATGACCTTGAGGTGCACTTCCCTTTAGGGATAGGGCACTAGTACTCCGAAAACAATCTTAACTGCCCTTATGTATCCTACTGATCCGTAGAATAAAACGTATGCTTCAGGACAACAATCATTTATTTATTATCCATACCCTTCTTCCTGTTTAAGGTCAAGGGGAAGCTGGAGCCAATCCCAGCTTACTCTGAATGAAGAAAGGATACATTATTAACAGCTCACCAGTCCACTGTAGGGCCATCATATAGATTAATGCAGTAAATCATGGCCAGGAAAATATGAGTAGAAAAGAAAAAAGTTAAGAACATAATCCATAAAATCCCAAAACTAAAAACTCAAGTTTTAGCTTTTCTCTGATTTTATTATAAAAGCAGAATTACAACTTTAAAATGTGAATTGAATATGTTCAGTAATTTGGCATTCTTGTTTTACCCAACTTAAATCATCTGCCACCAGTATTTTGTGCATTTATTGCTGAAGACGGTTTTGTACTCTTTCTCTCTCTCTGGTCATCAGTAAAGGCCCTACAGGATTAAAACATGATTACTGACTTTGTTGGTGGGACCTGTCTAGTTACCAAGTAAAACAAGCAGTTTACGTAATCACACAAACAAAAAATGAACATAGGCTTTCCATCTGGAAAAATACAACAAGCAAAGTACAATGTGATGTAATCATGGTGGCATGGTAATTATAACAACACATTTAGAATTTCAGATCAAGAAACATCTGCTGCGACATTACTGTACACACTTAAGAAAGATGACTTTGGTTCTCACTTTGTCCTGTATGGTAATGGAGTACGGTATACTAATGGGCAGAAGATCGCCCTTTATTGACTATACGGACACTGTTTTTCAGACTGGCATTGAACAGCAGGGCAGAATGTCAAGGGAGATGAACTAGTCACTCCAGGGGAACACCTGCTTGGTTGCTAAGGAAACAGCAGGTGTGACCACGAGGAAAAAAGGGGGCGCAAGGGACTGGAGAAAAGGGGGTTCAGAGATCAGAGTCCCACGAGACCATGGAAAAATGTGGAAGTGAAGTACGTGAGTGAACTACAAATATGCTGACAATACAAGTGCTGGAGACCAGGACCAACTATCTCAGGGACAGCCACTACTCAACCTACCTTACACTATGTTAATGATGTGCTAATGGCAGTGCTGCTGATACAATACAGGCCATAAAAGGTCATGAAAGGTCAATCAAATGCCCCCCCCCGGCAAATGCAAGCTAAAGTCATTTGAAATTTCATCACCAAAAAAAAAAAAAAAAAAAACATGCCAGTAGTAACTTTAAATTTATTCTGAAAGAGTGTGTGAATATGTGTGTGTTAATGGTGACCTGTGGTGTACCCATATCCCATCCACGGTGTACTTCCATTTCTTACTCAGTCTTCCCAGGAAAGCCTTTGAATCCACTAGGACCATGACCTGGATAAAACACTTAATGAAAATAATAATAATAATAATAATAATAATAATAATAATACACTACTAATATTAATACAGGGAGACCCCCAAAAAACCCAGAAATTTTTGACGTGCGTATTGGCAGACATGAGCAAGTGGCAGCACGACAAGACAGTGACCTTGAGCAAGTAAACACGCCGCCATTTTAGTAACCATGGATCAGTGGAACGGGCAACGGCAGCATTTTAGTCATAAAAATGGTGATAGTTTGACAGCTGCTCAGAGGGAGTTCCGACGTTTTTACAACTTAGGACGTCATGGTGCTATTCCATCAAAACACGTGATAAAATGTTGGATTAATAACTTTGAAGAGACTGGATCTGCCCTGAAGAAGAAACCAACAGGACGACCAAGAAGTGCTGGTACTCCGTCTGTCTGTTTTCCTTTCGGCTTTTTCCCTTTTACTTGGACTCGCCACAAACTCGAGGAGTTTGCCAGGAATGTTCTAGAAGTGAAAAGAGTGTCAGACAGAGTGATGAGTCTCAAGTTAGAAATTAAAGGTGTGATGGTCAATGTTGTTAGTGCTTATGCCCCACAGACAGGATGTGAGCGAGAAGAGAAGGAGAGATTCTGGAGGGAGTTAGATGAAGTGATGCAGAGTACCCCCAGAGGTGAAAGAGTGGTCATTGGGGCAGACTTCAATGGACATGTTGGTGCAGGAAACAGAGGGGACGAGGAAGTGATGGGTAGGTTTGGTATCCAGGACAGGAACGCATGAAGGACAGATGTTGGTAGATTTTGCAAAAGGATGGAAATGGCTGTGGTGAATACTTTCTTCCAGAAGAGAGAGGAGCATAGGGTGACTTATAAAAGCGGAGGTAGGAGCACACAGGTAGACTACATCTTGTGCAGGCGATGTAATTTAAAGGAAGTCAGTGACTGCAAAGTAGTAGCGGGTGAGAGTGTTGCCAAACAGCATAGGATGGTGGTGTGCAGGATGATGCTGATGGTGAGGAAGGTGAAGAAGGCAAAGGCAGAGCAGAAGACAAAGTGGTGGAAGTTGAAAAAGGAAGAGTGTCGGGTTGTCTTCAAGGAGGAGTTGAAACAGGCTTTGGGTGGTCAGGAAGTGCTTCCAGATGACTGGACAACTACAGCGAATGTGATCAGGGAGACAGGTAGGAGAATATTTGGTGTGTCATCTGGAAGGAAAGTAGATAAGGAGACTTGGTGGTGGAATGAGGAAGTGCAGGAGTGTGTACAAAGGAAGAGATTAGCTAAGAAGAAGTGGGACATTGAGAAAACCGAAGAGAGTAAACAGGAGTACAGGGAGACACAGCGTAAGGCAAAGGTAGCAGTGTCAAAGGCCAAACAGAGTGCGTTTGATGACTTGTATGCTCGGCTGGAAAGTAAGGAGGGAGAAAATGATTTATACAGGTTGGCACAGCAGAGAAATAGAGATGGGAAGGACGTGCAGCAAGTTAGATTGATAAAGGACAGAGAGGGAAATGTATTGACTGATGACAGAAGTGTGCTGGGAAGATGGAAAGAGTACTTTGAAGAGCTGATGAATGAGGAAAATGAGAGAGAAAAAAAGAGTAGAAGAGGTGACTGTTGAGGACCAGGAAGTAGCAAAGATTAGTAAGGGTGAAGTGAGGAGGGCATTGAAGAGGATGAAGAATGGAAAGGCAGTTGGTCCTGATGACATACCGGTGGAGGTATGGAAGTGTCTAGGAGAGGTAGCAGTAGATTTTCTGACAAGAACATTTAACAAGGTCTTAGAGAGTGAGAGGATGCCAGAGGAATGGAGGAGAAGTGTGCTGGTGCCCATTTTTAAGAACAAGGGAGACGTGCAGAGTTGTGGCAACTACAGAGGGATAAAGTTGATGAGCCATACGATGAAGTTATGGGAAAGAATAGTGGAAGCTAGACTAAGGGCAGAAGTCAGCATTTGTGAACAACAGTTTGGTTTCATGCCCAGAAAGAGCACCACAGATGCAGTGTTTGCCTTGAGGATGTTAATGGAGAAGTACAGAGAAGGTCAGACGGAGCTGCATTGTGCCTTTGTGGATCTGGAGAAAGCATATGACAGGGTGCCGAGAGAAGAACTGTGGTATTGCATGAGGAAGTCTGGAGTGGCAGAGAAGTATGTTAGAGTGGTGCAGGACATGTATGAGAGATGTAAGACAGTGGTGAGGTGTGCTGTCGGTGTGACAGAAGAGTTCAAGGTGGAGGTGGGACTGCATCAAGGGTCAGCTCTCAGCCCCTTCTTGTTCGCTATGGTGATGGACAGGCTGACAGACGAGGTTAGACAAGATTCCCCATGGACTATGATGTTTGCAGATGACATTGTAATCTGTAGTGAGAGCAGAGAACAAGTGCAGGAAAATCTAGAGAGGTGGAGGTATGCCCTGGAAAGGAGGGGAATGAAGATTAGCCTCAGTAAGACAGAGTACATGTGCATGAATGCCAAGGACCAAAGAGGAACGGTGAGATTACAGGGAGCAGAGATAAGAAAGGTGGAGGATTTTAAGTACTTAGGCTCAACAATCCAGAGCAATGGCGAGTGTGGAAAAGAGGTCAAGAAGCGTGTGCAGGCAGGTTGGAATGGTTGGAGAAAAGTGTCCGGTGTGATGTGTGATAGGAGGGTATCGGCAAAAATGAAAGGAAAAGTGTACAAAACGGTGTTGAGGCCAACGATGCTGTATGGGTTAGAAACAGTGGCCCTGGGGAAAAGACAGGAGGCAGAGTTGGAGGTAGCAGAGATGAAAATGTTGAGGTTCTCTTTGGGAGTAACGAGGATGGATAGGATTAGGAATGAGTACGTCAGAGGGACAGCACATGTAAGACGTTTTGGAGACAAAGTCAGAGAGGCTAGATTGAGATGGTTTGGACATGTACAAAGGAGGGATAGTGAGTATATTGGTAATAGGATGCTGAGGCTGGAACTACCAGGCAAAAGGCCTAGAGGAAGACCAAAGAGACGATTCATGGATGTGGTAAAGGAGGACATGAAGGTCGTTGGTGTAAGAGAAGAAGATGCAAAGGATAGGGTGAGATGGAGGCAGATGATTCGCTGTGGCGACCCCTGAAGGGAAAAGCCGAAAGGAAAAGAAGAAGAAGAAGACTTGGACTCGCCACAGCTTTTTAATTATTTTTCTTCCATCACTCTTGGTTTTATTGGATTGTTAAAAAGTTCCGCCACAAAATGACATAACATAGCAACCTGACTGGTAAGAAGCTATGCAGCCCCATACACAGTAATCTGCAATATTAGGTGTTCTGACACCTTTCTGTCGTAGTCGGCATTAACAGCTTCAGCAGTTTGTTTACAGTTTGTGCTATAGTTTGTGGAATCAGTCCAGGTGACTACCCTTCCCTCCTCATAAACATCTGTAAACTTTCATGATAACACAATGACCCAATATTAATTTATTCCTTCAGTCAAATAAAATATGCTTACAGATGTAATAATAATAATAATAATAATAATAATAATAATAATAATAATAATAATAATAATAATTTAGGTTTTGCTGACATATTTTTGTTGTAAATCCTTGGGATTACAAACCATGAAGCAGGTACAAAGCGTTTATTTTAAAATCTACCAGTATACAGTCTACAAAACAAACTGGCAATCTAGGGTTCACCAAAACATGGCAATAATAAAGACAGTGAATGAGGAAGAATGATACATGGCTGTTGGACTGATAAAGTTCTCTTGCAGTTCCTTTTGAGTCGTTCTCACCTCTGGGAGTCTGGCATATTCTCAAGTTTAACAAATCTTTGTAGTTTAATACATTGCAGCCATCACTAAAACATAATTTACAAAAAGCATGAGGCTTTCTGTTTTTAGCTAGATAAATAAGGGAACTTAGAATATCCTACATATATAGCGCTAGCATAGCCAAGGAATGATGTATTGGTGCAACTCATGCAAATACAGTACATAATGGGCATGGCACTGATGCTGTCATGACTGTGGCTCACATAATGAGACTTAAACTAAACACACACAACAGTCTGGGTCAGAGCAAATATAAATTAGCTCTTCAAATTTACTGAAGAGTTTCTTATCTATGGTTAATCCTCTCTCCCATGTGATTTTCTTTTTTTCTTTTTTTTTGAATTAAAGCATGTCTGTTCACTGGGTTTTAAATTTAAGTACATTCATAATAAATGGGCAAGAAGTATATGGCTTAAATCTACAATTCTTCTCGTATTTAATTTTACCATACAAACAGAAATACATGTCACAACCTAAAGAACTTAATCATTGAAGCAAAAGTTTCGGTCTACAAGCCTCATAATTTTATTATTAAGGTTAAGATGTAAATTATTATCCACGCTTTTATTGTACAAATTCTTTAGTTACTAATGGATGAATTTCAGTGCAGTTAAATATATACCTGACACAAGCATAAAAAGAGTTCACCAGAACAAAAGAGGAAAAGACAGAATCCATTATACCGCTATATTTAGCATTAATAACACATATTGAATAATGGAAGTGAGTGTAAGATTCATTAGGAAACGCATTATGATTTAATCAAACTGTACAAAAATTATCTTCATTATTCTCTGACATCAGACTCATTCATTCATTGTTGGCTGGCAGACTTGTGGTGTAAGTACTATGGAGAGGTGATATGACAGCTTCAGAGTATAGAAAAGTGAAATTCCAAAGCCAACAGCGTGCAAAGGGAAATATATTCTAAAATATTGTGATTTTTCCAGTGGAAAGTGATTTGTCTATATTATATTTGCACACAGGTGTACACAAACCTAAACAGAAAGTAATGCCCTCATTTCACTGGAGCACGGCAGACTCGCGGAAGCAAAAATGTCGTCATCCTCCAACATTCCTCAGTCGTTCCGTCATCTTTCGTGTCCCTTCATATGATTCCGAACGTATTCCTCCACTTCCAGCAGGCCAAAATCTTCCGTGAACGTGCTTCTGAACACGTTCAAAAGCACGTTCACGGAAGAATTTTCCGACAGTGTTCCCTTAGGTTCCTCAGTCGTTCCGCAAACGTTTTTTTTTCATTTCCGCAAACGTTCCTTGATCATTCCTTTTATTTCGCCAGTGTTCCTTGATCGTTCCGCGAGCCTTCTCCCCCTCTTCCGAGGGGTTAAAAGCGGCCAAAGAATCCCCACGGAATACTCACGGAAGGTTTGCGGAATACATGCGGAATGTTTGCGGAATGGTTGCAGATAACACGGAAGACTTGCGGAACATTCAAAGAAGTCACTTCCACTATAAATTATTCCAGTTCATTCACTTCATTTTTTCTGTTTCCCTGTTCATGTAAAGTAATAAAGTTTTAAAGTTATAATCACTGTGGTTTGAACTTGTGTGCATGGTTTTTAGTCTGGAATGATTTATTGAGGTGCAAATAAAAGGAACATATTGGCATTATTGATATCAAACATATTAACATGTTAAATTTTAAATTTATTGTAAATTATAAACATATTGCACATTAGAAATATATGGTAAATTACAAACGTACAATAAATTTTAATTTTAACATATTATAAACATATTATAGATTATAAACAGAGTATGAATGAGAGAATAAGCTTTTCCTTGGTCGATTACGCATATGTATGACGCTCATACTGCACTATACATCCATAAATTGACCCCTAAATCAATTATTATAAACATAACATTGTAAAATAATATCAAATATATCAAATAATATCAACATTAATTTCAAATAAATTAAATTCAAGCAGAATAATTTCAAATGGATAAATTTTAATCAAATTCACTCATCAAATATCAAATATAACCTTTAACATTCTCTATGATGCGACCTTTCTGCTTGTAAATGGTTCACATGAAGCTGAGCCGAGTTACATTAATATGTGAGGCGCTCAAAACCGAAAGCAGTGTACTTTCTGTGCTTGAGACAAAGCGCGGGTTATACGGACTTCCGGTCTTTCAAGTGAGCAAGGGCGCGTTGATCTCGTTTAGTACTCAGCCTGCACTGATGTGAATCATCAGCAGAGCGGAGAGTTCCCTTTCTTTTCTGGATTCAGATTTACATTCATTTTACAAGTCTCTTTGCATAACTGAGTATACATGGTAGATTGCGCCAATCCGAGCAGATAGTTAATTCATCTCTGTGTATGAGACTAGTAGGCTTACGCTTCTGACCAACCATATTTGCTTAGGGTTACAAAAGTCCGCAAAACAGTGTAAACACAAACATCACACAGACGAGTTCTTAACGCAAGGTTAACACGCTATATAACTGAAATATATATAACTGAACTGGGAAGAAGGAGGGGCACATTCAGTCTGTCGTTCTGTCGTTTGTAAACAATGGACGCAGTGTCATTACGTCATTACATCAGCGTACTACGTGGGTATGTCTAAACTCAATGTGACTTTAAAAAAAAAAGAAAAAAACGTAAAATCAAAAAAACGTAAAACGGATGAACGAATGTCGGAGAGCATCTGTATTTATAGGTGTAATCAGGAGCAAATCCTCTGATCTTTGACGATTTTTCCTCATTGAAACATGATTATGGCAGGTATTCCCCGTCATTCCTTAGTCAATCCGTGACGAACGTGAACGTTCTGCCTTCATTCTGCCTGTTCCGCAATCATTCTGTAGCTCTTCCTTCTAAAATGGAGTAGTGCCGTAGTCGTTCCTCGAGTGTTCCATGCTTTCCGTGAACGTTCCGTGAATTAGCCGAAGGTCTTCCTTTGCAATCCGCACTGGTTCCGAAGGTAATCCGAGCGCTTTTACGCATGTATTCCGACATTGTCCGCGGTCTTTCCGTGTCTTTTCCGCACATTCGGTGAACGTTCCGAAAGTGTTCCAAGGGTAAAATTTTCCATAGGTTTTTGACCCATTTTCCAAGTAAAAATGCAGAAGCTCCTCTGTAGAGTGTGTTCCGCGCCTTTCCGCCACGATCGTTGCATTCCGCGCTGCAGTGAAATGGGGGTATAAAGCTGAGAAAGAAATGTGGTGGCTCAACCATGTGTATGTTAAAGATAATTGGAACTCTTTAGTGAAATGTTTATTTAAAGATTTAAAAGTAACTCCTGGTAAATACAAAGACATTTATGTTCACTCTCACTCGTGAAAAGACAAATACAGTAATATATTCTCACTTTCAAGTCTTTGTCTCAATTGAGAGGAAAAGGAGGTGCAAAACTGTGGAGGCTCAAGTGTTTTAAACATAATGTTTTGTCTACAGGCTCATTTCCAGAGAGGCAACAAAGCAGGTATTTCCCAAACATAACTGAGAAGGAGTGTGCCTTCAATGTTAGATGTCATTATTTCTCTTGACCCCAAACAAGTTTCTATAAACACCAATTTCTGCAATCCCTCTGAAATGGGAGACTACATCTCCCATGAGCCTCAGCCCACAGCCTTATTACAACCAAGCTTCTTCTATTTGTCAACCAACATTCAGCTATTTGCAGTTAGACTGTACTTTTTAAATTAGCAAGCACACCCTGTGTTCTAAATTTCTCCTGCATTCACATAATCACTAGTATAGGGATTTGAATGCAAAGGTGAGTTCAGTGGTGTCAAAACACTTTCAGTCATTACTTCATGGCACTGCTAATTATCTAATGCTATTCCACATTTAAAATATAAATGTATATCTATCTTCTCCCATCTGCCAGACTATTTTTTACCTCAATGCCCCAAATGCAATGCATGATGGTACATATCGCTTTTGCTTAGTGACTATTGCCTGTATGCTACTTTTCTGAGGCATTATGGGATATGTTGATTAAACTATACTATTCCCGTTACACATTTGGACACCACTGTAAAAGTTTGCTAAGGTTGCTGCCCCCGCGACCCGACCCTGGACTAAGCGGAAGAAGATGATGATGATGATGTAAAAGGGTAAATTCACTATACATATAGTGCATAAAGTAGAGATTAGTAGACACAGGGACAATTTTGAGAATTCACAGAGACCAAGCCCCAGCATGTAATTTGTGATGATTCCAAACCTGATCAACAAAAGTAATTGGCATGAAAGTGATTATTTAGTTAATGAGGAACAGAAAAAATATATAAGCATTGAGTCATTCCATTTCTAAACCATTTAATCCTAATTCAGGTGCGGGGAGGCTGGCATCACTGGGTGAGGGCAGAGTACACCCCGGAGAGCTTGTCAGCCCATCGCAGGACAGAAACATGCTGACGTCTATGAAGTGTACTCTTGACGGAAGTCAGCATTGATTCTTTTATATGCCTCTCACCACAGACAGTGAGGAACATGGCCGGCCTTTGATAACCCAGTTAGGTGCGCTGGGGGAGTGTATAAGCGGTATATAAAATTTAGCTGGTGACTAAATTTAAATAATTGCAATCTGAAGCAACTAGAAATAACTATATATATATATATATATATATATATATATATATATATATATATATATATATATATATATATATATAGAATATATATAAAGAATTTGATGAATTGATATTTGAGCAATCAAACAATGCACTTTGTAGAAGTTTGAGAGAAACAAATTTCAGAGGATAAATAAATTTCTCTATAATAGATAATTGGTAATTTCCAAAAGGTAATGAAGGGCACACTATAACAGTGGTAGTGATTAACATAACATTAATAAGTTGCAGATGAAATTTGGACTGGCATTTTGTGTTTACCCTCTCAGGTCCTAATTTGACATTTGATTCTAGGCTTATTTAGTGTCAGCACAAAGCGCGAATGTACAGGGAGGTGGGACTATAACAAAAGAATAAAAGGTTCTTTTATGCAAAGACAGGATGACTTCATTTGCTGCTTTCAGTTGGAGTTAGTGATGTTTACACTAAAGCAGCTGGGTCTCTGTTTGGCTTGGCAAAGGTCTGGACCAAGTGGCTTGCTGCCCATCAGCCACGGGCCATCCAGGAGGGGGCACTGACTGAGTGCGAAGTCACCCTCACCGGCATTTCAAGACTTTTCATACCAATCCTCACCGTGATGCTACCTTAAAAAAAATAACAGAACAGAGAGATTTTTTTTAATCTTAAAAACAATGTCTGAGGCTTGAACTAGACCAAAACTTCCCCGACAGCACATGCTCAGATTGCCATATGATTAAGGTTTAAAGAGAAGAAAGAAAGTCATGAAAACCATAAAGCTTTGTGATAATTTGGACCCATAATGGACATTGTGGAACAAAGAGTTAGGGGAAATTTATGCCCCTAAGAATGTGTATAAATTGTTCAGAAAGCAGATTTTCCATTTTATTCCTGCATCTGCAATATTTTCATTTTAAAATGTCATACTATTGTTTTAAGTTCTCCAATAACAGCCTCCTACATGATGTTATAAATCATAATCACTAATACTTTCTGCAATAACTATCAATTCACAACCCCGGCATTAGCCAAAGCAGAGTTGTTTTTCACAGCTGACAGTACTTAACAGGGAAGTACAGAGCATGTGGAAAAGAGTTAAGGGTAGGTCTGATCGAGGAGAAGGATAAAGAGAGCATTTGTCTCACTTGGTGCTCCAAAGGGAGAAGAGGCCACACAGCTACTGCATTTGAGTCCCAGAACCATTTCAGTTGTATCCTGTAGCAGTAGTTGAGCAGCACCTGCGTACAGAGCAGGACCCTTATGGTTGACACGCTGTAGTCTGGTGTGTGTGTGTGTGTGTGTGTGTGTGTGTGTGGGTGTGGGTGTGGGTGTTCATCTGAAGGCTGGCAGAATCTCTAATAGAGGCCTACTGTTGCAGATTAGCCTCCAGTTTCGGAAGGAACAGAGTGTGATTAGCAGAGACTGCTGACACATTCTGATGAACACTTAAGAAAGTAAACACAATTTAAATAGTAATAAATTAGCTCACCCAGACGCAGTCCTTTCCTTCATACCCCTTTCCCTCAGGCCCAACGTTAACTGTGAGAAGAGTTCAACCTACACTTTTATGCTAATGTGGAATGGCTAAACAGGCTTGGTGAATAGAAAACACATGTCCAGCACTATATAGGCAGCACAAATTGTTCTTTCATTCGTTGGACACGGAGTCCATGAGAAAAATTCAGCCCAAGTCATGCCTTAGAATAATAGTTGGAGTGCCTCAGTTGCCCTCAGACACCTAATGGCAAAGAGTTCTGCTAACCTCAAGCCTCAGTGCTAACTTAGACACACCAACAGGGATGTAGAATCATTTACCCAGTATACTGGTAGTGGCTTGCCTGACCCAGAGGTGGTAAGAGCTACATACTACAGGTGTTAAAGTAGTCCCCTATACCCCAAACAAATGCACTGATTGTGGTGAAGTAGAAATGTAACGCTGAAGATAGCGATTGTATAATAACAATACAGTACCGAAATACTTGAATCAAATAGAGTCTGATCATTTAAAAACCGTAAGCATAATGTTTCTATCACCTTCTGATCACTAGATTTTAAAATGAAAATGCTACCTTTATCCGAATCTATGTTTTTCAATGTACAAAACACATGGCCTTGAAGTAAATGTACTGCTGATGTAACAAAAGAATTCACTTCAGTTAAATAAAAGAAGTCAGAGTATACATGTCAAAACTATTTAATTAATTACTTATTTGATTAGATTTTTACATGCCTGACATTGACCCAGTTTGCCCGGAAATGTTCTTTATCTGTTATGTTAAGCAATAAAATGAGCTGTGCTGACTGAACAACATAATCAATATTTAGCAGTGCGTGTAAAGAAAATGTAATGCTAGATGCCTAGCTATCTCAATCAAATGCTATAAGAGATTCAATAGCTTGCTAGGATAGCTGATGCAACTTATACTTTATCCTTAGTATTACTTACAAGCCGGTCCTGATGTGCTACTGCTGGTAGGAGTTCTCATTTTAGAAGCCTCTTCCAACTGCTGATTACGTTTAATATGGACCTAAATATACACTCAAAGTGTGAAGATGGCATTTCATTGCTAATTTTTGAATTGTGTTAGTAAAATGATTATAACGAATTAGACTTCACGTTAAAATGTAGTAAAGTCTCTGCTCCGAGGTTTGTATTTTTCTAGTTTCATCCAAATGAGGATGAGAATTCTTCCTTCTGTGGACTGAGGGAGTTTTTCCATTCCACTGTTGCCACAGCCTTTCTCATTCGGGATATATAGGGCTTATAGAGAAATCTTTAAAGTCATAAATTTTAGTCAAATTTGTTTTACTATATAAAATGTGCTATATAAATACAACTGAATTAAACTGACCTGGGACTGCATGATGGTGTAATGGTTAGCATGTCTGCCTCACAGCAAGAATTTCCTGGGTTTGGGTCTTAGGCAGGGGCGTTTCTGTGTGGAGTTTGCATGTTCTCTTTTTACTTGTGTGGGTTTCATCTGTGTACTCTGTTTTCCTCTCGCAGTTCAAAGACACGCACATTAGACTAATTGGTGGTTACAATTTTTTCCTTGGTGTGTGTGTGTGTGTGTGTGTGTGTGTGTGTGTGTGTGTGTGTGTGTGTGTGTGTGTGTGTGTGTGCCGTGCAATGGTCTGGCAAGCTGTTCAGGATATACCCTGCTTTCGTTGAGTGTTGGCTGAGATAGACTTCAGCAATCCCGTAATCCAATAGGATCAAGCGGTTTGGGAAATGAGTGATTGACTGACTGTTTGTTTTCCAAAGCCTTTGTCAAAATCCTGGTGAGTTTAGTCTGTCAGTCTGTCTCTCTCTCTCTCTCTCTCTCTCTCTCTCTCTCTCTCTCTCTCTCTCTCTCTCTCTCTCTCTCCTTTTTCTGAGGTTCAGTAACTGTCATTCATATGTAGATGAGAGAGAAAGTTTTATGAAGCACATCATTATCGTTGGATGTTGTTTTGCAATCAATTTATACGTTTTTTTTAAACTGTACTCTAATTGTACTGTACACACTTTGATGCTTTTTAAAATGTTAGCTCTGTAACTGTGGCTACCACTGACGATTGCTGTGGGCTGAGAGACGTCTGCACATTTCAAAAGTGTTTGTTGAAATCAGTGTGATTGCTTAGACCATGCCAGACTCTAGGATTAATCATGCACCCATTTATACATCCCTCTGCCAATAGGGTTGCTGGGAGGCTGTTGACTTTTCTAACCAACTCTGGGCAAAAAGGTGGTGGTGGGTACACCCAGAACAGCTCAACAGTCCATCTCAGGGACAACATTCACCACCATTCACACCTTGGATCAGGTTGGAACAACCAATTCTCTTATTGTGAATGCCATTGAACTGTGGAAGGAAAGAGTGAACAAACAAAATCCACACAGAAACAGCCTCACCAAGCCCTGGACTCGAATCCAGGATTTCTTTGCTTTGAGGTGGACACCACTAGCCACTACGTCAGTGTGCTACCAGGATTACGTCAACAGATTTGTATACAACATTATTCAATATTGTAAAATAGTTAAATTATGTCTGATGGTTTATGATACATCTATGCTATTGTGATGGTTTTACTTGAGAAGATTTCTCTTATACAGTACTCACTTTGAGTCACTTTCCAGAAAACATTTATTGAAGGATGACTTTTGAATAATTGCAATCATATTAATAAATCAATCATGGATTTGAGGCTAATGTATAATGACAGATGTTAGCAACCCTAAATAGAAGTGCTCCTTTCCTCAATCAGGATTAGGGAGTGTCCCAGTTGTCTAAAGGAATGTTTTATGAGAAAGCTTTTTAAAGTTATTGTGTTAGATACTTCGATTTGTAAGGCACTTGTCTATTACTAACAATCACTGTATACATGGCCTACAATCCCAGATGTGTTTCTTTAATTAAATCTATAGATTAGTTTAATTGTTTCATTTACTGCCTGGGCTCTCTGTTATTTATCTTGCACACACAGCACAGTGCAGTTCACTCTCAGTAATTGAATGCTGTCTGGCAAATTCCCAGACTTCAGTGCTACATTTGGTGTAGTGCAGTCAGCTTTTCTGGTGCACTTGTAATTACTGCAGATTTGAAACCACCACCCCCCCCCCCTTCCACACACACACACACACACACACACACACACACACACACTTTTATCGCTTACTAATTGTGCAAAATTTTGTGAATTTAGGGTGGATCACATCATCTGAAAATCTGGCGTTTTAGTACAGAACCAAATTGTTTCATAGGAATGTTTGCCTTATTTCAAAATACAATGACTTCTTTAATGACATCTGCTAAAGTTTTAAGATTGTCTTTTTTAGGGTTTTATGGTAACACAGATCACACTCCAAATTTGCCACAATTATGGTAATTTGGCACAGTCATTTCATTCTCTTCACTCCAAACCAGCCAGATGGTTGATTGAGTTCTTGTTGAAGACTCTGCCACTGCTGTTCAGTAGGACTCTACTCAGGATCAACTACTCAAAACCAGCTACATACTACACTGTAGCTGTGTCTAAATCAGCACTAGTCTAAAGCTTATGGATTTGAACCAAATATAAAATATGTAGATAATCATTGGCATGACAATCCCGAAAGAATAATAGATCCTGTCAAAGCTATTGTTGCTATTTCTAATAAATTGTGTTGTGGATGTTATATTGTACACACAGTATACAGTGATACCTCTGCTCACGAACATAATTGGTTCCCAGAAAGTGTGTGTGAGGCGAAAAGTTCGTCTTCCGAACATTTATTTCCCATAAGAAACCATTAAAATGAGAATAATCCGTTCCCAGGTCCCCATAAAACATAATTTTCTACTAAATAAGCCTTAAAACTACACAAAAATATACCTTATTTTATGTATAATAAATGTGCTATTGTATTGTAATTAAAGAAATAAACTGTACTGTATAATAAAGTCGTTTTATTTACCTTTGTGATGGTAGTTGACGGCTTGATGGAATGGAGTGGGAGGAGGAGGGAGGGAGGGACTTACTGTTTGGAAGGAGTGTTTGGAAACGCCTACTGTTTGGAAACACGCATAGCCACACACGCACCCTTAATAGCTTCCTTGTTCTTAAGGATGGTGGTAGACTTAGTGTACTGGTACTGGGACGCTGAGTCACACAAACGCACACCTCGTTCATGTTTTTCGATGATCTCCGCCTGTGGTGGGGGCTTTTTCGGTCCCATAATAGCAAAAGTACACTCGATATGGTCCAAAATGTCTATCAAACACAAACCACTTCCGCATTCAAAGAAAGGGGGTGACGAACTGTGACGCCATGAGCGTGCGTCAGCTTTTCGTGGCCGCCACCGTGGCGCTGTTCGACCGCGTGGTTTGGTTCGTCCGCCGAAAAGTAGTTCGTCAGCCGAGACTATATTTTCGCGAATTTAAAGTTCTTGAGGCGAAAAGTTCGTGAGCTTAAGCGTTCGTCAGCCGAGGTTTGACTGTATTTGAATAGGAACGCTTCTATTTTTCACTCAGGAAATGAAGCCAAGTGATGCTACCGCAATAAAATGAACTTTAATGAAGAAATGGTGGTAAAATGTCAAATTTTGTCCTCCTTGAGCTACCTTTAAATATGAATGTATAGCTGTCAAATTTGGCTGAATTATTTTCTTAATAGATGCAACAAAATGAGGAGGTAAGAAAATTAAAAGCGTCAGGGTTTAGGACTACCCTAAAAAAAAGGACACACACACACACACACACACACACACACACACACACACACACACACACACACACACACATATATAAGGGATCCCTCACTTTCCGTGGTTAATGGGGACCGAGATTTCCCCCCCAGCAACCACCAAATTCCGTGAAGTAGGATCAGCCTTCCCAAACACCCCCCCCACTGACATATACGTACATGTATATGTGTATATAATATCAGTAAATTCATATTTAATGCTATAAACGCTTATAATAACAATTAAACACTGAAAAATAATGCATAATATGTAAATAAAATATAAATGCACACACATACAGATGGTATTGCATGAGAAGAAGACACACATACAGACACGCGCGTGTGCACGCACGCAGATGTGCACCTCACAACAATGTAATTAGTTTTGAATGGAGGTTTAGGGTTTTTTTTTGTTGCGTAATTGGCCTTGTTTTTGTGGCATTTTCCTTAACATTTTCTCCTATTCTTCCTTAATTTGCTTATTTTTTTAATTCGATGAATATTTTAAAAAAACAACACGATGCACTGAAGCTGCATGAATTGAAGCATGAAGTAGTGAGGGATCCCTGTATATATATATATATATATATATATATATATATATATATATATATATATATATATATATTTTTTTTTTTCCTTTCTTTCTTTCTTTCGGCTTTTTCTCATCCTCGAGAGTCGCCACAGCGAATCATCTGATTCGCACATTTGATTTGGCATGGCTTTTTACGTCGGATGCCCTTCCTGTCACAACCCTTTAGCAAGGGACAGAAACACGCTGACGGCTTTGCAGCCTACTCTTTACGACAGTCAGCAATGGTTCTTTTACATGCCTCTCACCATAGACAGTGAGAGACATGGCCCGCCTTTGATAACCCAGTTAGCTGCACTGGGGGGGTACAGTGACAATCCTGTGGGGACTTGAACCCCCAACCTTAGGATCAGAGATCCTGCGCCCTAACCACTAGATATATATGTGGCAGTGGTGACCTGGTGGTAGGGTGCTGGACTGCTGATCCCAAGGTTGGGCATTCAAGCCCCACTATCAATAGGTTGTCAATGTTGTAAACCCGGTGCAGCTAACTGGATTATCAGGCATGTAAAAGAATCATTGTTGTCTTTCATCAAAAGTAGCTGCATAGCTGTCAGCATGTTTCCTGCCTGCGATGGCCTGGGGAGCTGTCCAGGGTGTACTCTTCCCTCACCCATTGTTGGCTGGGATGGGTACCAGTCTCCCTGTGACCCTAATTAGGATTAAGCGGTTAATAAAATGAAAAAAAAAAAAAAATATATATATATATATATACACATATCTTTTCCTTTTGGCTTTTTCCCTTTTTCAGGGGTTGCCACCTCGAATTTGATTTGGCATAGGTTTTTATGTCGGAAGCCCTTCCTGACACAACCCTTTTAGCAAGGGGCAGAAACACGCCGATTTACCACCAGGCCACCACTGCCGCATGTGTGGCCGGTGGCGTAGTAGTTAGGGTGCTGCGCTCATGATCAGGAGGTTGTGAGTTCGAATCTCACTGAGACCCTCACTGTGCTAAGACCCCTGTGCAAGGTCTCAACCACAAGTGTGCCTCTGTTCACCCAGCAGTATAAATGGGTACCAGTAAAATATACTGGGAAGGTAACCTGCGATGGACTAGTGTCCCATCTAGGGGGAGTTGAACTCCTGGTCGCTTCACGCTACAGAAACCGGGGATAAGCACCGGCCTGATGAGCCACGAGGCTAAGCTACTAGGCTCGGGTGTAAAAACCCAACAGACTTACCTTACCACTGCCGCATGAACACACACACACACACACACACATATATATATATATATATATATATATATATATATATATATATATGTGTGTGTGTGTGTGTGTAGACACACACACACATGAAAACAATAGTCACACAAGAGATCAAGATATGAAGAAGAAGAATTATTTCTAATGGTTCATGATTTTGATGTTAATGATCCTTTCATTCTGTATTATCCAGACAGGGTAATAAATATTAACCACCCTATTAAGTGTGTGTGTGTGTGTGTGTGTGTGTGTGTGTGTGTGAACAGGATTTGAACACAGGGTTCAGGCATACACTCCTGAGAGAGAAATGATACATAATTGTGAACGCGCATATGTAACCAATTTTCATACTATGAAAACCAATGATATGGAAAATGCATAACTCATTCTTAACTCACGATGAATCATAACAAAATTGCTGAGGTAACTAATTGGGTAGTATTTCACCCATAATACCAGCCAGTCCTACTAATTTTTTAGAAAGTAACACAGCAACTTCTGCAGGAAAGACAGGAGCCTTGGAGAGATCTAGATCTTATTTCCAAGTTATTTTCTATCACCATCCTGTGAGCCATATTTTTATTCCATTTAGAGCCTTGTTAGCAGTAATTAACACCAGTGCGTTCAACTGTAGGTCCAAGTAATTTGTCTTACTTTACACAAGTGCTGTCACCTTGAGCTTTTCATTTCCAGTACCCAGTTTCTAAAAACCATTTTAACCTGGGGAAGTTTCCCATGATAGTGCATTCTGCTGTGGCAAGATGGAGCCAAAGCAGGATGAAGAGTGTCAGTGTGGGGCTGTGCCATAGGGTCAGACCCAAATAAAGCCTTTCACAAACAGGAGGCTGAACTCTATTACAGATGCAAATCCAAGCTCTAAGTAAAGATTGTTTCAGGGGAACTCACAGGTTCCTTTATGTGTTTCTTAGCACATTTCAGCAGCCAGCTTAAACTGCCACTATTGTTCCGATTCCTTCACTGATTTCCTTCCCTGCTACCATCAGACAAAAGATTCATATGAACAACTTTGTTGTTGCCTTTGTGACACTTGAGCAAGTCCAGGAAAAATAATGGCACACTGTCTACTTCTTTCAGCAAAACTATAAACTTTGCAATATATTTTGCTTATACTGCATACAGATTCCAAAACAAGGACACCTTATAATATCTGCAGCTGATATTCCATCTTCAAAGAGCAAGGCATTTTGTCATTCACTAATGCATTTAATTGGAGGTGACTCACGTGGTTATTTAGCATGCACACAAAGCTACTGCTGGCTGACCTACAAAATGGTGTCAAGACAGGCTATTATTTCCATAATGAAAGGAGAGGAGGTCCTCTAAAGGGTGAGTAGTTCAATAGGCTCAGTAGTCATAGGCTAAGGTAGTTGTGGTTGGACATGTCTCTATTCAGCTGCATGGTTCACCTCAGGGATGATGATGAACTGGCCAAAGTCCGAAAGATCTGCAGTTTAAACAGGTCACCATCAATGCATTTCAATAAGACAGACCTCTGAAAACATCAAAGCAAGACTTCTCAGTAAGTCCATTCAAAAAGTTATGGAGGCAACATATCATTAAATTATTTATTTTATGACTATGGACAGGTGAAGTGAATATTATTGATTATCTTGTTACAGTAGCACCTGCTGAGGAGTGGGCTATGTTAGATATAAAGTGAACAGTCAATTCTTAAAGTTAACATATTGGAAGGAGGAAAAATAAGCCTGAGCACTTGAGTGACTTTAAAAAGGGCCATATTAAGATTGTCACTGTCCCCCCAGTGCAGCTAACTGGGTTATCAAAGGCAGGCCATGTCTCTCACTGTCTATGGTGAGAGGCATGTAAAAGAGACATTGCTGACTTTCGTAAAGAGTAGCTGCAAAGCCATCAGCGTGTTTCTGTCCCTTGCTAAAAGGGTTGTGACAGGAAGGGCATCCAATGTAAAAACCTATGCCAAATCAAATCTGCGAATCAGATGATTCGCTGTGGCGACTCCCAAGAAAGGGAAAAAGCCGAAAGAAGAAGAAGATTTTAAGAGTTTAATCTTCATGTAATTTCATATTTGAGACATTTTGTCATTTATTTCAAGAGGAGGCTGGAGCCTATCCCAACTGATTACTGTCAAAGGCAGGCTACACCATGAACAGCTCACGTAATGGCCAATGGACTGGGTCTATTGTTCTCTAAAACAGCAGGTTTTGAGGGGTGGTCCCGGTATGTGACGGTAAGTACAGGGATCCCTCACTTTCCTCAGTTAATTGGGACCGAGATGCCCTTACAACCGCCGAAGATGCGTACCACACATAAAAATGTAAGTAGTTTTGATGGGGGTTTTTTGTTTGGATTTTTTTTGTTTGTTTGTTTTTGCACAATTGGCCTTGTTTTGTGGTATTTTCCTTAACTTTTCTCCCTATTCTTCCTTAATTTTCTTATTTTTTTAATTCAATGAAAAAAAAAAAAAAAACGCGATGCACTGAAGCTGCATGAATTGAAGTGTGAAGTAGCGTGGGATCCCTGTACTGACTGAAGGTGGTTCAAGGAAGGACAGCCAGTCAACTGGCAAAAGTACCATGGGTGCGCAAGGCTCACTTATGCACTTAGCACTTATGCAAAGGCCAGAATATATAGTCTAATCCATATGAGAGCTGCTGTAGAACAAAGTGCTGAAACTGCTCTTAATGATGGATACGATATAAAGGAACTGAAACACACAGTATGTTGAAGCATGCTACTCAGCTACAGACCAGTCTTCTTGTTCTTCTTCTTTTCCTTTTGGCTTTTCCCTTCAGGGGTCACCACAGCAAACCTTCCGCCTCCTCCTCACCCTATCCTCTGCATCTTCTACTCTTACTCCAACTACCTTCATGTCCTCTTTACCACATCCATAAATCTTCTCTTTGGTCTTCCTCTAGGCCTTCTGCCTGGTAGTTCCAATCTCAGCATCCTACTACCAATATACTCACTATCCCTCCTCTGTACATGTCCAAACCATATCAATCTAGCCTCTCTGACTTTGTCTCCAAAACCTCTTACATGTGCTGTCCCTCTGGTGTACTCATTCCTGATCCTATCCATCCTCGTTGCTTCCAAAGAGAACCTCAACATTTTCATCTCTGCTACCTCCAGCTCTGCCTCCTGTCTTTTCCCCAGGGCCACTGTTTCTAAAACATACATCGCTGGCCTCGTCACCTTCTTGTACACTTTTCCTTTCATTCTTGCTGATACCCTCCTATCACACCAGACACTTTTCTCCAACCATTCCAACCTGCCTGCACACGCTTCTTCACCTCTTTTCCACATTCTCCATTGCTCTGAATTGTTGAGCCTAAGTACTTAAAATCCTCCACCTTCTTTATCTCTGCTCCCTGTAACCTCACCGTTCCTCTTGGGTCCTTGTCGTTCACACACATGTATTATGTTTTACTGAGGCTAACCTTCATTCCTCTCCTTTCCAGGGCATACCTCCACCTCTCTAGATTTTCCTGCACTTGTTCTCTGCTCTCACTACAGATCACAATGTCTTCTGCAAACATCATAGTCCATGGAGATTCTTGTTTAACCTCGTCTGTCAGCCTGTCCATCACCATAGCAAACAAGAAGGAGCTCAGAGCTGACCCTTGATGCAGTCCCACCTCCACCTTGAACTCTTCTGTCACACCGACAGCACACCTCACCATTGTCTTCCATCTCTCATACATGTCCTGCACCGCTCAAACATACTTCTCTGCCACTCTGGACTTCCTCATGCAATACCACAGTTCCTCACTCGGCACCCTGTCATATGCTTTCTCCAGATCCAGAAAGGCACATTGCAGCTCCCTCTGACCTAGTCTGTACTTCTCTATTAACATCGTCAAAGCAAACACTGCATCTGTGGTGCTCTTTATTGGCATGAAACCAAACTGTTGTTCACAAATGCTGGCCTCTGCCCTTAGTCTAGCTTCCACTATTCTTTCCCATAACTTCATCGTCTGGCTCATCAACTTTATCCCTCTGTAGTTGCCACAACTCTGCACACCTCCCTTGTTCTTAAAAATGGGCACAAGCGCACTTCTCCTCCATTCCTCCGGCATCCTCTTACTCTCTAAGACCTAAATCATTTTCTCCCTCCTTACTGTCCAATCTATCATACAAGTCATCATACGCCCTCTGTTTGGCCTTAGACACCGCCAACTTTGCCTTACGCTGTGTCTTCCTGTACTCCTGTTTATTCTCTTCGGTCCTCTCTGTGTCCCACTTCTTTTTAGCTAACCTCTTCTTTTGTACACACTCCTGCACATCCTCATTCCACCACAAAGTTTCCTTATCTACTGTCCTTCCAGAGGATACACCAAGTACTCTCTTACCTGTCTCCCTGATCACATTAGCTGTAGTTGTCCAGTCATCTGGAAGCACTTCCTGACCACCCAAAGCCTGTTTCAACTCCTCCTTGTAGACAACACAACACTCTTCCTTTTTCAACATCTACCACTTTGTCTTCTGTTCTGCCTTCTACACCTTTTTTCCCATCAGAATCAAAATACCTCATGCACAATATTGTTATACATTCCTTGTAGCAAAATAATGCATTTGCCACTGATCCAAAAGTTGGGGGTTCGAGTCCCACTCTCCACAAGGTTGTCACTGTCCCTTCAGTGCAGCTAACTGGGTTATTAAAGGCAGGCCATGTCTCTCACGGTCTATGGTGAGAGGATCGTGTAAAAGAACCATTGCTGACTTTCGTAAAGAGTAGCTGCAAAGCCGTCAGCATGTTTCTGTCCCTTGCAAAAAGGGTTGTGTCAGGAAGGGCGAATCATTCGCTGTGGCGACCCCTAATAAAGGGAAAAGCTGAAAGGAAATCTCTACTGTTGCATACAGGCACACCCATAGTGGCTGTAACTACTTAGACAATGTTTGATCACACACTAAGGCTGCTGTACTATTACTTTGAGTCGCCTACCTGAAGCCACATACCACATTCCTACCTAACGCTTTTATCATCTTTTTTATATCACTGTCCCTTTCTTGCCTATCAAACCTCTTCTCGCTCTTCTCCATCACTGAAGATCTAAAGATTTGTTTGAGTTTGGTTTTCTGGGGCTTCTTTTATGCTCTATACAGCTGGGTGTATTTCTTTTATTATTATTATTATTAATAATAACAATAATCTATCTTTTATCCTTTCGTCTTTTTCCCTTTCTCAGGGGTCGCAACAGCGAATCATCTGATTCGCACATTTGATTTGGCATAGGTTTTTACATCGGATGCCCTTCCTGACACAACCCTTTTAACAAGGGACAGAAACACGCTGACGACTTTGCAGCCTACTCTTTACGAAAGTCAGCAATGGTTCTTTTACATGCCTCTCACCGTAGACAGTGAGAGACATGGCCGGCTTTTGATAACCCAGTTAGCTGCACTGGGGGGACAGTGGCAACTTTGTGGAGACTTGAACCCCCAATCTTAGGATCAGCGATCCTGCGCCCTAACCACTAGACTAGAATGGCTTGACTAGCCATTGTGCTTCGTCACATAGAGATGTGCTCAGGGTCTTTCTTGCCTAGATGAAAGTTATGTGCACTACAACTTGCACAGATGGTATGGCAAGTAAAAAGTGAGATATTGAGTACAGGGATCCCTCGCTACTTCGTGTTTCAATTCATGTGGCTTTAGTGCATCGAGTTTTTTTTTTTTTTTTTAAATATTCATCGAATTAAAAAAATAAGGAAATTATGGAAGAATAGGGGGAAAAGTTAAGGAAAATTCCACAATAACAAGGCCAATTATGCAAAAAAAACCTCAAACAACAAACAACCCAAAATCTCCCATCAAAACTACTTACATTGTTGTGAGATGCGCATCTGAGAGTATGAGTGTGCGCATCTGTATGTGTATTTATATTTTATTTACATCTTTGCATTATTTTTAATGTTTAGTTGTTATTATGAGCATTTATAGTATTGAATATGTATTTATTGATATTATATACACATATACATGTATGTATACGTCAATCGGGGGGGGGGGGGGTTGGAGGGGTGGGGAGGTGATCCTACTTCACAGATTTCAATGGTCACGTGCGGATCTCGGTCCCAATTAACCTTGGAAAGTGAGGGAACCCTGTGTATGTATTGGAATTTCTTAATCACACTGATATTTAAATCTTAATGAAGCATCTGTTGTTTCAACTGATCTCTAAGCTTTATGCCTATATACCTGGTTCACTAACAGGATTGGTTTGAAACGTAATACTTTTACTATAAGTTGTGTTTTGACCTTATTGCACTTTATTTAAACAGATCACATTGTTTGTGGCAGTTCTAAGTAAAAGATTTCATCTGTCCTTTAGCATTAATTCTCCAATTTTTAATCATTATTTGCTGAGTCACGCAGCTGTGCAGGTGAGACAAATATACTTTCAAAACCACAATAAGTAATCAAAGTGAGCCTGTGCTCGAATGTTTTGCCTTACATAGGAACAGGATGTTTTTGGGGGTGTTGTCGTCAAAAACGGCACTAGTTTTTATTCAGCCAAGCTCAAAATACACTGGTCACGGGGTGGGGCAGCGACATAGTCGTGAGCACATCCACCACATAGCAAGTATGAGTCTGGGTTCAAGTCCTGGGGTTGACGAGGGAGTTTCTTTGTGGAATTTGCATGTTCTCCCTGTGCTTGCATGAGTTCTCTGTATGCACTGTGGTTTTCTCATATAGTCCAAAGACATGCACATAAGGCTAATTGCCTGTAGGTGTGTGAATGGTTGTGTGTTGGCCCTGTGAGGGACTAACTTAAAATTTTACTTGTTTTCACAACCCCTCCAGCTCAGGTACAGAGTAACATAAATAGACTGTCTGTTGAAGTTTAGTTGGAATGGTTCATTGGCTTTGTTTTTTTGTTTCAATGGCATTATTGGCCAGCTTTTGGGCTTTTGCGGGGGGGGGGGTGTCATCAAAAGGTAAAATATTTCTTAGACACTTGTTTAACTGTTATTTTTCCCATATCTTATATTTGTGTTAAAAATTTGTTCTGCACTGCAAACAATTCTAAAGTAAACAATCTGTCGAAACATTCGTTCATTCATTTTCGGAACCACCTAATGCTAATTGGAGTGCAGGGAGGCTGGCACCCAACTCAGCCAAATCTGGGCATGGACAGGGTTCACACTGGATAGTTTGAAAAAAGTTATTCATTTATTTATTTTAACTTTCAAAGCACACAGACAATAGTTTACAGCTTTCTTAAGTTTTCAGTGCTATTTCGCTGAATTAGGGGGCAGTGGTGGCCCAGTGGTCGGGCTGACTTACTCATCCGATGGTTGGGGTTCAAGCCCTAAATATCACCGTGTTGTCACTGCTGCCCGAGTGCAGTTAACTGGGTTATTAAAGCTCAGCCATGTCTCTCACCGTCTGTGTTGAGAGGCACGTAAAAGAAATAATGCCTAATAAAGTCGTTCATAAAGAGTAGGCCAGCGTATTTCTGCCTTGCAATGGCCTGGCAGACCATCCAGGGTGTAATCTGCCTTCCCCTAAAATTGGGTGACCGTAATTAGGATTAAGTATTTCAGAACATGAATGAATGAATGAAGTTCACTGAATTTCCAGAATTCGAGAATCACTGACTATTTCAATCTGCTGGTGTTTGTCCATTATTTTGATTCAAGCCTATTACGGAGTGGATGTCATGTCTCTCACTGTCTGTGGTGAGAGGCGTGTCAAAAATTTAACAGATTATGCTTTTCTTGTGTAGTTTAATATTTACATACATTACATTATACTGTTAACCGGGCAGTGGTGGTCTAGTGGCATAGGGCGCTGGATCGCTGATCCAAAGGTTGGGGGTTCGAGTCCCACTCTCCACAAGGTTGTCACTGTCCCCCCAGTGCGGCTAACTGGGTTATCAAAGGCGGGCCATGTCTCTCACTGTCTATGGTGAGAGGCATGTAAAAGAACCATTGCTGACTTTCGTAAAGAGTAGCTGCAAAGTCGTCAGCGTGTTTCTGTCCCTTGCTAAAAAGGGTTGTGACAGGAAGGGCATCCGACGTAAAAACCTCTGCCAAATCAAAACGTGCGAATCAGATGATTCGCTGTGGTGACTCCTGAGTAAAAGGAAAAAAAGCCGAAAGGAAGACAGACAGACATTATACTGTTAACCCACAGAGAAAATGGAACACTGAATCTAAGCTTCCAGCTCCTCCTTTCTACTATTCAGATACACTGGAGAGCATATAGATGAAGCAGATTTTCCACAGCATGGCCAGTGTGAACCATGAACCCTCGAGTGATTGCAATACTTGAGCTGAATGTGGAATTCTGATCAGAATGTCTCATTATGAACAGCACTGTATAAGTAATTCTTAACTAAAGACGAATTATATTGGGGTTATTGAACAATGTATTTAAACTTTAGATTTTATACTGATAATGTTTATATATTTTTATTTTTTATTTACTCTATTGTTGTGATAATTCTGTTGGCTGGTGATATTCATATTTTGCTAAGTTTGTTTATCTTGGTGCAGTGGTACTTGATACTTTTGGGATTCAATCCTGCTGATTGCCCTCGTAGGGTTTCCCACAGACCTGGAGTTGCTGTTCATTTCCCTTTATAACTTGTAGGTCTCTGGAGTATTACTAGCTGCCTTTTGCCGTAATAACAAGCAAACAGTTCCGTGACCACCATTTGCAGTTAATTCTACAGCCTGCTTACCTTGCATATTAAGAAATACTGGTATTGACATCCGTTAAAGAAGTATTTATAGAAAACAGAGTGGACTAATTTCAAACACAATGGCTACTTTCCAGTATCAGCTACGAACAAATGATTAAATTCCTGGATACTGAAGTGATGATTCCCTGTGGTTTGAGGTCATTTATGTACTTATCTTACAAAAAGACCATCTTAAAATGAAGCCATCCTACAGTGTTTTCTCTTCTCCAGCAATGTAATCCAAGCACAATATTTGTTCAGCGACACAGCCCACTATAAGAACTTGATTGACAGTTCCAGACCTCAATTAATTTCCTGAAGAGGCGGATAAACATTAAGGATCTTGTACTTTCAAAGTTTTTCAATGCATTAGAAAAAAAAGAATCTAAATTGCTTTGGGGGATTTTTTTTGTCAATAGGAAACTCCAAACATTCAAAGATTGCAATAAGTATTTCTTTCATTTCATTGGCTCACGCATAAAGCTAGCATCACCCTTTTGTTTGCTGCACTTCACATTTCCAAGTGTTTAACATTTTTGCACAAATATTTGTATAAAGTGCTGAAAAGTAGGGTACATTAGGTGAAACTCATCAAAGTAGTTCAACTGAGTTCCAATGAACCCACAACCCTACCACTTTGGCTAATATATGTGGCTCTTTATGCAAAAAACACTCTGCTATTGTTAGCCTCCAGTTCCCACTGAGGGCCTGCCAGATTGGAGTGCCAAGCTCCTCCTGACAACATGGTGTAAAATCCTATTTGCAGTGTATTTGTCTATGGAATCCTCAAGCCTCTGAGCCACAGACTCCCCACCTAGCCAATTGCCAAAGTTTCATATTTGTCACTCCGCTCTCCCTATGTCTTTCTTTAGCCTTCATACTCCTACAGGCATGTATGCATACCTCAGTAGCTTGTCTCTACGAGTTTTCAGACTGCCATAGACTCTCCACCCACAACCCTTAATCAACACTCCAATAACTACACCATTCACAAGTGCTCACACAAATAATAAAGGAACCAGAATCACTGTAATTTAAGAACCGCACTGGATTTTGCTGGAACAGTGCTTTAGCGTGGATTAGAGTGATCTGAGAGGCTCTTTAGGAAGACTTTAATGATGTATGTACCCAAGTATAACACCAGCACCATATAACACATACACCTCAATACAAGCAAAAGTTCATATGTCAGTCGAACAGGTAAAAGTCCCCTCCAGCTCCTGGCTTGTAGAAACCTGTCGAGCAAGTGAAAATGTGGGGACAGAAGTAAAACCCACATCTTCTTTCCCATAGACCCATGATGCCATGACACGCTATTCATTTACACTTCTTAGCTTAGGGAAAACACTGTGGGCACAATAAGTGAGACGACTCTAAAGGGAATTCAACAGCCTGAAGCAGGCTTATGCACAAAAACATCAACCCTTCTTTTCTAAAATATAAAAAAACAGCAACATTAAGTCAGCAATCTGTTATAATCTTAACATAATAATAAAATTATGGAAAACAAAGACTTATTTATCAGGAATTAAAGCTTCACACTGACAGAAAACAGCATGACAGTGCGGTATGTGTTCAGTTCCTTCACATCACACAAAGATGCATGCAATACAATGTCCTGCCTTTCATATAAATTCTTTATTTCAGGCTCTGTGGAGAACTTACAGAATCCCCCAGTTGAGGCTGCCAGTGAAAAGAAATCATTTCAGCGATCAGGCCCACCAGTCCCCCACTGGTGGTGAGGAGTGGGATATAAGGGATTTGAGTAATGAAAGCGCACAAAATTTGGGACAAGCAACCCCTGCAATGCCGCATGGAGCAGGTGCAGAAGGACAATGATGTCTAAAACCCTGGCTTTGAGCAAGGCACACATGAGGCTGTCCAAACGAAGGGTCCAGGCCATAAGTGAGTGACTGAATTTGCCACTTACTTCCAAGGCAAGTGCTTACAGCAGAGGTAGTGTGTTGTGTGCTACAGGCCCCCAGCTGCAGATACTGCTAGAGAAGAAGCCATTATTCATCCATCTCATTACTCCACGTTTACAGCCTGCTGCTGCGTGTTTTACTACGTACACTAAACCCTAGCATAAACGTACGCCAGCCTTTCTATTAGGCTTTATGGGAAGACAATCACTCCGCCAGGAATGCCTTTTATTTACAGCCGCACCTTATAACTCAGATTCAGACTCTGGAGCTTTGGTTGCCTTGCTGAAGTTTTTCGCTGCTGGATTTTCTTTAGCAATAGATAACAGTTGAAAGAAATGTCTGCAGGTGAGTCAACAGGAAAATTGAGTGTCAGGATTGATAAATGCAAAGCACTTTTAAATAATAAAGCATGTAGCCTTAACTGCAGTTTACAGTCAGTTATTTTGTACGTTCTTACAAAAGCACGGTATTAGAAACACATTTTCAAAATGTTGTACGTAGTCCATGAGTGAGGGCATTAAAACTAACTAAGTTTCACAGAAAAATACCACAACTGTCTACTGTCAATAGCTTGTGATTTTTCATTCATCCATCCATTCATTTATTTTTTGTTTTTTGAACCACTTAATTAGGGTCACTTTGAGGCTGACGCCCATCTCAGTCGACTCCAGACTATGCATATATATATATACTATGCATATATATATAAAGGTTGGGGGTTCGAGTCTCACTCTCCACAAGGTTGTCACTGTCCCCCCAGTGCAGCTAACTGGGTTATCAAAGGCGGGCCATGTCTCTCACTGTCTATGGTGAGAGGCATGTAAAAGAACCATTGCTGACATTCGTAAAGAGTAGCTGCAAAACCGTCAGCGTGTTTCTGTCCCTTGCTAAAAAGGGTTGTGACAGGAAGGGCATCCGACGTAAAAACCTCTGCCAAATCAAACGTGCGAATCAGATGATTCGCTGTGGCGACTCCCGAGTAAAAGGGAAAAAGCCAAAAGGAAGACAATATATATATATCCTCCAGTGCAGCTAACTGGGTTATCAAAGGCTGGCCATGTCTCTCACTGTCTATGGTGAGAAACATGTAAAAGAACCATTGCTGACTTTCGTAAAGAGTAGGCTGCAAAGTCGTCAGCATGTTCCTGTCCCTTGCTAAAAAGGGTTGTGACAGGAAGGGCAGTGTGAATCAAATGATTCGCTGTGGCGACTCCCAAGTAAAAGGGAAAAAGCCGAAAGGAAGACAGACAATATATATATATATATATATATATATATATATATATATATATATATATATATATATATATATATATATATATCAGTGCTTTTCAACTATTTTCTGTTGAGCCCCCCAGGAAGAAAAAAAAAATGCACACCCCCGAGCAACTATAAATAGTATTATTTGTCTATTAAATAGTTATTAAATAGTGCACCTCTGCATAATATTGTATCTTTATTAACATTAAAAAACAAAAAAAGAAAGAAATATAGTTCAACTTACAATAAAGTAAAACGTCCAATGTGCCTAAAATAAAAGAATATCATCTTAATTTAAACTCATTCACCTTACTTATGTCTTAATATCGCCGTCTCTGTCCACCTTTCTCTTTGTTCCTGTTAGACATTTTCCGTGTTTTGTCTTCAGAGGTTGCTTACTGCACTTCATATCCTTTGCTCATGCGAAAAATCTCTACACCATAGCGTGACAATGAGAGCACTACTGCCAAAGACAAAATAACACTGTCATTTACCATCCGTTTCTGTAGCAAATATCTTTATATTACCAACAACACCTATAGCACAATTAATATTATTTAATCAATTTTGCTATATAAAAAAAAATCAAACATCACTGTTATTCTTCCACATCCACAAACTAACTTTGGAATCTGACTCATTTGGACACGCGGTACAAGAGAAAAAGAGCAGAATCTCAGTGCCGTTAAGTTTCTCAGGTATAGCTAATACGTTAACAGAATATTCACATGCAGATGAACGAACTCTGAAAAGAAATGCTGTTAAAAGGCAAGCAGAATGCCATGAAATGTTGCCACTTCTTTTTTTCTTGTGTGTCCCATTCACTAGGTCTGCATAACCAAAATATCAGATACAAAGATATTAACCTTTATTATGCAAAGGCTAATAATCTCATTCAATTGGTCATTTGGTTATTCAGTGACGGTGTCCCTCAGAGAGCTCTCTCTCATTAGGTTATTCTGAATTAGATTCAGAATTATTATTGTACTGGGGGCACAGTGGCTTACTGGTTAGCGCTTCAGTCTCACAGCAAATAGGTCCTAGTGGGGAGTCAGGAGTTTGCATGTACTCCCTGTGCTCACATGGATTTCCTCCAGACACTTTGGTTTTCTCCCAGTGCAGCTAACTGGGTTATCAAAGGCGGGCCATGTCTCTCACTGTCTATGGTGAGAGGCATGTAAAAGAACCATTGCTGACTTTCGTAAAGAGTAGGCTGCAAAGTCGTCAGCGTGTTTCTGTCCCTTGCTAAAAGGGTTGTGTCAGGAAGGGCATCCGACGTAAAAATTTCTGCCAAATGAAATGTGCGAATCAGATGATTCGCTGTAGCGACTCCCGAGTAAAAGGGAAAAAGCCGAAAGGAAGACAGACAGACAGACTTTGGTTTTCTCCCAGAGTTCAAAAAAATGCATATTAAGCTAACTACGTGTTCCCATTAGGTGTGAGTATGAGGGTGAATACTTGAGTGTTTGTGTTGGCTCTGCAGTGGTCTAGCAAGCTGTTCAGACTGTTCCCCATCTTCACCCACAATCATTTGGGGTGGGCTCCAACCTCCACTGTAACAAAGGATAATTATATATATATATATATATACATACATATGTGTGTGTGTATATATATATATATATATATATATATATATATATATATATATATAGAGGATTTTCTGAGTAGATCCTTCCGTAGGAGAGTGCTCAATACTTTTTGGTAGAGCAAATAAAACAAAAGGACAGGACAAAGGCTTTCTATTGAAACTCCATTTATCACTACAGATCTGTTTCGAGGGGTGGTGAAACCATCTCCTCTCTTCAGGTGATTACAGAAGATTATTTACATAATTCTTCTGTAATCACCTGAAGAGAGGGGATGGTTTCACCACCCCTCGAAACAGATCTGTAGTGATAAATGGAGTTTCAATAGAAAGCCTTTGTCCTGTCCTTTTGTTTTATATATATATATATATATATATACATATACACACACACACACACACACACACACACACACACACCCACACACACAGTGGTACCTCACCTTACGATAGTCCCAGCAAATGAAAAATCCAGGTTACGAAAAACATTTTCCAAATTTTTTTGTGTCTGTATACAAAACAAGTTCTCCTTACGAAACACACCAAACGTGCCATTCAAACATTAAAACAATGCACGAGCTGCTTTCCCACTGACTATCTTCCAACTTCCCGCCCTGCTGGCCTCCCATTGGCTAGGAGGGATGATGTAGCTCCCTCCCATTGGTTATTATGGAGCTGCATCTCCCATAATGCTTTTTGTGTAAAGGACAGAGTTACTGTTGCTTAATGAGTTTTTTGAGTGTGCTCACTGCAACTTTATTTTGTTGGATCAGGCTTTTAACCTTGCATAAACATTTGTAAGATTATAACTCTGCTAAGAAGACATGGTCAACACAAGCTCGCGCACACACACACACACACACACACACACACACACACACACACACACACACACACACACACACATGTGTGATTCCTGGTGCGAGTGAAAAGAAGACTCGTGACATGCGGTTGAATGATATCGCAAAGGAATATGGCCAAACCCGTCTACTATCGGGACGATATTGAAGCAGAGGGAGGTCTTAAAAGGGCTGCTTTTATAATTTTTAAAGGGTTTAGGGAGTAGGATTGGGGGCCTTGGAACAAATCACACGTTTTACATGTAAAATGCGGTTCAAATTACGAAAAATCCAGGTTACGAAATCACTTCCGGAACAGATTAATTTCGTAAATTGAGATAGCACTCATATATATAAATATATATATATATATATATATATATATATATATATATATATATACACACACTAGTCCTTCTCAAAAAATTAGCATATTGTGATAAAGTTCATTATTTTCTGTAATGTACTGATAAAAATTAAACTTTCATATCCGTTCCAACCCCCTCCCAAACTCATATAACTTGACACAAGCACGTACTTTTGACGTGTGATGCCAGGGGGGCGCATATGAAAAGTTTTTGTAAGTTTTTCCACAATGTCAGAAGTACATTTTCTGCACTACTTTATTTCAAATGTTTAGACTTGTGAATCAATTTAACAACATTAATTAAGATGTGCAGTGATAATCTGTTTTCTTACAGTCACCAATAAGCTTTTAGGGATTTCAAAATTGGGGTATTATTATGTCTTTTAATACTCAACTCAAGCACCATAAACCTACACACATCATGACTGCCTGAGGGCCAGTTCTGGATTTGGTAACAGAAAGTATAGACAGCATATGCAATTAATTTCATTTTCAGTTCATGCAGTGTTTTTATTTTGTGAATTTCATGTATTCAAGAAATTACTTCCAATCAAGGAAATAATTGAGAAAAAATATATTTTTACATACCCTTAAATATACTTAGTTACTGACAAAATGACATATGGTCTCCTCAGAGGGATCTAATCATTTACATTTGTAAATAATTGTCTTATTGTTGCTGGTCAGAAGCTCACTGCAAAACTACTGAATGTATGCAAATGGAGGTCTGGCATAATTATTGAGAAAGATTACATCTTTTGTTGACTTTTCAAAGTGAGTCATGTTGATGTGTTTACGCATGAACAAGCATAATTCAGGCTGAATGAGGACAAATGCCCAGTAGTCTTAGCACTCAAGGGTGGTTTCACTGTGTCAAAAGGCGCACCAGTAAAGCTGCCTGCTGAAGAAGCTCAGCAATCCATCTGCCTATGGACCATGGTCACTCTGGATCTTCTCACAGCCTGCTTAATGTGTGGGTGGCTCAGACAAGGCTAATGTCCCCATTCTCCAGAAAACAAGCATAAATTAAGACTAATACGTGTGAAAATTCTAATAAAAAGATAAAGCCTATTTTATCTGCTGTCATTATCAACTCTTTAGAAAATCAGTATGGTTTAATGCTGAAAAATGCTTCTTTTGATAACGATAATACCAACTCTAATTTCCCCTTTAATTTTCAAATACAAATACTGAAAGACAAAAAAAAAAAAACATTCTATGTGTGTAACAATTAAATACCTGTCAGGGAATACATTGTTGATTGTTGTTTCTGCCATAATCTTCATTTTTATTGCCAGATTAAATCTCATTTATGCAAATCTCCTTTATCTTTTTGTAACAAAGGTCATTTCTTGGATGGCAGTGATAAACAGGCCCTCTATAATAACAATACAATCTGGGCTGCAATGAGACTTCTCCTAGGTGATCATTAGGATAAGGAAATAATCCTATCAATAATGTTTGTAAAAAAAAAAAAAAAAAAAGCCCCCACAATACACCTCCAGGCCCATCAGCAGCTCTGTGTTCATTAGAAACATCAGGGTACTGTAATTCCCCATGTACCCAGAAAGTATATTGTCCTGAATCTCATCAGTGAATCTGACAAAACTTGGATGATGAAAATGGAGGGAAAAGGGCCTTCCCGTGGCCAGATAAGAAGAAGGATTTAAATTTGCAACTTTTCTGTCTCTCCTCATTGTTTTGGCTCCTGCTTCAGTGACATCCACTGCATAGAGTCAGTGAACCATTGCTAACAGTCCAACGGCTGTATTCTTCACACAGACAAGTCTCTTTCAGATCCTAGAGAGAATGAACAAGGTTAGATTGAAAGGTAATGAGCCTATTAATTAAAGGCCTTACAGAAAGACTGGCATGGCTTCGTGTCCTTCAACAGGCCCGGTCTCCCTCATGAATTCGTTTTAAGAGAGGGCAGTTGTTTTTCTAAAATACGCTCATATTTATTCACCCACACTCGTTTGTTCTTCACCATACAGACACGTACTTTCTTATACATACAACCCCTATGTCAGTTTCAACTTAAAGTAGAACATCAATCATTCAAATGTGATCTTATCAGCAATGTTAATGGAAAAGTGTAAATTAAACTCATTATAAATGTATTCCTTCAAGAAGTATGTTGTGTAATATTTGAAATGGAAGAATGTTTGGAAGACAAGCTGAAATGCATTAAATTTTTTTGTAATTACAGTATAGTCTCTGTTGTCTTTTAGTTTTTGTTGTATGCGGATTAGACAAAAGTTTCAAACAAAACAAATCTAGAAATGTGCAGAGGGAAAATGTCTCAAAATCCTCAAAAGAAAATCAGTTGCGTCATCAGTGTCATTACTATCACTCGACACAAACTGCATACACTGCATGGTGGATGCTGGATTTTTTCCTGCATTTACACAAAAATACAGTCTGCAGAAAGAACACGAACTGTAGACCAAATGTGCTTGAGATTGTTTGGTCATGAGTCCTTCTGTTAAGCTGAACATTCATGTCTGCAGGACGATACAAGCAAAATGGCATGACTATTATTTCTCTTTCCTTTTTCTTTGTTTATTTATTTTTTTCCTTGCATTGTATTCACATAGTGGCTGTACATAATAGGATCAACTACAGCTATTTTCACTACACTTTTATCAACCACAATAAACAAAAGCGCAAACCTCAATCCTAACCCAGTGCGCACAAGTGAAAAAGTGTCTTTTATCCAGTTGTTCTGGGAGAATTCCTGAACCAAATCCAAGGTATGCAAAATTTTACTGAAGCAATTGTGACATAAATGTAGCGCCCACAAGTTAGTTCATAACAGTTCATTGACTTCCCATTTCATTTGGAAACGTACTTGGTGCATCTTTACTTATCTGATTTGAGTATTTCAGTTTAACAACTATTTCTGTAAAGGTTTTGAGTAAGAGGAAGCAGAATATTTATGTCTGATGACTAGAATCTTATTCAATGAGTTTGGTGCCCATCAGATCTAAATTGTCAGTTGCCTACATGAGAGATTGTTAATAAACTAAGTGCTAGCACCTTTACACACATCTGCAAAACTCATAAGGACCAATGAGACCTGGGCATGAGTTGTCTTGTACAGGATCTTCCACCCAGGATGCTTTGATTTATATGAGATGAAAGAGCAATGGCAATCGAGAATATCCAGTGATAAAGGGGTAGACTGTGAGGCTCTAAGCCATTGATCAGCCCAAGGCAGCCTGACCTTCCAAAATTACAGCCTCTGATACAAAGTGGTTGCATCAATTTCAGTGAGGCAGAAACATACACCATTGATTTTATTTACTGACAACTACAGCACTGTATTAAAAGAAAATATGCCTAGCTGGAGCAAATTCCTTAATAGAATTTAACCAATTGATATGGGCTTAAATCAGAAGGATGAATTTGGATGAAATGCATGACGAAGAATATACACTTCAGTTTCAGGACCAGTTTTCCCAACACAGTATTTTAGGATTCAAAGAAGTCCACATTAGTACATCAGCTATTGTGAAACATAAACAAATTTTGAGTAGTTGCAGACATTCTGTACATGATCATTGAAGCTGTTACTAATGAACACTAAAATTTTAATTCATATACACAATGCAAAACTTTTCCATGACCAACCCTCCCCCAACATGCCACTTTATAATATAAACACAAAATAAGTAAGTTTTAAGTTGAGAACTGGTAGTTACAGTCACTGTTCAAGAAATAATTACATATGTATTTGTTTGGTAAAGAGCTTTTTAAACTGGGTGAAACTTGGTATAGATATTGGTGTATTACTTTAATTTCAGTTTGGTTTAATGGCTTCTTTGGTTGATAAAGGTAAAGTTGTGTATCGGATGGGGGTCCATAACTGCTATCAAAAAAGTAGGAGGTAGGAGTCAGCAGTTCAATATGAAGTCTGTGGGACAAAGACAGGTCACATCGATCAAGAGGGGATTGTGTTTGGCAGGACAATGCTTACTACAGTATATTTATCCTTTATCCTGTTCAGGCTCATTGGGGTTTACTTATTGTTTTTTATTTTGGCAAATAGAACCATGTATAATCCTTAGTAGGGTGCATTAAATTGCATTAGGTCTTTACATTCCACCCACCTTTTTCTGGGGTGAGGTTTATATTCATTCATATTCATAAATAGCAGTTCTGCAAAATTTGAAGACAATCAGATTTCATTTGAAGGATCCCACACTGATACCAAAATGTGTTTATTAGTATTTTTAAGGGGTGGGATGAAAAAATAATTAGAATATAGAAAGTATGGTCTGGTTTTATTTTAAAGTTATATAATTTGGTAATGTATGTTTTTAGTATTGTATGCGAAATTTAATTCCATTTGTTCAAAAATTGTAAAAGTTGTTAACATTTTAGTGCAAAAAAAAGCTTAAATCTCAAGAATCTCACTTATATTGAATGGGAATTAGAGATAATCATATTTAAAGCAGAAATCCATCTATGGCATTGTATATACAAGTACATGTGTATCATTATTTTGTAACATTTTTAAGGTGCGTACTAAGTATTTGCCTGTTAAAAATATATGATACATCAAAAACAGCATTTTTACGTCATAAAGCGGAACACCTGAGTCTAACACTGTGTATCTTCATAGTCAATTTATGCTCCCTGTGTCTAATTTTCCTTTCGTCCATCTTTCTGGACGACCTTTCTTTAAAACATTGATAGAATTCAGATGACCTCCAGTGTCCCAAGCAAAAGCCAATGGTACCAGTTGCTGGGTATAACACCTACAGATGCACACAAAGTTATCAATACAAGCAGGCTCCCAACCAGTACACAAGCCCTTCTTTGTTTTCTAGCACATTTCAAATCTATGGCAAAACCGTGAAGTGCAGAGATGGGTGTAGAACTTGCACATGATTGCATCAAATCTGACAAAAAGGAAGAGAAATTCCAGCAAATTTTGCAGGTTGTTGAAAATTCACGACATTTGTTTCCTTACCAGAAAAAACATAAGATGACCAGTTTGCCTTGGCACTTAACTCTTTGAAGTTAGAACACAATACTGTATACTTTGCAGTATGAAATGTATAAGCCATCAAACAAAGCCATAAATGGCTCAATGTACACTATAGTTTTACTTATCTAGAGTTTTTGTGAGTCCATGCTGTAAAAAGGTAGCATTTTGCACTGACTTGAGTAAAAGTAAGGTAAAGTCCTTTGGGCTTTTTACACTCGAGCCATAGTGGCTCATCATGCCGGTGCTTATCCCTGGTTTCCATAGCGTGAAGCGACTGGGAGTTCAACTCCCCCTGGATGGGACGCTAGTCCATCGCAGGTTACCTTTCCATTATATTTTTACTGGTACCCATTTATACTGCCGGGTGAACAGAGGCACACTTGTGGTTAAGACCTTGCCCAGGGGACTTGGCACTGTGAGGGTGTAACTGGGATTCGAACACACAACCTACTGATCATGAGCGCAGCACCCTAACCATGACACTACCGGCCCCACCACTGATTTGAGTACAGTACTTAAAATATGATCGTTCACAATTTTCAAGCTGATTTTTTTCAAACCATGCTCACTGTGAGAACTCTGAGTGAAAATAAAGGGTGGTTTTCCTGTTCTGATTCTGATTTCATGCAATTACCCCATAAAAATATAACACTTTGCATCTTCACAGTATGCAGATCTCATGTGGGAGACCTACAATTAGTGTAATCTGGCACAAATTTCACAGAAGTATTGTTTTCAATGAAAACAATCACCAAAAAAAATTCTTATAAAATATTACATGTACAGTACAAACTAAAATAAATCTAGGAAGGGGCCGGACCACTTTGTATTAAAAAGAATCCTACATCTGCAAGTCTTCTGGGAATATTCTAGCTTTTGACACCATCCCAAATTCCACATTGAGTCAAACGACCCTTCTTTGTTTTATAACTCAATGGTCACCAATTTATGTGGATGAAACAAAACTATTCAAACCATTTTCTAACCCTTGACAGTCACTTTTTGGTCATCTTACAGCTATAGCTTTAATATTTCCTTTTCTGTAATAAAAATCCCCTAAGAGCCAATGAGGTGGCTTGGCAAATACAGTGACCTCATTTAACTAAGCCTCCTGAGTTAGAACAAAACCCAATGTCAATATTTGGTGTTTTCAGTGACCTCTTCAACCTAACCTGATACAGCAATTTTATTGGAGCTTGATACTTCTCAAGGAGCATAAAAACACTGAGAGGAACTTAAAATTCTGAGTGGATTTCTTTATTGAGAAGTAAAAGACATTCAAACGTATTTTTTTATTTTGATCTACTGATTTATTCCCGTAAGGGAATTTATTTCCTCTGCATTTAACCCATCCAATGTGAGTGCGCGCACGCGCACGCGCATGCACACACACACACACACACACACACACACACACACACACACACACACACACACACACTCAGAGCAGTGGGCTGCCACACACACATTGGAGGTGCCCGAAGAGCAGTTGGGGGTTAGGTGCCTTTCTCAGGGGTACTTCAGCCACGCATATGGAGGAAGGCAAGCTTCAGCTCACTGTGACTCAGTTTTGCTCCTGGTTTCAGGAACCAATCTAGCAACCTTCTGGTCCCAAAGCTGCTTCTCTAACCATCAGGCTATGGCTGGCCCCTTGTGCTGGGACTGAAATTTGATAAATAGAGAACACAGGAAGACATCTTGTGTATATAAACATAATACATTCTGACTAGTAATTATAAAGATGAAAAACATGGCTTCTGCTAAAAACTGTTAGGACATATAATAAAATTATTAGCATCCTGCTTAGTATCTCAGTTTAAACTCAAAACCACAATTAAAGGCACATTAATACAGGGATCCCTCGCTACTTCGCGCTTCAATTAATGCAGCTTCAGTGCATTGTGGTTTAATATATATATACACACACACACACACATATATATATATATATATATATATATATATATATATATATATATATATATATATATATATATATATATATATATATATATATTCATCAAATTAAAAATAAGGAAATTAAGGAGGAATATGGGAAAAAGTTAAGGAAAATGCCACAAAAACAAGACCAGTTATGCAAAAAAAAAAAAAAAAAAAAAAAAAAAAAAACGAAACCGACACAAAACAAAAAACAACCCAAAATCTCTCATCAAAATCATCCAGAGATACGAACAGAGCTGTGGGTCAAAGGTGAAAATGAAAGTGAAATGAAATTGAAGAACAAATAGAAATATAAATGGAATAAAATCTATATAAAGATATATCATAAATATAAGTATAAAATATGATTTAACATTATCCTGGGGTACACTTAATACTAGGCTCCGGAAAAGGGACGTGGCTGACATGGAGGTCTGGGAAGAGAAGCAGAATGATACATTCAAAGAAGAAACAAATTGACTCCAGTATTATAATGAACTGGATAAGAGTGAAACTCTGTAAATCTGATCAGATCCGCTGTGCTGTGCTTGAGAGGAACCAGGAGTTTAAACATGGGTCATAATGATATTGATAATCCAGAGACGATTTTGTAGATAGCGGCTCTCCCTAGAGAGATAGAGGGGGAGAGAGAGAGGGAGAGAGAGGGACAGAAATCGGTCCCAACTAACCGCGGAAAGTGAGGGATCCCAGAATAGTGTAGCTATTTCTACTTCAAAAATGTTTTTGAAAATGTATTCAGAATTTATTCAGCACATCTGACTTTTTATTTAGTCAGTGGGCAAAAAATGCCCCTGTAACATATCTCAGTACATAAAAATGTGTTAAATGGTCAGTATCAATTTATAATGTAAACATTCTACAGCATGACTATATTCAGTCATTCGTTTATTTTCTGAACCACTTAATCCTAATTAGGTTCACGGGAAGGCTGGTGCCTATTTCAGCCAACTCTGGGTTAGGGCAGACTAACCCTGAACAGCTCCCCAGGCCATCTTGGAGCACATAAATATACAGTGGTACCCTGATTTATGAAATTAATCCATTCTGAGGGAAAGCTTGTAAGTCAAAATATTCGTTACGTAAAACAAAAATTCCCATAGAAAATAATAGAAAACCAATTAATCTGTTCCAACCCCCTCCCAAACTCATATAACCTGCCACAGACATGTATATTTAACCTAATGTATTAAAGACAAATGTAAAAACAATAAATATTTCATATTAATAATAATACATGTACATTAACATTAATAATAATTAACAATAAATAATAATAAAACAATAAACAATAAGTCAATTATCGATTCTGAGCATCAACTGTGGCAAAGATGACACGTGGGTGCCACGATGTCACGTGGGTAGGCTTGAGGTGGTGTGTAACAGAGAAACAGGAGGAGGAGGAGAATTTTGTGCATGTGCATATTACGAATGCCAGAGAGAAAAGGCTCATGGTGAACTCCCACAAGGCCAGTACTTCTCAAATAGTGGGGCATGCCCCCCTTGGGGGTCACGGTGTGATGCTAGGGGGGTGTGTATGACCCTGGGGAACATGCTATTTTACCATACTGTACTAGAATGAAGTGTAATTGTGCATCCTCTACAGTAGGTGGCAGTGGCGCTCTCACTGTGTTCCCGATGGTGTAGGGGACACAGTGAGAGCGCCACTGCCACCTACTGTACAGGAGGAGGAGAAGAATTTTGTGCATGTGCATGTTACGAATGCCAGTGAGAAAAGGCTCGTGAGCACAAGGCACTACGTGGCAGTGGCGCTGTCAATATGGGGTAGGGAAAAGCACCAAGCAAAAGTGCAGTGAACACTATTTATAGACATGCACAGGTTGCTGGGGGGGGGGGTAAATTTTTTTCTTTTTTTTCCTATAAGGGGCATCACAGAAAATAATTGAGAAGCATTGCCAAGGCATTCTCGGAGTGCAGAGGAATACATGTGGAAGAATACAAGACTAATAGGCCCGGAAAAGCCATTTTCCCAGCAGAGCTCATAAATCAAAATTTTGCTCGTTGAATGGGGCAGATTTTTGGTGAGATCGAAGCTCGTATCATGGAAAATTCGTTATAAAAGACACTGGTAAGTTAAGGTACCACTGTATAAGAATTATAATTCACAAATCAGACTGCACAGAGTTGTGAGGGTTGGCAATGTTGCCTAAAAGCCAGAAGGTTCTGGTTTCAAACATCATGGCTGATCGGAGCCGTTCTGTGGAGAATTTGCATGTTCTTTCCTCTCAGTCCTCTGGTTTCCTCCCATATTTCAAAGACCTGCAGATGGACAACTGTATACTTTAAATTGTCCTTTGATGTGAATGTGAGTATGAATGGTTGTCAATCTCTGTGTTAGCCCTGACACCTAGAGCAACAATCAAATATAATTAGGTCTTTCTGGGTAGAATGTGGACTAAAATTTTATTTGTGGAGTAGTTGACTTATTTACTTTATTATTAGTAGTAGTAGCATTTGTAGTAGTATGAGTAGGAAGAGGAGGAGGTGCAGGAGGAGCAGGCATAGTAGTGGAATTAGTATGCTCAGTTAAGATTTAATAAAACTGGCACAGAGTAAAAAGTTTATTTGGCAAAAATTGTGTATGTATATATATATATATATATATATATATATATATATATATACAGTAAGCTCTTGACCATTCACGGTTCAGCACTCACACCCCCGCATACTCGCCGATTGGCCACAAACCCAGAAGTAAATGGCACGTGATTCAAATTTAGCCAATGGCTGAGAGCTTTTGTTTCTCCTTCCTGCTGATTGGTTGCAGATGATGTGTCCACCTCTTTTTTCTCTTTCGTGCACAAGTTATCAACGTGATTGCTTGAATTGCAAAGTAAAAATTTTTAGTGTGTTTTTAATGATTATTTAAGCCCTATGATGCAACTCAAACACCCTACATATTCTCTAGCTGCTAGCAAGGAGCCTAAGCGCTTTGTTTATTCATAAATAATTTATTCACATTATTCACAGTACAAAATTAAAAAGTTTTTACTTAATCATTACTACATTTTACTACATTATTATTATACGTCTGGATTAGCGGCAAACACAGAAGTTACTGGCACGTGATTCAAATTTAGCCAATGGCGGAGAGCTTTTGTTTCTCCCTCCTGCTGATTGGTTGCAGATGATGTGTACACCATTTTTTTTCGCCTCCTTCACACACGTCATCAACGTGACCGCTTGAATTATGAATTCACGTTTTTTAGTGTGTTTTTAATTATTATTTAAGCCCTATGATGCCATTCAAACACCCTGCATCTTCTATAGCTTCTGGTAAGGAGCCTTAGCGCTTTATTTATTCATAAATATTATCACAGAGAAAAATTAGAAAGTTTTTTCTTAATAATCTATATTTTACTACATTATTATTGTATTAATGAGTAAAACTGTCTATAGTATGTGTTTAAGAAGCATATTTTAGTGCATGTAATATCATACATAGGGCTTTAAAACTGCATCAATAACGCACGGATTTTCTTGATCCACGGGAACAGCCGGAACCGAACCATAGCGAAAAATTGGGGCCTACTGTATCGCCTGTAATAATTATTGCCACATTTTATGAAATAAATAAAAATATCCACTAAAATATGGAATAGCACATAGGACATCACTGTGTCTAGATCTTGTCCAAGTAACACAGGGTACCCTGGCACAACACATATGCACTCATTCACACTAAGCGGCAATTTAAAAATCAGCAGTCCACCTTTTAGAAAGCAGGAAGAGTCCAGAACAAACCCATATAAATGGGAGAGCATGTAAAACTGCACCCAGAGAGCAGTCCAAACTCACGATTGATTCCAGGACTAAGGAGCTGCGAGGAGGCAACACTACCCACAGTACTACTGTTCCACCCTAAAAAAAAAAAATCTCAAGAGAATTAATTGTGGTGAGGTGGAAAAACAGACTTAGAACGTACAAATTCAAGGAAGATATAAGAAGGAAAATGAGGCTTCAATTCACACAGGGCAGAGCAAGCACATAAAGCAGAGAAGAGAAATGACTCATTACTCTCTGGTGTGTGCACAAAGTCCCACAGCATGTACCACGAGCTGATTTATTGCAATGTCCTGTCAAAAATTTGAAATCTAAATAATATATAGATTTAATCACGGCCTAAAGGTGGAGCGCCTGATAGATATCTCTATTGATAGATGTTCTAGGCTGGTGTTATAAGAGTAGCATGGGTCCTTAAAGGGCTGAATGAACTTCAGCCTTGGCGGAAATAAATAAATAATTCTCTTCTGTGTTTCCTGATAACAATCTAAAGTGAAATCTGGAAAGGATAACACTGAGGCTTTTCCACCGCATTTCACTCACTTCCATCATCATTTGTAACACCTGGCTTGTTCGATTAATTATCAGTTTAACAAGGTTATGCTCTGTGTTTCCGTTTATGTTTATAGGTGGGGGGGTTGTTTGTTTGTTTTTTGCTCAGTGAAAATTTGTCTGACTGCCTGAGTTAGATTGTATGTTTTATTTGCTGTGAGTTGTTTTATCTGAGCGGTGGCGTACAAACCTCTATTTTTGAGGCTTTAATTTCATTATGAATAAACATTTTTTATTGCTGTCCATTATCATCAGGCCTGTGATCAGCATTAACCCAGGCATGGACACGAGATAACCCCTTCATTTGTTCACCCATTTCAGAGCAGCTCAATGTTAACTGATGGACATCAGGGGGTTACTCAGGATGTACCGTATTTTTCGGACCATAAGGCGCACTTAAAAATCCTTTACAGACCCCCCTCCCCAAACCTGACGGTGCGCCTTATAATCTGGTGTTCCTTATGTATTAATGAAGCCGCGCGACTCCATCTCACTGATACTGTCAAAACCCAAGTGAAGCAAACTAATTCAGAGCTTACCATCATTCTGGGTGGATTAACCAAAGAACTCCAACCGCTAGATATTGGTGTCAACAGATCGTAAATTAGAGGGATCTGGGTTTTAGGTCCAAATACCACCATTATGGCTATCGTAGTCAGGTGACAAATTGAGGAATACGTGAGTGGCTGAGAGAAGTTTACGTCATGAGACCAGAAGACTTTTCCCACCTAATCTCCTTTTTTTATTGATCTGCAGCTCCATGCACAGAAGGGAATAATAGATAATAAAATATTATAATATAATAATAAAAAAATAACAGTAGCATCCGTGCTTTATGTCTAACTCACGCAATTGTTAAACTCAGACATTGAAGATGAAGATTTTTGGAAAAGGAATGAACAAAAAAAATGAGTTTATTGTTTTATATTGTTACAACTGGACAATGTTGAGCATTATTGTGAGAGTTGAATCAGGTTTGACTTATTTGACTTTTGTTTCGCTTAATGCGCCTTATAATTTGGTGCGCCTTACGTATGAGAATGGATCGTTCAATTATCGTTCATTGATATTGTGCCTTATAATACAGTGTGCCCTATGGCCCGGAAAATACGATACCTTAAAACTTACAAGGCATTCGACTAACCTATAGTAAGTAACACTATCGCTCTAATAATTTATACTCTGTCACTCACTGCCTATCTCAGCCTACGCTGGGCGAAGATGAGGTACACTTTGAACTCACTAGAACATTACAGTGCAACACACACCTATTTAGCATCTATTGACTATAGGAAGAAACAGTCATATTAGGAATAAACCCTCACAAGCAGAGGGAGAGCATGCAAACTCCACACAGAAACCAAGCAAGCAAGCAAGACCATCTTGTTGTGAAATTCACATGCGATGAGCCTATGCCCAAAATTTTTAATACTTTTTCTAGAGAAACACTGTGACACACTTGAAAGTTGCACTTTGCAGTCATTTTTTTACTCCAAATTAACTTTATTTGCAAGACAAAAAAGTTTTATTGTTACCCTACAGCTACCTGGCCATGGGTGAAAGCTGTGAAAATCCCTTTATCAAGTTAAAAAACATTCCAATGGATACAGTACATACAGTTACACTTTTTGGGATATTCTGAAAAGGTATATGCATGTAGCTGTGCATGCTCAAAGCTTCACACTTTCCCCATTTCCTGAAGCACAGATTTATAAACAGTGTTTAGTGCTCCGAACCCAAATATGTCTGATGTTTGAATATTTTGTAAAAATCTTTGTTTTCGGTGTCACACAATCACCAACACAACACTCCAGTATGAAAATAATGTATACATATCTACCCACCTTTTTTAAGACGACCAGTTCAGAAATATTTATTTATCTCAGATTCCAATTAATTAAATAAATAATCCTCCACCGATGTTTAGAACAGTGGTTCTTAACCTTGTTGGCGGTACTGAACCCCATCAGTTTCATGTGCTTATTCACTGAACCCTTCTTTATTGAAAAATAAAATATGATTTTTTTTTTTTTCAAATTCAAGTTTTTACTGGAGCACCAAAATGAACCATGCATTAACATCACTGTGTTCAAATAACAAAACCAATAGAATGCATGAACGCCCCATCACAACCACTTACATTTTTATGTGAGGCGCGCATCTGTGTGTGTGTGCGTCCGCGTGTCTCTAGGTGTGTGTATTTATTTTTTATTTACATCTTATGGATTATTTTTGAATGCTTAATAGTTATTATAAGCATTTATAGCGTTCAATATGTATTTATTGATATTATATACACGTATACATGTACATATACGTCAATCAGCGGGGGGGGTTGATCCTACTTTGCAATTCATGCAGATAAACGCTGACTAGCATCACGTTCCATTATATATGTGAATCAATGTTCATCCGATCACTTTCTTTTTTGTTCAACATAGTATGGATTAAAACATTAAGAAAGAAATCACATGACGTACTATCACAACAGTCACAATTCGATTACTGAGCACACCAAATTTCCTGCCGCACAGATTGGCCAAGCAATGTAGCGTGATCACCTGCAGCCAATGATGGCCAAGCGGGACGTGTTGTCATGAATATGAGTTGGGTGTGTGTATTGACCTCCGTCGAACCCCTCACACTGACTCACCGAACCCCTAGGGTTCGATCGAACCCAGATTAAGAACCACTGGTTTAGAATATACATCATACACTATGTTGTGTGCTACAATTGTGATGATGAGCTAGTCCTCAAATTGGTTATCCAAATTGCCCCAAATATTTTTCTATTCACTTATACAAAAATGTACTTATATTTTCTTTTCTTTGAGTATTCAAAATGTATAATTAAATAAAAGAATGCTAAAATGAGGGATATTCAAAGTGCTTGACTATGTATTTACTTCCCTATATTTTTGAAAGTATGTCTTTGCACGAAATTTGCAATGAGTGTTGACTGCTAGTTTATTTAAAAAGAGAAATCAGGCTTAATTTCACAGCCAATCCAAAAATGTCAAGTTTATTTTGATTAATCAATGTTCATGTGAATCACTGTGTGATTGTGAACATATAATTCTGTCTTAATCAAACTATACACTGTTCTATTCCCCGTGTTTGGATTCACAAATTATCAGTTCATTCCGTTTTTGAACCACATAATCCTAATTACGGTTGCAGGGAGGCTGATGCCCATCACAGCCAACTCCAGGCAGGGGCAGAGTACACCCTGGACAGCTCGCCAGGCAATTGCAGGGCTGGATTCCAAAATTAGCCTTAGTCATTTCCCTTCAGTCTGGGACAGAGAAAACCAACTTGCACATCAGAGGTTGTGAGCTAAGTATGCCACTGCATATTTTAAACCACCAGCCATAGAGCGCTGCCAAATTCAACACACTCAAAGGAGAATCCTGAGTGCTCTACTGTGCAATGCAATTATGCAGAGGCAAAAGTGGCTGGTATAAGCAGAGAGAGAGACACGCTGCCTTCCTCCCCTCTGAATGATAATGTTGACAGTTGTATCCTATGGGAGCTCTACTAAAGTCAAATCTAATTCACAGCTGTAGGAAGTGACTCTGTACTGTTAAGTTGTTTCTACCAGGTCTACCCTGAGGGATTGTTTTATTAAAAGTTGATGAAATATTAAGAGAAATCATGGCCATATGTGCGGACCTGTGAATGACAAGTAGTTAATAGCCCAGAATGAAGCACACTTTCAGTACTTTACTTTCAAAACTTTGACATTGGAGAATAACAGAATAGACCTGGCACAGGCCCAAATGCTGAAACACACTGATGTGAAATTTGATTAAGAGACATAGAGACATGGGTTTAAGCTTCATACAACAATAGTAATAACCCTTTGATGTGGAAATGAATATGGCTCAAAGCTGAGCAGTTTCAAATAATGTCTGAATAGATTATGGACTATCTGGTCATACAGCAGTTTATTAAAATTATTAACTTTCATCTCAGCATTACAATACATTAAACATGCCAAAAAATCCATTATCAGAAAGTTTTAAGTTTACAAACTTTGACATTTTGCAAGACAAAATAAAGTCATAACTATTTTACATTCAGTTCAAATGCTGAAGCTATCCACATTTCAACATAACAAATCCTTTCTTAAGGGCATGTTGGTTTAATAGACTGTCTGGTAATTGCAGCATTTTTTTTTTTTTTCCGTTACAGCACACGGAAGAATCTATGCATATTAAACTCAAGTACTCAAAAAGCGCAAACCTCTACCAAGTCACTTCCCTCCTTATTTTCATTTTTGTTAAATATCTTCATAATTCTTTTCTCAGTCATGATCATGGTTATATTCATAATCACAATTTGGTAAAAAAGTTCAGTGTCAGAGAAACCCATACTGTGTCATGACCTGAATAAAAACTGTCATCGCTGTGTATTCTGTACTTATGGAATTGAATAGAAACTTGTTACAATTACACCTTTCCTACCATGGTAAATAATCCTTTTAAAAATTCCCAGATCTAATGGAGTGTTATTTGAACCATAAACCATTATTCCAAGAAACGATACATTTGTAAATTTTGTCAGACAAACACATACTCGCTCACTCGCACTCATTTCCAAAGATATTTAATCCGACCAACGTCTCAGGGAGGCAGGAGAATACCGCAGCCCACACTGGTCAAAGGCAGGGTACATCACAAACAGCTTGCCACACCACTGCAAGGCCAACAGAAGAAAGAATGAACAAATCAATCCATGCCAACAAAATCATAACTTCCTTCTTGGAGGTAAACACGTGAATTAGTAAACTGCAGTAAAATAAGAAAATCGTTGTCTATTATCAATATCAGCGTTTCTAATCAAGGTAAGTTTAATACACAACATATACAAAACACCATCAGAATCAACAGAAAGTTCTTAAGAAGTCAGATTATGTAATGCTTTACAAGTATAAACTTGAATAAATGTCACTATATTCTGTACTAACATCAGGTAGTGGATGCGAAACCTTTGAGATCTTTTACATGGAAAGCTCTGCACAGTCTTAAGTCATGATTTAAATTTCTTTAATGTTTTTTCAGATTCTTGTCTTAATAGCCAAAATCCTTTCGGAAGCTTGAACCGCCAGACCTCTGCGAAAAAAAGCTGCAAAATGGCCTGGCAATTTAAAGATGAGGAGATTGTGGTGAATACTGATCCTCTACCCCAAGATAAATTATTTGCAGACGTAAACTTCGGACTTGAAAGTCCCAGAAAAGATATAGTATATTAAGCAGTTTTTAAAAATACAGAACAAATTCATGCAAAATATTACCATATTAAAATTTGTGTAGAGAGATTCAAATGCAATCCTGTAATTCTGTTTTTTTCCCCACAGTGTACAGTCTTCATTTACTTTAATATGTTTACAAGGGGGATATAGAGATTATCAGTTAAGATTCCTTAAAAGTAGAACAATACCAAATAACTGTAAATAAATTGTATATTGAATAAATATCAATAGTTTTCAATCAGAGTAAAAAAGTTCGTGGACTTTGTTGTTGGATGAACTCTGTAACCTCCCCAAACACACCAAAAAACTCTGTAGTGTTGGAAATCCTGGCTTAATATTATTCATACCCAATAAAGATGTCATTTTAAATCAAAACAAGCACAACCCCTAAGCTGTGCATTGTGCTGCGATAAGCAAGAGAAGCAGTGGCGTGTTAATTTAGGTTTGTAACAGCAGATTTGCTGCTTGTTGGCAGCATCTGCTTGTGCAGAAGAAGGATCAGACTGCAGGCAGAGATGGCAGCAGCTCCGTTTGATCTCTCACAGGGGCTTAGAACTTTGAATGCATGAAAAAAAATTCTATCCTCCTCCACCAAATTATTTAGGGAGCAGATATAGGACAGAGTTATAGTCATAGCGAACTGTTATCACTGACACTATATATATATATATATATATCACTGAGAGATTACAATATTATGATTTTTGTTGATTAAAGAGCATATCAGTGACAGATGCAGGTTTAATCAAAGCAAGAATACATAATATGATACATAATTCTTTATTATTACCGCACAGTTTTTAGACCACACCAGGATAGGTCTCGGACAGAAATCTTCATCAAGTAGCAAAACTGGAGCTGTTTCTCCTGGGGGCCCACCCGGACTGAAACAGGGAAAGAAAAAGACAAATGAATTTCATGATCTAGGAATATTTTCCTCCCTTAGAACAGTTTGATTCCAAGTTCCCTCTTCCTTCAGCCGTATTAGGAGGCCCAAGCAGTGCAGTGCTGTGGTCTCATCAGCTTCATACCTTTTCCATGACATGATCCTCCAGAGATCCTCCAGGCCTGTATCATAAGCCCTCATTAGCAGATGTAATCCATATGGAAATACAAGTCATGCACACAATGGGCCAGACAGAGAGTTAAACTGCTCATAATGCATCTGACATTAGTGATATTAGTCACTTATTTTTCATTGTTAAAACAGACTTTTGGGCAATACGCTTTCATGGTGCATCATAAAGTAATATATCCAATATAAAAGCCATTATTTTCTATTAATTAATTACTGCAAAAAATTGAGCTTTTCTGCTTATTCTGAAAAAAGTATGAGAACCTGTAATGTTATGTACAGGGCTAAATACTTTTTGCTGTCAATATTTAAATACTTGGTTGAATGGGGCAGTGGTGGTCTAATGGTATAGGGCGCTGATCCAAAGGTTGGGGGTTCGAGTCCCACTCTCCACAAGGTTGTCACTGTCCCCCCCAGTACAGCTAACTGGGTTATGAAAGGCGGGCCATGGTTCTCACTGTCTATGGTGAGAGGCATGTAAAAGAACCATTGCTGACTTTCGTAAAGAGTAGGCTGCAAAGTCGTCAGCGTGTTTCTGTCCCTTGCTAAAAAGGGTTGTGACAGGAAGGGCATCCGACGTAAAAACCTCTGCCAAATCAAACGTGCGAATCAGATGATTCGCTGTGGCGACTCCCGAGTAAAAGGGAAAATGCCGAAAGGAAGACAGACAGAATTTAAATACTTGGTTGAAATCCATCAGGATAGAACAAACAGGCCCAAAAACACCTGTTTCTCCCCCACTTTAATGCATTGGTTCTCAAATAGTGCGGTGCGATGCCGGGGGGGTGGGGGGGTGGGGGGTGACCACAGGGAACATGCTTTTTTTTGCCGTATTAGGATAAAGTGTAATTCTACACCCACTACAGCAGGTGGCAGTGGCTTTCTCACTGTCAGAGTGCGCCCAGAGGTAAAATAAGAAGTAAAATTAATAAAACCCACCACGTAAATTTTTAACAGGGACGGAAAGAGAGGCGGAGAGAAACGACGACAGTGAGAGAAACGAAAGTCTCCCGGAAGTTTAGTCGAGGAAGTATGACGAAGCAGATGTAGCACTCGGCTTCACTGTGCTGCGGTGAGACACAAGGAAAGACCGCTGTGTTTACTGTGTCCGAAAACATCGGCAGTGGACAGTATGAACCCAAATAAATTCAGGCGTCAAAGACATCACACCCCGATCACGTGATGAGCCGTGTGAGGAGGTTTTTTTTTTTCCAGCGAAAATGTGCAGAGTATTGCCAACAACCATCCCGCTTTCTGAATGATATTCCAGCAAACCGAGCTCTGTTAGCATCAGATAAGGTGGAGTACCAAACTGCTCAGTGTAGAAAACCCCACAGCACAGCAGAGGAACTGATCCTACCTGCAGCACACACAGTCTCTGTCATGCTGCATGACGTCACTGCTGTGAAAATAAGTCCAGGTCCCAGTTCAGCATTGAGCAGGAGCTGAGAGTTCAGTATCGCGCTTTAAGCCCTGCTTCAAAATGTTGTGCACTGCAAACGTGCTCATTATAGCCATTAATCTGGACTTAATCATTTTGACAACAACAATAATAATAATAATAATAATAATAATAATAATACAAATTGTTTTATTCATTTTTGTTTTGTAGGTTAAAGTGTTTTAGATATTGTGCTCCTGAGTTAATATTGCTGATCAATTTGAATTTATTATTATTTATTGATTTTATTTAATTTTATTTTTCAGGATAAAATGGTTCAAATTGTTGGCCAAAAAAAGTTGACATTTTAAATAAGGATACTTTTTTATTTCAGCAAATGTATGCATTTAAAATGTTTTTGTTTAAAGACTAAAAAATTGTTTATAAAGTTATTCTTTGTTGGAAGTTGATCTATATTTCTTCATTTTTTTGTATTCCATAATGTTAATAAGGATTTATGTTAATAAGGATACAGTGTATGCAGAGGATTACTTATAACAATAAAAAATTTTAGACAAATAACACTATGTATATGGGGGGGGGTTGTTTTCCTCTTCCTGGGGGAGGCGCAACAGAAAATAATTGAGAAGCACTGCTTGAACGACAAGAGATAATAGGCACTTTAGCATGAAATTCAGCACTCTTCTTCACATTCATTCATTTTCTGAACCGCTTAATCCTAATTAGGGTCACGGGGAGGCTGGCGCCCATCCCAGTTGACTCTGGGTGAGGGCACGGTACACCGTGGACAGCTCGCCAGGAAATCGCAGGTCCTCATCTTCACATCCTGTAGAACTCTACTCAATAATGTAAAAACACTGTAAATTTCCATAATGTTAATATCACTCGATATACCATACAGAAGACATATGCATGCCTCTAGAAATTTTGAGCAAGCAGTATATACATTTTCAAAATATTTGGTTGCAGTACAATGATAAACTGTAGTATTTAGTGAGCTTCTTGCATATGTATAAATCTCCCAGAATTATCTGTTTACTAAGTACACATCAAGAAAAAATTCCTTGAGTGTGTACAAGATTGTGATTCAAATGACCTCCCACAGAATGGTAATCTTGAAAATAGTTGTCTAATTTGTAAGTGACCTGCACTAATGAGGTCGAATATGACTCAGCAATGTTTGCACTGTCTTTGCCGCAGAACTCGGAATAATGCAGTGCAACTGAACAAACACAGATCCTGTTGATCTAGTGTATATGAACTGGAAGACAGCAAGGCTAACAAAGATTGGATTTAATTGAAGAAATTGCAAGCTTTAAAGAGGCTGGCATTCAGTGTCAATGACTGTGACTCATCGGGTTCTAATTAAGGTGTTTACAGTAAAGGGGCAAAATGATTATTGACATTCCTAATGTGATGGAGATGAATGATCCTGCCATTTGAACTCTAAACCTCAGCATTTAAATTAATTCTCCCAATTCAAACAAATGGGGCAGAAAATTACTATGTCTTTGAACATCTAACTTTGCACTCTTGGGTTTCCAAAAAAGGTCACATGCACCTAGAGGTAAACCTCAAAAGAATGGAAATTTGAAACATGCTAACGACCAGCACAAATGATACCAAGATGAATCAGAATCAGAAGGCGGGTTACTCATGCCCTGAGCATCTTCCTCTGCTCACTGATGGTGACTTCAGCTTTATTCAGCAGCTAATTCAAACAAAACATTTTCTGGTATCCTCTGTTCAGGTAATTAAAAGTACTTTTACAGTAGTAGTGCCTGGAGACATGACACAGTGCTAGTGAAAATGTGCTCGTTTTTGAGATACATTAGCATCTGCTGAATTTTATTGAACAAGTAATGGACAAGTTTTAGACATGAATATATGCCTTTAAATTTTATCTAGATTTTTATTCATGGGTAACAGCAGAATTCATTGTTCGTTTTCTGTAACCGCTGAATCCTAATTAGGGTCACAGGGGGCTGGTGCCCATCCCAGCTGACTCTGGGTGAGGACAGAGTACACCCTGGGCAGCTCGCCAGGTCATCGCAGGGTGGAAACACGCTGACGACTTTGCAGCCTACTCTTGTCGAAACTCAGAAATGATTCTTTTACCTGCCTCTCACCATAGACAGTGAGAGACATGGCTGGCCTTTGATAACCCAGTTAGCTGCACTGGGGGGACAGTGACAACTTTGTGGAGAGTGGGACTCGAACCCCCAACCTTAGGAACAGTGATCCAGCACCTTTACCACCAGGCCACCACTGTCCAAGGATTATTTGTAATATCATTCTAATGTAAAGTATACTGAGATTATTAAATGCTCCAGCAGATATTATTATATCTTTTTCCTGATGATAATGGTCCTTGTTTTTTTTTTTCTTTCTTGCATCTTGTTTCTGACAGACAGACAGCCTGCTACACAGTACGCACACATCTGGAGTTTCCTAGGAGATAATATGACAGGAATTCTCATGATATTCCTGATCACATTTTATAATTATATTTTCAGAGCAGGTGGATTTGAAGGGATGTTTGTGAAGAACGTGTGCTTTTGTTTTACATATAAGACAAAAATATAAGTGTTTTAAAATCTGTTTTCACACCCCTTTTATTTTTTGGTAAATATGTTTAACGAACATTTACGAAAGAAGACATCAGTCATTGTCGGTGCCTCAATGTGAGGCTGTTCCTGCTGGACCAGCAAAGTGGCATCGTGGTTAACATATCCACCTCACAGGAGGAAAGTCCTTGGTTTGAGTCCAGGACTCAGGCATTTCTGTGTGGAGTTTTCATGTTCTCCCCACATTTTTGTGGGTTTCCTCCAAGTACTTTGGTTTTTCCCCACTGTCTAAATACATTCACATTAGGCTAATTGGCTATTCCAGATTGTTCCTAGGTGTGAATCTGAGTGTGAATGGTTGTGTGCATGTCTTGCCCTGTATTGGTCTGGCAGGATGTTCAAGGTGTACCCAGTGTTGGCTGAGTGTTATATAGCCTTGGCACAAATTCAGTAGCAGAGTTAAGCAGTTTACAGTTTAGGATGTTAATAGAGAAGTACAGAGAAGGTCAGACGGAGCTGCATTGTGCCTTTGTGGATCTGGAGAAAGCATATGACAGGGTGCCGAGAGAGGAACTGTGGTATTGCAAGAGGAAGTCTGGAGTGACAGAGAAGTATGTAAGAGTGGTGCAGGACATGTATGAGAGATGTAAGACAGTGGTTAGGTGTGCTGTCGGTGTGACAGAAGAGTTCAAGGTGGAGGTAGGACTGCATCAAGGATCGGCTCTGAGCCCCTTCTTGTTTGCTATGGTGATGGACAGGCTGACAGACGAGGTAAGACAAGATTCCCCATGGACTATGATGTTTTCAGATGACATTGTGATCTGTATTGAGAGCAGAGAACAAGTGCAGGAAAATCTAGAGAGGTGGAGGTATGCCCTGGAAAGGAGGGGAATGAAGGTTAGCCTCAGTAAGACAGAATACATGTGTATGAATGACAAGGACCCAAGAGGAACGTGAGGTTACAGGGAGCAGAGATAAGGAAGGCGCAGGATTTTAAGTACTTAGGCTCAACAATCCAGAGCAGTGGAGAGTCTGGAAAAGAGGTGAAGAAGCGTGTGCAGGCAGGTTGGAATGGTTGGAGAAAAGTGTCCGGTGTGATGTGTGATAGGAGGATATCAGCAAGAATGAAAGGAAAAGTGTACAAGACGGTGTTGAGGCCAGCGATGTTGTATGGGTTAGAAACAGTGGCCCTGGGGAAAAGACAGGAGGCAGAGCTGGAGGTAGCAGAGATGAAAATGTTGAGGTTCTCTTTGGGAGTAACGAGGATGGATAGGATCAGGAATGAGCACACCAGAGGGACAGCACATGTAAGACGTTTTGGAGACAAAGTCAGAGAGGCTAGATTGAGATGGTTTGGACATGTACAGAGGAGGGATAGTGAATATATTGGTAGTAGGATGCTGAGGTTGGAACTACCAGGCAGAAGATCTAGAGGAAGACCAAAGAGACGATTCATGGATGTGGTGAAGGAGGACATGAAGGTCGTTGGTATAAGAGAAGAAAATGCAAAGGATAGGGTGAGATGGAGGCAGATGATTCGCTGTGGCGACCCCTGAAGGGAAAAGCCGAAAGGAAAAGTAGAAGTTAAGCAGTTTACCAAATGAATGGGTGAGTGAGCGAGAGTTGTGCTGCTAGTTTTGTTTTTTACAGTTTTTATAGTGAGGAAAGTTCCAGACAGAGCATCGTGTACGATTTCAGTAACTATTAAATATAGTACAACACTGCTTAGATGTAATATAGTACTGTATTGCCTTCTTGAAAATGAATTCTCCTTTGAGAATGCCCTCATTTCCTTTGTTGTTTGCATTACACTTCACACACTACATCCTGTTTCTTACATTTTGGTGTGTGTATTTCCTGCTGTATGCTGGGGGGCTGGATAATGTGATAGTTTTTAATCAGATACAGCCATGCATCTATGCTGAGGTATGAATTTATGCAGCAATTTGAGAAGTTTAACAGTGTCTGTTGATTTCTATCATGTTGATTCCTGTTAATTTCCATAAGGATATCACATTTCACAGCATGAAGAATTAATTTCCTTCACCAAATATAATATATTTTGGGGCATAATTTATCTGATGTCATCTGAGTGTTAGTGTTTGAGCAAACTACCCCTACATTCCTTGCATAATTTTTAAATTATAATTTCAACACATTTTTTTTTTTTTAATTTAACTCTACCTGTTGTATTAATCCTACTTTGTCCATTCTCGACTCTGGTGGTTAAGTGCAGAACCAAGCCGATTTTCTTGCATTTGGGTGGTGTACCTCCTGTGATTGCACTGTTTATAATAATATGCATACAGTATACTGTTGGTTCTTACGTCAAGACATCCAAATGGTATGTGTTTCTGTTGCTTCGTGTGTTTTCAGTCAGATGTGTGCGTCACGGACTACAGTTTCCAAACACTCATGCAAACTTCTCACATTCCCATTCATTCACTGAACTCCTGATTATATCCACCTGTCTACAGTTGTATCCAAACACATAAAAAAGGACTCCTAACCACAGCCAAGTTATGAAATAAATGTTCAAGTTTATTTGTCATGTACAGGTAACAATGAAACATCACTACCAGTAATGAATTTCTTGGACTTGGAGCTCCGTGTTACACGTATTCTGTACTAAGCCATGTTTACTGTTATCACTCCTCTGGTTCTGATTTTGTCTTGGATCTGGTTTACTGCAAATTCCATACGGAAATGCCATCACTGCATGAAACTCAGCACCTTTTATGCTGTGAGGAAGAAGTGCTAGCCACTGAGCCATCCTATTTTAATTCCAATTTGTGGCTTTGACGCTTTATGCTCTATAAAATTGTACAGTTAACTGTAATAGTCTTTCTTAATTAAGTAATATAATTTCATTGTAACACCAAATACTACACACTTAAATTTAACATTTATTGCTTCAACAGATACATTATTGAAAAAAAAATATGAGTGAGATAGAATCCAATCCAAGTGTAGACATGAGAAATGTGATTTGTCTATTAATACATTGTCTCTCTGGTAATCCTTGGAATTAAAATCACAATTTCGATTTTCGAACAGTACAAGAAACTAACTTATCTCTATCAGCAATTCAGTATCATTAGAGCCTTCTAACGATGTGAAGGGAATTAACTTCATGTGGAAAAAAAAAGTTCCTGTTTTCTAAAGCATCCTAGCAAAATATTACTCTTAAAATGTAAAAGTCCTTTAGGCTTTTTACACCTGAGCCATAGTGGATCATCAGGCCGGGGCTTATCCCCGGTTTCCATGGCGTGAAGCGACTAGGAGTTCAACTCCTCCTGGATGGGACCAGTCCGTCGCTAGTCCGCCGCAGGTTACCTTCCCGGTATGTTTTTACTGGTACCCATTTATACTGCTGGGTGAACAGAGGCACACTTGTGGTTGAGACCTTGCCCAGGGGTCTTAGCACAGTGGGGGTCTAACTGGGATTCGAACACACAACCTCCCGATCATGAGCGTAGCACCCTAACCATTTTGCCACCGGACCCACATACTATTATAATGTGGTGCCATTTAAAAAAAAAAAATTAACCCCAGAGCTAACAAGACCTAGAATAGTCTGGTCCTATTTTAGAAGCATAAATAAAAGTCGCTTGTAGTTAGTATCAGGTTACTGACTGGTTATGGATGCAATATTTTCTGTTCTGTATTCCTGATAGCAATTCTTTACTAGCGAATTTGATTCAGTAAGCTGTCAGTCTCAGACCGATAGACGCTAACCATGTGGCTTGAGTTCAGAGGGCCTGTCTGATCTGTCCCCTTTAGAAAAGGCACAAAATGCAAATGATGGTGACTCATCATACATTCCCCCTGTTAAACAGTGACCTCCACATGAACATCGGCTTGAGAGGAGAAAGTGTAAAGGACAAAAATATGGAGTACTGGTTTATTTTCTTTGGCCACTGGAAAATTATTGCTATCAAACTTAATTAGTCCCACACTTTAGGGATTTGAATTAGGACGCAAGCCGACACATTATAGGAGATTTGGCAGTGAGTTACTTCAGCCTTTGAACATTTGCCCATGGAAATAATGAAAAGGTTATCTTTGCCAGTGAGTAGGTTCATTTCTATTCCTCTATCAAATTCAGCTCATAATTTTCCAATCTTAATCACCTTTACTCAGTGTCTCTATAAACAGTAACGGAAACTCTTTCAACAAAAGTTAACCATCAGTAAAATACTTCGACTTCATATTTCATCAACATCTGTTTTTAAAGGTCTTTTCCTCTGACCCACTTTTCAATTTCTGCTCGTACATCACCTTTACTGTTCCCAATTTTACCTTTTAGTTAACTAATGGCTTATCCCTTTCTCCAAACAAATTCAACTTAATGATATAAAATTCAATTGACTTTTTTTTAAAACTGAAAAGACACTCATTTAAGACAATCTGGCTGTACACCGTTTACTTATTTATTCTTAACCGAAATGAATATGCCTTACAGACTATAGCTAACAAATAAAAAAATATGTATCAAATTCAAAAACCTTTTCATAAATATCTCACACATCATAAATAAAGATAATACTTTTAACCATATCCATTCTTTCAGTAATGGCAAACAGATACAGTAAAATTTACAGCAACCCCTGAGGATAAATAAACTTCATATAAATACATTCACATCATGTATTATGTGGACAGTCATCTTGGACAGCTGGAAGTCTTTTTTACTTTGCAGAAATTGGTATCAGTAATGACCTGGTCTAGGAAAATATTGCCAGTCGGGGGGGGGGTCACTAAATGAGAACTGCTTTGTTTAAGCTGATCACTCATGATCTATGGCAAAAATTTAAATCAAATATTATCCAGCTATAGCACGCAATGCTTATTTTTGTGGTAAAACCCACACCGAAACAGCCTAAGCAGGGAATCCATAAAGAGCTAAGAAGTCTTGCACACTGGTTGCAAACCAGCTTGCAGGTTAAATAGGACAATAGTATCTCCACCCTGTTTGGTGTTAGTGATGGTATATGTCAGGGGACTGCTTTCACCAGCCCTGTATAATGTGTGCATGAATGATTTATCTCTCTGACTAAGCAGCTGCAAGACTGGCTTGTATGATTGCTCATTTACTGATAAACCATTTCATGTACGCAGACGATTTATTTCCCCTCCTTCCGAGTGATGCTGAGATTCAACAGCTGCTAAATATATGCTCTCAGTATGAATCGATCGTGACGTGCAATATAATACTAAAAAGAGCAAGGTTATGATATTTAGAACAAAAAACAAAATAGGATAAGGACCTCAATTTTCCAGAATTCTATTTATCAGGGTAAGTGATCTGAGTTTGTTATAAAATTAAACATCTTGAGCACTTCATTACAGATCAAATAGCTGATGGTATATATATATATATATATGTGTGTGTGTATGTAAGTATGAATATATGTGTGTGTGTGTGTGTGTGTGTGTGTGTGTGTGTGTGTGTGTATATATATATATATACATATATATATATATATATATATATATATATATATATATATATATAGAGAGAGAGAGAGAGAGAGAGAGAGAGAGAGAGAGAGACACGTATCATGTGGTCAAGCTTATATGTTGTAAAAAACATTTTCTCTATATTTTGATGTGGTCAGGATGTGTTTCTTTAGAGCATGTTATGCATTAGTCCTCTCTATGAAGCTTTCTTTTGACCTAATTTCAAAAAAGAAAGCTCGTATAAGCTTTTGTTTGCCTAGAATGACTGTATGCAGATCTTACTGAAAAAGCAGGTATGGTGCAGTGCTAGTGTATTGTTTTATAATTCATGAATCAGTAATTTCAGGTTTGAGAAAACTAATGTATAAATTAATTTGTGAATTGAATGATTCGTCGAACTCCATTCTTGTTTTGCTGACAAATCCTTGTTTTAGTGTAGTATATGATACCAGTCACCCTTCTGGAAACATTGGTAGAACTGCCTTTTATGAGAAGTGGTGGTGGTCTAGTGGATAGGTTGCAGGATCGCTGATCCTAAGGTTGGGGGTTCGAGTCCCCACAGGGTTGTCACTGTCCCCCCCCCCAGTGCAGCTAACTGGGTTATCAAAGGTGGGCCATGTCTCTCACGGTCTATGGTGAGAGCTTCATGTAAAAGAACCATTTCTGACTTTTGTAAAGAGTAGCTGCAAAGCCGTCAGCGTGTTTCTGTCCCTTGCTAAAGGGTTGTGACAGGAAGGGCATCCCACGTAAAAACCTCTGCCAAATCAAATGTGCAAATCAGATGATTCGCTGTGGTTACTCCCGAGAAAAGGGAAAAAGCCGAAAGGAAGAAAGAAAGAAAAGTCTCTCTCTCTCTCTCTCTCTCTCTCTCTCTCTCTCTCTCTCCTTGTCTGTCAATAAATATGCATAGAATTGAATTATACATTATTTCCAACTTAAATTAAAATAGTTACATCCACACTAAAGTCATCTGTGTTAAATTAATAACCTTGTAGTATTTATATATATTGGAGACAGATGTACTTTGAAAGTGTTTAAGCAACAAACTGGGGGTTTGTACTATGCTACTAAAAAATTGAGCATTTATTTAAAAATAAATAAATAAAGATTCTGGGTGAGATAAATGCACATTAACTATTTGTTTCAGGGCTCTTGCTAAATGTCCACAATGACTGCAATGTTTTCAAAGCAGCCAAAAAAAAAAAAAAATCCTGTGCGGCCGTACAAATGAAATGCATCACTATTTGGCTAAGGCAAAGAAGTGCTAACTTACCATCGCTGTGGTTATGCTTTTTTATCTAACACTTGAATGCATACTAATAAACCACACCATCAGCAAAGACAATTTTCTTGTATAGACAGGATCATATCATCTGGTGTTTTTAGGATGAAACTGCACTTTAATATCTCAAGTATGCCATAAAGTTATCTCACCCTGATTATCGCTGCTCATGACTACTGGCTCTGTGGGAGTTGTTTCTTCTTCTTCTTCTTCTTTTACTTTCGGCTGCTCCCTTCAGGGGTCGCCACAGCAAATCATCCGCCTCCACCTCACCCTGTCCTCCGCATCTTCTTTTCTGACTCCAACGACCTTCATGTCTTCCTTCACCACATCCATAAATCTCTTCTTTGGTCTTCCTCGAGGGCTTCTGCCTGGTAGTTCAAACCTCAGCATCCTACTGCCAATATACTCACTATCCCTCCTCTGTACATGTCCAAGCCATCTCAATCTAGCCTTTCTGACTTTGTCTCCAACATTTTCATCTCCGCTACCTCCAGCTCTGCCTCCTGCCTTTTCCTCAGCGCCACTGTTTCTAAGCCATACAACATCGCTGGCCTCACCACCGTCTTGTACACTTTTCCCTTCATTCTTGCTGAGACTCTCCTATCGCACATCACACCGGACACTTTTCTCCAACCATTCCAGCCTGCCTGCACACGCTTCTTCACCTCTTTTCCACACTCTCCATTGCTCTGGATTGTTGAGCCTAAGTACTTAAAATCCTCCACCTTCGTTATCTCTGCTCCCTGTAACATCACCGTTCCTCCTGGGTCCTTCTCATTTACACACATGTATTCTGATTTTCTGAGGCTAACCTTCATTCCTCTCCTTTCCAGGGCATACCTCCACCTCTCTAGATTTTCCTGCACTTGTTCTCTGCTCTCACTACAGATCACAATGTCATCTGCAAACATCATAGTCCATGGAGATTCTTGTCTCACCTCGTCTGTCAGCCTGTCCATCACCATAGCAAACAAGAAGGGGCTGAGAGCTGACCCTTGATGCAGTCCCACCTCCACCTTGAATTAAATCGGTCACACCGACAGCACACCTCACCACTGTCTTACATCTCTCATACATGTCCTGCACCACTCTAACATACTTCTCTGCCACTCCAGACTTCCTCATGCAATACCACAGTTCTTCTCTTGGCACCCTGTCATATGCTTTTTCCAGATCCACAAAGGCACAATGTAGCTCCCTCTGACCTTCTCTGTACTTCTCTATTAACATCCTCAAAGCAAACATTGCATCTGTGGTGCTCTTTCTTGGCATGAAGCCAAACTGTTGTTCACAAATGCTGACCTCTGCCCTTAGTCTAGCTTCCACTATTCTTTCCCATAACTTCATCGTATGGCTCATCAACTTTATCCCTCTGTAGTTGCTGCAACTCTGCACGTCTCCCTTGTTCTTAAAAATGGGCACCAGCACACTTCTCCTCCACTCCTCCGGCATCTGCTCACTCTCTAGGACCTTGTTGAATGTTCTTGTCAGAAAATCTACTGCTACCTCTCCTAGACACTTCCATACCTCCACAGGTATGTCATCAGGACCAACTGCCTTTCCATTCTTCATCCTCTTCAATGCCCTTCTCACTTCACCCTTACTGATCTTTGCTACATCCTGCTCCTCAATGGTCACCTCTTCTACTCTTTTTCTCTCTCATTTTCCTCATTCATCAGCTCTTCAAAGTACTCTTTCCATCTTCCCAGCACACTTCTGTCATCAGTCAATACATTTCCCTCTCTGTCCTTTATCAATCTAACTTGCTGCACATCCTTCCCATCTCTATTTCTCTGCTGTGCCAACCTGTATAGATCATTTTCTCCCTCTTTACTATCCAATCTATCATACAAGTCATCATACGCCCTCTGTTTGGCCTTAGCCACTGCTACTTTCGCCTTACGCTGTGTCTCCCTGTACTCCTGTTTACTCTCTTCGGTCCTCTCAATGTCCCACTTCTTCTTAGCTAATCTCTTCCTTTGTACACACTCCTGCACTTCCTCATTCCACCACCAAGTCTCCTTATCTACTTTCCTTCCAGAGGACACACCAAGTACTCTCCTACCTGTGTCCCTGATCACATTTTCTGTGCTTGTCCAGTCATTTGGAAGCACTTCCTGGCCACCCAAAGCCTGTTTCAACTCCTCCTTGAAGACAACACGACACTCTTCCTTTTTCAGCTTCCACCACTTTGTCTTCTGCTCTGCCTTTGCCTTTTTCACCTTTCTCACCACCAGAGTCATCCTGCACACCACCATCCTATGCTGTTTGGCAACACTCTCACCCACTATGACTTTGCAGTCACTGACTTCCTTCAAATTACATCGCCTACACAAGATGTAGTCTACCTGTGTGCTCCTACCTCCGTCACCCTATGCTCCTGTTTCTTCTGGAAGAAAGTATTCACCACAGCCATTTCCATCCTTTTTGCAAAATCTATCAACATCTGTCCTTCTGCGTTCCTGTCCTGGATACCAAACCTGCCCATCACTTCCTCGTCCCCTCTGTTGCCTACACCAACATGTTCATTGAAGTCTGCACCAATGACCACTCTTTCACCTCTGGCGGTACTCTGCATCACTTCATCTAAGTCACTCCAGAATCTCTCCTTCTCTTCTCGCTCACATCCTGCCTGTGGGGCATAAGCACTAACAACATTGAGCATTACACCTTCAATTTCTAACTTGAGACTCATCACTCTGTCTGACACTCTTTTCACTTTTAGAACATTGTTTATGTGTAAATTTAAGGATTTAAAACCATTTTGTTTTTACTGTACTTCACTTTTGGGCTCCAACTTTATTTTTAGTCCTTTTTAATCCAAGTATCTTACATTTTCTTCAGAGCTAGTGTTTTCCCAGCGCTGAGCAGAGTGAGAACTGGTAAATAGGGCACAGGGAAAAGTCATCGCATGCTTTTTAGTTTACTAACAGCGTAATCTTCTCTCAACCTAAAATAGAACATTGCCTTTATCATGATAGTACGTCTGGGTGGCACTATCATAGTGGTTAGCACCTCTGCCTCACTGCAAGAAAGTCTTGGGTTTGAGCCCCGTGTAGCCACATTTCTCCATGGAGCTTGTGTGAACTTCCTCTGGGTATCTTTGTGTCCAAAGACATACATATTGGGCTAATTGGCTGATTGCACCTAAGTGTGAGTGTAAATTGGTTGGTCGGTGTGTGTGTGTGTGTGTGGGGGGGGGGTCTGCAATGGTCTGGCAAACTGTTTAAAGTGTACCCCTCCTTTGCCCAGTGTCATCAAAGTCCAAAGCCTCCCCACGACCTTAGTAGGATAAAGCGGTTTGGCGAGTGAGTGATTACACCTAGATAAGAATTTGAGGTGTTATGCCTGCATTGGCCTTCCAATAGATTGGTAATCTGTTCAGGGTGTACCTCGCCTTTGCCTGGAGTTGAGTAGATGAGTTTCAGCCTCCCTGTCAGCCTATCAATGGATAAAGCAGTTCAGAAAAATAAATGAATGATAATTCATTGTATTATGGTTCTTTTTTTTTTACAAACAACACAAAGAAATGAATTTCAGCAGAAGTGAGTATGATAACTTTGTTACGCTTATTGTCTTTAGAATGTATTTTTTTTCCACTTTAGACTAGAATGAGTGCTGACAAGCAGTGTTATTCCACTCATACAAAGCACCAGAAATGTTTTCAATCTGTTAGCTAAATTAACAGCTATGAGCGCACCATAGCTTTCAAGTACAATTTTTGGAAGCCTTTTTATAAACAGTATTTTTGTAAAAAAAATAAAACATAGCCTAAACCATCTGTAATCATTTGATTTATTTTGACATCTTGGTAGCTCTGTCATTTCATATATTTAATTTAATTACTTCAATTTTTCTTCCTGGCCTGTTTGCCTTACACTGGAAAACAAAGATCAGTGTGTCAGCTTATAGCCTATGTCATGTTATTAGCTATCAAAATCATTGGCCATTTTGTTGAGTTTATTACTTTTGTTTTACAGGCTCTGCCTGGACAAGCCATCAGAAATACCAGTATGCCAAGAGAAAGAACAGATATTGATTATAGAGTAAAGGAATTTTGGCAGTGTTGCACATGGTGAGGGGGTAAATTTTAGGGTTTGTTTTCTGAGCCGTGTCCAAGGGCATCCTGGATTTCAGTCCTTGGGAGTATCCACAAGCGCAAGGCTCCAAAAAAGAGGCCAAGTTCTTTCAGTCAATTCGACATGAAAAGCATTTTCCCCTTGAAACTTGCATTCTAGGTCAGGTATAATCATTTCTAAAGCGGTTACCACTGTTAAAATCAATCAGCTGTCCTCTGCCAGAATGTTTCATTTAGATTATCAGATAGACTTCAATATATAGAATGTTGAAAGCTGAGAATTCTCCAGTTCTCAAACAGATGCCAGGCTGCCAGATGACTGTTCGGAGAGAATAGCAGAACTGAGAAATAAAGATGTGATAGCCAAATTTGATTCGTCTGCATGATATAGCAGCACTGATGTGTCATCCATCTCTAATGGCACCAGCAGATGGGTTGCAGTTAAGAGTGTAAAAAGGATGTGTGAATGAAGCTATACATGGGGACTCTGATAATTACGTGATTCCGTCTTACAATCAGCACCAACAGCATTCCTGACTGGGTGTTATAATCCCAAGTGAACGTGGAGAAAACACTTATTGTGAAAAGTTGATATTTTTAAATTGGGCATGCTTTAAGACTCTGGATGTGAAATATGAAGATGTGGGGTTTTTTCTGAGCTGGGGTTTTTACTGTTGCTAATGAAATGAAGTGTTCACACTCTGTTAGTCACTGAGTTGAAGAAAGATCTGACTGACAGTGGAAGCAATTCAAGTGGAAACTTCTACGTCTTGGAGATCTTTAGTCATGGAAAAGTTCCGCTGACAGAAATCTGTTCTGATATTATATGTATGGCATATCTTTTCTCTTTAAAAACATAAACCACACCATCATATCACCATTGGGTACAATAAGTGCTACTTTTTTCATGCACATTTTAATATTTTTTTATCATCTAGAATGTCTTGAAGTGATGAAACAGCAGACAGTAAGCTGACACACACACCAAGCACCCGGAGTGCGTACAGTATATGGATTTATGCATTTTGATGGAAGTTTAGATGGACACCTCCATTTTGTGTGTTGTGTCAAACTCATTGAGCCATAAATGTTGCCCTAGCCTCGTATGGTAGGCAATGAGCAGTGGCGACTGGTTAATGACCACTTATTATCCCGCCAGAGCTCGAAAGACTGGTTTTCCTTTACTCTGTGTTGGGCTTGTTATTAAAGCACAGCTTGAAGCTTTTACCCATGGCACTGAGCTAATTGTATAAGTATTGTATAAACATTTGCATTTCTAATTGTAATTTTATTAGGCACAAATACCTACTGTGACCATCTATCAGTGGGAATTCTGCCTCATTAATATCTCCAGAATGATTTAGCTCGGCTTGATCATACAGAAAATCTGTTTCAAATCAAACCTGATTAAACACTCAGCCTATTATAATCAAGCTTAAATTCCTTAAGCATTTTACTTGAATTGTCATCAAAGACTAAAGTCGAGAAAGCCATTACAAAAATAAACTTTGATCTTGAGTATGCGATTCCAAATTGATCATTTGCATCCAGCATAATGTGTCATATAATAAAGCCGAGTTGCAAATACATGATGATAGAAGTTCATTTTAGTGTCATTCTGTATTATGTGGCTTGCAAAATGTCACAGGTCACAAGTAGCATGAGAATACATAAGCATGGTCACTGGAGCAAAAAGCATGCGCTCTTAGTTTCATTAGCGGGGTTATATGAAGTTACAAGGAGGGATTAGAGCACTTCAAAGCAGCAGTGATTTGTAAGCTGTTTGAAGCAGAATCCTCTATGAGAAAAGATGGCCCATGTGCAAGCATAGACTGAAAAGAGAACAGAAATGACCTGCAGGCAGTCAAGGAGGAGGTGAAAAAAAAAAAAAAAAAAAAAAAAAACATTTCCAGCAGACCAGGAAGCATACAGCTGCCCAAGCGCTGATGAAACGGCCGATCTTTGCCTCATGCTAAAGTGTAAATCAGGAACTAAGCGAGCAGCTGGATGTGATGGATGCCCAGGCCATACCCATGTACTGACAGGAATCTCATCTGTCATGGTGTAGGAGTGAGGGAGTGTGACTTTCCACACAAAAGGGTCACATTCTACCACGATAGACTGGCGCAGCCCATTTTAGATTTATTAGTTGTGCTGTGTTGTTCCTGAATTTATTAATATGCATAACGTGTTGATTTTGCTGGGCTGTTCTAATGAAACTGACAGAGACATCAGGTGTCTGGGTAAAGCAAGCATATAATGAATATACAGCTAATCTCTGTATCACACGAGGAATCTCTCTACGTCTGCCACTATAAACATTGGGTTTCAGTGCGGCCCAGAGAGGTGGGGATGAGAAATTCCTAAGTGAAGAGAACAGCAATAAATACTTTGGAGTGTGGAAATAAAATATTTATCTAGTGGGGCTCAGGTGTGACAACTTGCTTGACAAAAATTGTCTGGTACAAAATTGCTAGCCTTATGCTTCAAAGTTCTGAAGAATTTAAAAAATAATTGTTTTATTATTTCGTTTTAGGCCACGTTGTTTTATTTAGAATTAAATTTATTTAAATATTATTGCAACTTTGACAATCAGCAACTTTATATACAGTCTTCAGTTTAAAGATACACTCACCAGCCACTTTGTTAGGAATACCTGTTGCACCTGCTCATTCATGCAATGATGTAGTCAGCCAATCATGCGGCAGCAATGCATAAAACCCTGACCACATAAAACCACAGATCAGCAGCTTCAGTTCATGTCCTCATCAAGCATCAGAGTGAGGGAAAAATGTGATCCAGTAACTTGACCGTTGCATGGTGGTGAGTGCCAGATGTTCTGGGTTGAGAATTTGAGAAACTGCTGATGCCCGAGGATTTTCACACACAGCAGTCTCTAGGGCAGGGGGTACTCATTAGACCGGCTCCAGGCTGAATCTGGACCCGAATACCTTTTAAACCAGGGCCTAAATCTTCATGCAAAAGTTTTAATATCACACACAATAAAAGCTTCCACAGTGGTTTATCTTTTGATTTAAGAGATGCGTATTTATACATCCTCATGGAAGCTTACTCATCTGTCACAGTGGCTGAAACCGCATGCTATCACATCATTGTCACAACGCTACAGTAACATGGCTGGCGAATATCTATTAGGGTCACAGGGAGGCTAGAGCTTGTCTCAGCCAAGTCTGAGTGGGGACAGGGTTCATCCTGAACAGTTCACCAGTCCATCACAGGACCAACACACACACACACACACACACACACACACACACACACACACACACACACACACACACACACACACACACACACAGCAATTCACACCCGGGGAAATTTAGAACAGCCTAATAAAATCCAAAAGAAACTCATGAGAGCACAGGGACAACATGCAAACTCCACACAGAAACGTCCTTCCCCACCCTGGGACTCAAATGTTTTTTGATGTTGTTGTTGTTGAAGATAATGTTCTCATGCCTTTTTTTTTTAATCTAAATTTTGTAAAAAGGGCAAACAAATAACAAACCACTTAAGAAACCACACACTGAGCATAACAAATGGAAAGTAGGAAATACCCAAACCCTTTTAAAAATAGGATTCTAAGGAATAATAAAAATGAAGAGGGAAATTAATCTGTCTGTTTCAACACTATAATTAAATTGGCAGCTAAATCGGAACCAAGCAGTGGATTACTTGTAGTGGTGATCTCTCTCTCTCTCTCTCTCTCTCTCTCTCTCTCTCTCTCTCTCGCTCTCTCTCTCTCACCCTCTCTCTCTCTCTCTCTCTCTCTCAACTGTGTGTTGGTGGCATCCATTCAACAATAGCCACAGGAGGGAAAACTGTTCAGCCTCTGATGGCACGCTTCTTTATCCAAGAGTAGGAAGGCTGGAATAACAAACAGAGTTGTTTTTATGTACAGAGAACATGCTAACATTCATTTAGAGAACACTCCCTAACCTAAACTGTATGGGTTATTACAGGAGGGTTTAAATTGCTTTTTCTGTATTTTACCTAACAAACCGTGATGGAAAAAAGAAAAGATTTGGGAAGCACCCAAGTATTGGGTAAACACTGGATGCAATAACTCGGAGAAATTATTTTTCATTCAATTACTAGTATATGGATGTCCAATTCATAAACTGCTAAAAGCGAGAAGTGAATTCATATTCTATTCTCTAGGTCTCAAAAAACCTTCACTGTTATCACTCATTTGATGAACTGCTCAATCCTACTTGGGTTCCAAGGAGGCTGGAGTCTATCAGCTGACACTGGACAAAGGCAGGGTACATTCTGAACAGCTCATCGGCCCAACAGTTGAGTGTCTGTTGGTCCTACTGTTGGCCCTACTGTTGGTCCTACTGTTGGTCCTACTGTTGGGCAGGGTACATTCTGAACATCGGCCCAACAGTAGGACCAACAGACACTCAACTATTCAGACTCACTCCTAAGTTCAATTTCGAACAGCCAATTAGCCTATGTGCATTTCTCTGAACTGTGAGAGGAGATCAGAGTACATGAAACCCACACAAAAACGGGAAAACGTGCAAACTCCACACAGATTGGGACTTAAACTCAAGACCTTCTTGCTGCGCAGTGGATGTGCTGAACATTATGTCACCATAAAACAAAGCAGTTCTGTTTTTAAAACTTTGGAAGTGTAATTCCACAGAGCGTGGTTGGAAGGTCTAGTGCATGGTTGAGTTGGTTCACAGTAGGGCGCCATAAAGTGCTGCATCAGTGGCTTGATCAGGTTTGACTGCTCAGGTCAGAGGGGGATCTGGAGGGTGGTTGAGTTCAGCCTTGTTGGACAATAAACACAGCATGACTCAAACACAGTGTGTATTAATCCCACAAACACGCTCACTGTTTCTCAAAGACCAGGATATTATTATGAGTTACAATATTTGTGCATTTTTGCCAATTATCATATACACTAACACATTACTCTGAAATTCAAAGTCTATTATTCATGTCTATTTAATTCACACCAACTGTACTCAATTCTAAATAATTAAAAGTTCGATGATTTTAGTTCTTTTATTATTTTAAATTCAGGTTGACGCTGTATGAAATTTTGTGAAATACTGTACTGTAGAACAATTGTTTTCCACCGATGTCCTATGAGGAAAAGGGAAATGAACTCTGGAGCAACTTAATATATTTTTATACAGGCTCATGAAATAGTATTAAAAATACTACTGACATTGTGTCTTGACTAAAATGATAGCAGGTAGGGACTTATTTACAATAAGCCCTATTTTCAGTTTTATTCTGAATATAATTTTAGAACCCTGAAGGAGGATTTTCACTGTAATGATCAAAAAAGGCAGTTGCTCTAATTGTTGTCAGATGTTGTGAGCACAAAGGCTCAGCTATGAACCAAAGATTTAAGTTGAGGCTGCAGCGGAAAGGGAGAAGTAAAAAGACAATTGTTTCATTGGGCCATTAATGGTTATGTTATTTTGTTTGTGCCTGGTCAAAATGGCAGAAGGTCCATTTGAGAAAGCTCTCTCTCTCTCTCTCTCTCTCTCTCTCTCTCTCTCTCTCTCTCTCTCTCTCTCACTTTCTCTCACTCTCTCGCTCTCTCGCTGTCTCGCTGTCTCGCTGTCTCACTCTCTCGCTGTCTCGCTCTCTCGCTCTCTCACTCGCTCTTGCTCTCTCTGTGTGTGTGTGTGTGTGTGTGTGTGTGTGTGTGTGTGTGTGTGTGTGTGTGTGTGTATACTTGAAATGAAAAGACTGATGTTTTACATTATGAAAATAAGAGCCTTGTTTTTTTTTATATTTAATTGATTGTATTTTAGTATGATGCTACACTATTTCTGATGCACTCAGTCTATTTTTAATAAATCATACACTTGCCTGTCTGTTAGATTTATTTGACAGTCTGCTGTAGTTCAATAAGTCAAATCTTGCTAATGAAGATTATGGCCTTTCATAATGTATCTGACTTTCTTTACAATCGATTCAACTTTAATTTGGTGTGTGTGTGTGTGTGTGTGTGTGTGCTGATGTTCTAGTTAAACCTTTAATGTGCATTAGCCCCCCAAAATTTAAAACCTCGGCTGTAAAACACTGAATATATAGAATGTATATGTATTGGCAGTGAACAGATTACAGCATTTAAATGTGTCAAACATTTTATTGTAAAAAAGAGCTTGTGGATGATTGTGAGGATCAGCTGGAAAGATTAATGGCTTTCGTGCTCTCCGAACTCATCCTGACCCTACTAACACAAAACCCAGTGAACCTGATTAGGCTTATTGGAGGTAATCTACACATCTGATGCTTTTATAATAATCTTATGTTTGCAAGGAGAAGAGTGGTTGGTGGTAATTTTCAAGAACTAAAAAGAAAAAATATTTTTAAATTATTACATCACAGCAATAACTCTAATAATAATAATAATAATAATAATAGAAAAGACAGATCACATGTAAACAGTGAATATATTTTAATCTACTGATTAAATATAGTATTTTAAAATATAATTGTATAAATTATAGTAAGAATGCAGTGTAATGTGTAAAATGTTGTGTACTGAACAAAACAAAATGATCAAATGTCTTCCTGTAGTAGTCATATGTCTAGTATTAGTAATCATCATCATCATCATCATCATCATTTTACTGTTAAGTAGTTTAGTGAAATAAAGTTAACCATAAATGCATGTCTTGTGTTTAAATAGAATTTCTTATTAATAACAAATAGTAAATGCATATATAATCGATACCAAGACCAATAGTTCTGTTAACAAAATGGAAAATATGAAATCATGGCAAAAAAATAAATGGATCGTTTGTTTTCCAAAATATAATAATAATAATTATAATAATATAATAACAATAATTATTATTATTATTATTAGTAGTAGTAGTATTATTATAAATATAATAATAATAATAATAATAATAATAATAATAATAATAATAATAATAATAATAATAATAATAGTAGTAATAATAATAATAATTAAGTCCAAAAGTAGCTTCACAAAAAAATCCAATACCTTTAAAAACATTTTTTGTTGTTTTCAGGTAGCATCAAAATAAAATATACTGAGCAAGTAGTTTTTATGCTTATAATTTTACAACAGTGTCCCATTTCTGCTTCTATATCAAATGTATATTGTGTAATATTAGACATGAGTTTTTATGGCTTTGTGCATTATATGCATTAGGCCTTATTGATTATAATTGTCTGGGGTATGTTTATTTACTTTAATTTTTTAATTAAGATAATATTTTTATTTCCAAAAACCTAACATCATTATACAAACAATCCTAAAAACACATGATTGGGGGCTGTGAACAATCCCCTCCCCCCTCCTCCATCAGACTGCAATACTGCACATATGTATTAAGCACAAAGAACATATAACTCTTGAGACTTAAATCCCTTCTAGCAATGTATTCCTTTCATTTAGTTCAATAAGATTACCTTTTCTAAGAATGTCTATGAGATATACTGCCTTACTGCATTTTACGCTCAGCAGCATCATGTGATTAGGCAAACCCAGGGAAAGACACCGCACCCATCTATACTGCAGGCTTTTCTGGTCACCGAGGCCTTTGTCACTGTAATGAAGGTCTACCTTACTAATCAGTAGCACAGCTGTAGGCTGCTTGGCCAGCTCAGACTTGCTGAGATTAAGATTTGATCATGATTATTTAGAGACTGGGTTGATGAAGTCATTGACCTGATCAGTAGAAAAGCCAAAGGCTGCAAGACTTAAGCCTACACTGTCAGGTGCACCGCCATACACAGCCCTGCCTTTATCTGCCTGGGTCCGTTGGGTGCCATGTGGCATCTTTTCTCACCCAATGATATGAGACTAATGTCTCTCAAATGACACATGCATCTTTATGTTAGACAGCCGTCCTTCCTCCCTGGTCTGCTACTGCATGAGAGATTAAAGTGGTTTTTAGCCTACAGGGAGTACATCTTAGTAGTAGCTCATCAGAATCTCATCACAGCAATGAATTATTGTGTGCGCCTTTCCACACTTTTTCAACAACAAAAAAAATGATGGATTTGTCAGGGTTAATGTGATATATTTAATACTAATTAATAATACTTAATCATTAATAATGCTCATAAAATGTTATTATTCTTAATGCATTGTGCTGAGGCAAAAATAAATCAATCAATAAAAATACACAGAAAATATCCTGACAATATGGTCCATGTGAAAACATTACGAGCAGGACACTCAGTTTATAGGTGAGATATAACCACCCCAGGGTTGTTATTGGCCTCTTGCTGCAAAAACAGTATGATATTTATGGGAAAAATTGATTGGCGTATTGTTTCCATCACAGTATGGAGGAAAATAGCCATGGGACACATCTCAATCGTGGATCTTAAATGTCATTCATGTGATTATAAATCTTATTAACAGTGGCAGCTTAGGCCTGACAGCTCTGAACATGCTGCACACTTCAACATTCCTATATCACTCTGTCGAAGAAATCATGCAAATGCAAATTTACATGCACCACTTGTTGTAATAAAATAATATTGTGTGTGTGTGTGTGTGTGTGTGTGTGTGTGTGTGTGTGTGTGTGTGCGTGCGCGCGCAGGAGCACAGAGAGGAAAGCATATCAATGCAGACATGAGAAACATTGCTACTGGACTGGCTTTCCTGTTCTATTGTAGCTGCAATTTCAGTATGAATGTCTGCTTCCAAAACAGATTTTGTCTGGGCTTGTTTCTGCACTGCACTAAGATAAAATGTAAAACACAGCTCTAACTTTTGTCACTTTGCCCATGAGTGGGTTAGGGGATCTGGAGAGGAAATTATGGCCTGACCTATATTTACACAGTGGGAAGGAATTTAAATGACAGCACAGAAGACTCAGTGGAAGAGGTAACACTAAACATCAGACTATGGTGTTTAAAAGAAAAGGTTTTTTTCTATCAATTAAAATGTACAGTATTAGTTTTAGGCAAGCACTGTTATTAACTTGCTGCAAAATGTCGACGTATAATTTTCTTTTAACTTAAATATATAAAAACAAACATTCTTATGAAAAAAGGTATAATGACCTCAAAGAGCATATATCTATAGATTTTTTTTGTTTTTGTTCAAAAATGAATGTATGTATATATATAGATATATATATATATTTATATATATATATATATAAATACACATACACACACACACCACAGGGACCCCTCACTTTCCGTGGTTAATTGGGACCGAGATCCCCCCGCGACCACCGAAGTCTGCGAAGTCGGATTCACCCCCCATGACTGACATATGCGTACATGGATGCGTATATAATATCAATAAATACATAGTCAATGCTATAAATGCTTATAATAACAATTAACCATTAAGAAATAATTCATAAGATGTAAATAAAATATAAATACACAAACATACAGACGAACGCGCACACACTCAGGTGCGCAACACACAAAAATGTAACTAGTTTTGATGGGAGGTTTTGGGTTGGTTTTTTATTTTGTGTTTGTTTGAGGGTTTTTGTGCATAATTGGCCTTGTTTTTGCAGCATTTTCCTTAACTCCCCCTATTATTCCTTAATTTCCTTATTTTTTTAATTGGGTGAATATTTAAAAAAAAAAAAAAACACAATACACTGAAGCTGCATGAATTGAAGGGTGAAGTAGCGAGGGATCCCTGTGTGTGTATATATATAAACCCGAGCCTCGTGGCTCATCAGGCCGGTGCTTATCCCCAGTTTCTGTAGCATGAAGCGACCAGGAGTTCAACTCCCCTGGATGGGACGCTAGTCCATCACAGGTTACCTTCCCAGTATATTTTTTACTGGTACCCATTTATACAGCTGGGTGAACAGAGACACACTTGTGGTTGAGACCTTGCCCAGGGGTCTTAGCACAGTGAGGGTCTCAGTGGGATTCGAACTCACAACCTCCCGATCAGGAGCGCAGCACCCTAATCACTCCGCCACCGGCCCCACTTGTGTGTGTGTATATGTATATATATAAATATATATATATATATATATATATACTGTTTTCATTTCTGTTTCATGTATATATATATATATACACACACACACACACACGCACATTATATATATATATATATATATATATATATATATATATATATATATATATATACATGTGTGTGTGTGTGTGTGTGTGTGTGTGTGTGTGTGTGTGCAAGTCCAGTCAAATATTTTAGAACACACTTTTATATTCAATATTTATTGAAATATAAGCAGTTCATGTTCAAAAGAACCTTACATGTGTATAAAATATCATAGAAACTTCTGCAACTGTGTTGTGAAGAAATTTATACAAAAACTATTTATTTTCCATTATGGAAAGAATACTGCAAGTGTGTTCAGATGGAATATCTGTAAAATGAGGCAATGATGATGAGTCAAAACTTGTGATTAAATCGTTAAACAGAACAAATCCATAATTTCTTATTTAATGACAAATCTTTAATGCTGTTTTCATTTCAGACTACACCAAGACACAAACATCATACATTTTATTTAAAAAAATCCAAAGAAGTGGTGTGCTTCAAACGTTTGACTGGCAATATTTGTCAGTACAGTTACTGCCTGGCCGAAAAATGTTAGCTGAATAGTTAAACTGCTTTGTTATTCAAAAGTATATAAATATGTTTAATGTACACTACCAGAGTGTGTGTGTGTGTGTGTGTGTGTGTGTGTGTGTATCTGTCCTTTTATTTTTACTTATATTTGCTCAACGAAAAAGTATTGAGCACTCTCTTACGGAAGGATCTACTCAGAAAATTGAAAATTCTTTCTCTCTCTCTCTCTCTCTCTCTCTCTCTATATATATATATATATATATATATATATATATATATATATATATACACACACACACACACACACACACACACACACACACACACACCTCCAGACTTATTGGCACCACTGGCTAAGATGTATTTTTTAAATAATATAGGACTACAATTAAAAAAAGGAAAAACTAACTTTTAATTCAAGCGTATTTATTCAGTGGGGAAAAATACTGCATTAAGATATAATTCTTTTACATCAAATTATGTGTTCACAATTATTAGCACCCTGGTGTTAATACTTTGTACAACCCACTTTTGACAACAAAACACCACCTAATCTTATCCTATAATGTTTCAGAAGATGGAAGAATACAAAAAGAGGGATCCTCAATCATTCCTCTTTGCACAATCTCTCCAAATCATCCAGCAACCTGGCTCCTTTCCTCTGCACGCTCTCCGTTGCAGCACACTCCACTGGTTTTCAATGAGGTTGAGATCTGGGGGCTGAGATGGTCATGGGAGGAGCTTGATTCTGTGCCCTCTGAACCATTTCTGTGTAGATTTGACCACATGTTTGGGGTCATTGTCATGATGAAAGACCCAGTGATGACAAATCTTGAGCTCTCAGGCGTAGGCCACCAGATTTTGATTTAAAATGTCCTGGTATTTCAAAGTGTTCATGATGCCATGCGTCCTAACAAGGTTCAAAGGGCCTCTGGAAGAGAAACAGGCCCACAGCATCACCAAACCTTCCCCATACTTCATAGTGGGCATGAGCTACTTTTCTACATACTCATCTTTTGTGTCCCACCAGACCCATTTAGATTGTTTGTTGGCAAAAAGTTCTATCTCGGTCTCATCCGACAAAAGCACATGGTGCCAGTTGAAGTCCCAGTATTGCTTTGTGATCTCCAGATGTTTGCATTTATGACTGTGAGTGAGAAACGTTTTTTCTGTGCATGCCTCCCAAACAGCTTGTTGACATGGAGATGGCTCCTGCTGGTTGTTTAGGAGACTTTGTGGCATGCGTTTAATGTTAAGCTGCTACTATTTGTTGTAATTCATTAATAGTGAGCTTTGGAGACCTTTTTATTTCTTTTATCATCCTCCTCACTGTGCGTGGTTGCTAAATAACCTTGTGTTCTCATCCAGGCTTGTTTACCACTGTCCCAGTTGTTTTCAACTTCTTAATGATTCCTCTGACAGTAGATATGCACAGGTGCAGGTGAGGGGATATTTTCTTGTTGCCATTGCCTGACTTGTGAAGGTCGACACACATCTGACTGACTTGTATGGGGTGTTCCTTTGTCATTCCCATGTTGAAGAGTAGATAAAAGAAATGGCCTTTGTGCCACATCATATTTATACCCCAGGGAAACAGGAAGTGATGAATTACTAATTAACTGTTCCTAGATACTCTGATCAACTTGGTAAACTACTGTAGAAATGACAAAAATACTTAAATTATATTTATTTTCTAGGAATTGTTAGGGCTGCCAATAACTGTGAAACAAATGATTTTATGAAAAATAACCATTTCTTAGTCAGGGATTTTTTTTTTATGTTTCCCTTAAAATCCAGTTGAGTTGAAGGTTACAGTTTTCTTCAATTTTCAGTGTGAGAGTCGCTTCTACAATAAAAGTTGGATTTATTTTTAGCACATCTTAACTGGGGGTGCCAATAATTATGGAGGGCACACACAAAACAGTTCTCCTTCTATGATTATTATTTCTTTTATTTATGGTTGTATTAGTAGCAGTACAATAATTATTGATTCTAAAGTTAATTTATTCCACTTTTAATGGATAATTGTTGTATGTATAAAAACATTGAGATCCACTGATGCTTGTCTCGCATGCAACGATCTTAAATGTGGGACAGCAGAAGCTTGCATGGTGGGGACAAAGCAAGACAACATGACATAAAATCCCTGACTGCCCAGACTTTAAAAATGCAGGAGCCACTTGCACGCAACTGAGGTAGATGTATAAATTATGGACTGAAAAATGTCTGCAGTCAAAAGAGAAACTTTTATTGCCTGTATTGCCTCTAGTGGGAAAACACAAGAATTACTATTCCTGTTATGGTCATTTTTTAATTTTAAAAATATTTTCTAATCCATTTGAGTACATTTATTTGGACAGATAGGTAGACTTAATTCTGACAAATAATTCATGTTACTATATTTAAAGGTAGAAGAAATTGGCTCCATGTGTGCAGTGTATAGAACTTTGTTAAAAACATTACATTCTTAACCAGAAAATTCAGCAATTGTAGCTTCAGAGTAAATACAAATAAAAGAATAACTAGTAAACTCTTGCACTTCGTGTGTGCCTGTAAATCCATGTACATGAATGAGTGTGTGAGTTTTAAAAACTAAGTAGATAAAGAGAAAAGAACAGTTCTTCCTGCTGGATGTGCTGTCCAAGTTAGTAAATAATCTGCAAAGTGATTTCAATGGATAATTCAATGCAAGGTGAATCCAGCAAAAAGTACTTTCATTCCTTGGGGGAAACCACTGTTCAATTGCCAGTTGGCAAATAATGCAGGGAAGATGAATTAACTTGGTCTGTGTTTTCAGTGGTTTGTAGCTTTTTATTTTTCTTTAGTACATGCAAGTCGCAAAATATTTGTTTAATACAAAATGAAAAATACATGAATCACTTAATAATGCAGTGAAACAGAGGGGGGTTGAACCCCACACACACACACACACACACACACACACACACACACACACATACACACACACACACAACAAAGCCAAATGCCTTTACAGTGTCTCAGCTAACCAAGCTCTGTCCTCGGTATACCTTAATAGTTCCCAATAGCAGTTTTCTTATATGCAGAAAGAAAAGAGGGTAAAGCATCCCAGCTCTTCATGTACAGCCCTATTACACAGTCCAGCTCAAGCGCACTCTTATAATAACACAAATACATTTATCCATCATGGCCCTAATTTACAAGAAGGAAAACAAATTCAAAGTTCATAAGGTAACAGAGAAAATCTTCAGTTGCAAATGTGGAGAATTGCAAAGCTTAATCCCCAGCTTTAAGGCCTGGAAGAGAATATTTCATAACCAAAATTGAACAACAAAGCCTGTGTATTTATGATAAGCTTTGGGATTGTGCTGGTATATCTGTGACAGCCTCCAGTATCATAAGAGCACAGTGCGGTTTGTCACACAAAAAGGCCTATGAAGAGTATTCCATATACACAGTAAATTATATAATCCAGCCTGGAGAGTGGCTCAGTGTCAGCAATGCGTCCACTCTTAAAGCAGCAGTATACAGTAGTGCCATTAAAAATAACTGCTCTTCTGTTAAAAATATTTTTGGATAATCCACTTTATTTAGTGTATAAATGAAAGTAAATATTGCATTATTATCAGGTGAGACCTGCAGCTATTTTCATGCTGGTATAAGATGCATTATTTTAAACGCTCTGGTATTTTGCAGGAATCATGACATCAGATGTCATGGCAGTATTAAAAAACATTAAAAAAAAAAATACACTTTGGGAATTCAAAATATATTTGTTCTCAGTGCAGTATAACTATTCAGTTGAACTCATTAAAACACTGCACCTCTGATATTTTCTACTGATTGTACTATGTGAAGCCTTACAATCATGGACTCATAAATATCACTATTCATTTAAATTGAGAAAATAAATTGATGTTTGTACCATTTTTTAATGTACTCATTCCTAAATTTCTAAAAATAAGATGCATTGTTTTATTATACTTTTTCAAAGGAGATCTGGTTGTTAGAAAGCAAATTCACTTTTTTTTTTTTTTTTTGGAGTCTTATAATTAAGCATATTTGTTTTATTAGCCAACCTCAAATTTTCACATGCTAAAGATATTTAAGATAAAATAAATATCGTAACTGTAATTGATAAGTTTAAAAGCTATGTCGTGCATACTTAAGTGAAATGAAATGGTTGTAAGGAGTCATTGGAGTAATTTGGCATAAATCAAACTTCTAAATAGGCAAATCTATTTTGTAAAATTTCTTTAATATGGTTCTGACCTCTGTAGGACATTTAAGCAATGTCACACAAACAAGGCTAAATTTATAGCATATATTGGCATAGCAGTGATTTGTAGCTAATTGTAGCTGTTCCAGTACTCAGTATAACCACACACTTACTCATCCAATATTGATTTTATACTACAGTCATAAAACCAAGAAATAATTATAATATAACATTTTCTTCACAGTTCGGACAAATGCTTAGTTTATTTTTACTCTGATAACAGAAATAATTTTAAAGGTGGGGCAGTGGTGGTCTAGTTGGATAGGGCGCAGGATCGCTGATCCTAAGGTTGGGGGTTCGAGTCCCCACAAGGTTGTCACTGTCCCCCCAGTGCAGCTAACTGGGTTATCAAAGGCTGGCCATGTCTCGCACTGTCTATGGTGAGAGGCATGTAAAAGAACTATTGCTGACTTTCGTAATGAGTAGCTGCAAAGCCGTCAGTATGTTTCTGTCCCTTGCTAAAAGGGTTGTGACAGGAAGGGCATCCGACGTAAAAACCTCTGCCAAATCAAATGTGCGAATCAGATGATTCGCTGTGGCGACTCCCGAGAAAAGGGAAAAAGCTGAAAGGAAGAAAGAAACAGAAATAATTTTAAAGGAACTCTACTCACCATATAGCTCTTCAGCTAGCTTTATGTAATGAGCTTTCTAAGTTCAAGTCAAAATATTCTATTTGTGAGAACGGTACTTTTCTCTGTGCCACAATGACATCATAAACTTTACTGTATTAAGAGTTTCAAACAAGAAAGTGAGATTTTATATGATGAACACAGATGAGTTAAGTGGCTTTGCTAGTTTGAGGTAAATGCAATTTATCCAATCATTTTCTGAATTATTAAATTTTTGCTAGGGTAGGAGGCTGATGCCCATCTCAGCCGACTCCAGGCGAGGGCGGGGTTCAACCTGGACAGCTCACCAGACCATTACAGGGCCAACAGTCACACAACTATTCACACTCACTCTCACACCTAGTGAAGGTTTGGAATGGCTAATTAGCCTACTGTGCATGTTTTTGGACTGTGGGAGGAAAGCAGAGTACCCGGAGTAAACCCAGGCAAGCACGGAGAGAAAATTCAAACTCCACACAGAAATACCTAGGCTGGGAATCGAACCCAGGTCTTCTTGCTGTAAGGCAGATGTGCTATGCCACCGTGCTGCAGCAAATGCAATCGTCATTTTCCCGTTCAGTGCACCCACTGTTTAAATAGCAAATACACGGCTGCCCATCTGAGTGCTTGTGGGCGTGTTGGTTTTAAAATGAAGTGTGATGAGGTGCATTGAATGCAGGAAGCAGAAAGTGATTGCATGATCAATAACCAATAAATATCTGGTCTGACACCAACGTGTCAGCATTTTACTGTTATTTTAAGAATGTATTATCAAGATAGTAAAATGTATAATATAGTCTACACTAGGTGGGTGCAAAATATACACATCATCTGCTTTTTGCACACAGAAGGATCTGTAGCAGATTAAAAAAAAAAGATTAAATATAAAAATATAACAATAGGAAAATTTACTTGTTCACATCAAGATATTCAAAAGTCTCAGTTTTTCTCTGATTGTTTTAAAAATAATAGTTATAATCTTAATCAGAATTAGCTCATCACAGTAAAGACAAATTAAATTGACTAATTATTTGGAATTCTGCCGTAGCTGTAGCTCGTGGCTTGTGGATTGCTCGCAAGTTTTCACTTTGTGCATGAGCAGATCAATTTCTTCTGCAGAGAAGAGTATAGGAAATAACACTGTCGTGGTGTTATTGTCTGTTCTGCCAAAGACACACCATGATAAGTCAACAGACTATTTGAACAATGGGCCTGGTGCTGTGACTATTTTTTCTACCATTAAACTATTAAAAGTAGATTTGGACACGCTGTAAATGCCATTTTTGCCATGCACTTCAGACTGTGTGCTAAGATTGTTAAAATAGGGCCCAGTATGTGCAGTTTTTACTGTGTCGAGTACGTTACATCGTGTAAATCACATATAAATATAGCATCTATTGTGTGTTCTCCCTAGATATCAGATAATGGTTCTAGAGAGCAGTACAATGCTAAAAAGTGCAAATAAAGGTAGGTTTCCATCCTAAAATCATTCCTATAAATCATGAAAAGCACAAAATTTGTTTATACATAACTCCATATACAGCACTAAATAATGCAATCTAATCTAATGAGCAAATTCCATAACTATTTAAATACTGTAATTACCAGATGCATTTATGCTATATTTGTTAGCATGCTGTGATAGCTGGCCATCAGAGATTACTTAAATGGGCTAAAGTCTAGTTTGCTGCTCCTTTCCATCCACCTTATGCTCACCAGGACAAAGGATGGCTGTAGTAACTTCCATTTTCTTCATCTAAGTGAGAGCTGGAGAGGCACACAGTACTGCCAAGCATAGCTAATCCAAAAAGACAGTTCCTTCTTATTATAGAACTATTGCAGATAGTAAAATCTGAATCAAACTGCCCACTGAAAGCCGCTGGAGATTTTCGTCCTGTTTAATTTTTAAGGTTACAGAAGCACTTGGAGCTGAGATGGAGCAAGTATCACTAGTTTGCGTGCAAATACTTACTTAGTGGTGCAGCATTTTTGTCTAGTCAAATCTGTGCAAATGACGCTTCCAGATGCCCAGCAGTGCGAAGACAACTAATGAGTTACCCCCCACACACACACACACACGCACACTTACTGCTGTGTTTTCCCCTAAGTAACAACTTATTTTGATTCCTTTCCATAGGGAAAGTGTTATGACAGTAGGATATTGTGGCTGCAAGGAACTAGTCACAATCTTGAATATTTCACAGCTTGATAACAGACAGAAAAATATCTCAACACTGGAATTTCTGAGCTGAGAGAACAGCGTAATACAGCATTCATAGACTGAGAAACAGAGAGAGAGAAGCATGGCTAGATGCATTTTTTATTATTGATTTTCTATTTACTTCCCCATCCCCTGTATGCTTTCCTTTTTTCATGTACTGTACAGCTAATGTCCATCTCTGTATACAAATCACCTGCTTTCACCTATCCTCACGCAAAAACTCTATTACAACTTTAAACATCAAGCTTTATTGCTGATGTCACTTCATAAGAAATTTAAAAAAAAAATCATGAATGTACTACAGCTTTTTCTGCCTTTCCAAACACTGCACCAATACAACCTGCTGAACTCCATGCAGCCCTACAGTTTCACAGACCATGACCAGGATGGTATAAAACATAATGGGGCATGTTGTTATAATAAAAAAATAGGTAATCATTCATCAAAATTAATTATTGTCCAATAACAGCATGTATCAGAGTGTTTTGTTCCATTTAGCCCATTTTGAAATAATTGCATCTTTCAATTTCTAAAAGACATGCTGTATGTTTAATTTGTTTGTACTGTATTTACTTTTGATGCTCTGGAACATTCACAAGGATGGCACAGCGGTGTAGTGGTTAGCACCATTGCCTCACAGTATAGAATGTTCTGGGCTCAAACCTTGTGGCTGTCTAGTACCTTCCTGTATGGAGTTCACATGTTCTCCCTATAGCTGTATGGTTTCCTCAGGGTACTCCAGTTTCTTCACTCAGTCCAAAGCCCAAATGGCTAAACCACGTTATCCATAGATGGATAGAGCAAGTTTGTGTCTGTGTTAGCATGCACTATACTGGTGACCTGCTTAGGATCTACCCTGCCTCTGGCCTGATGTCAGATGGGACTGGCTTCGGCATTCCCTTTGATACTTAACCATATTTTGGTTTTAAAATTTTTATATAAAATGACTCCTTACAGAAACATTGTCATATCTACTACTATTGCAAGTTTTTAATGAATTTATGTGGATATTCATCATATATATCTAATATTGTTACTCATCTCATAATATAAAACATGGCAACATTAGAATAAACTGTTTTTAGTATAAACCTTTCAGCCAGAACTACTGTCCAACCCCCGCTTATACCTTTGGCTTCTAACCCAAGGTATATACAGTAAATAATATGGTTACAGGATTCCACCATAAATTAAAAATTGAAAGGTTCTTCGTCACTAAGCTTTTGAGGTGCGGATGACAGCTATTTCCCACCAAGAAAAAAATGAGTAAGGTTATATGCGAGAGATGTAATTTCACAGTAGGGTGTATAATGCATACTCTCACACTCTCCGAGAGTGATAATGAGTGTTGTTGTCAAGTGCAACTGCCATTCGAGACGTGAACCTGCGTGCATCCAAAGCTAACTTGCTTCCATTTGGAAGGATGAGGAAAAGGACCTCTCCACATTGTATGACAGTGTAAGCAGTGGATGTTAGCTTTCAGGTGCCTGAGCTGCTGGAGAAATTCTCTAACTCTCTTTCCATACTGCACTCATGATGCATTGGGCCACTTTCATGGTCTCTGTTGCAGTACAGTGAGAGAGTACCCCCCCCCCCCTCGCTCCCCCGAACCTGTTCTCTATGACAAACATTCATTCACATTTATTGTGCATGTATTTGGAATGAAGGAGAAAAACAGGATACCCAGAGGAAATCCACACAGGCATGAGGAAAACATGCAAAGAACACATAGCAGGCCACAAGACTCAAACCCAGGAATATCCTGCTGTGACATGAGAATACAAACCACTATACCTCATAAGACAAGAACGGTGCTGGTTAATTATATCACTATGGCATTTTGGCACATTCAATAAATCATACCACATGTGAGGGAGACAATAGCAGATGATACAGCTACAGGCTGTAATGATTAAATGATGGCGAACAAAGAAAAAAGACAAGTGCTTCATTACACAGAAATGGCCAACTGTTAGATAATTGCACATCAAAGATAAAAATATGCCTATGAAGAATGTGAATGCGTGCCATCCACGGTACTGACAGTCAACATAATGTTCAGAGAAGAGTATGTGAGGATCATTTAGTACACCGGTTATCATTATTATTATTGTTGTTGTTGACAATAATAATAATAATAATAATAATAATAATAATAATAATAATAAAATCATTTAGCTTTTTTTTTTTTTTAAATAACATTACAGTCGATTTTAAATATGAAATCCTTTTTTTTTAACAAGCAAAAAATATCATGGATGCATGTTTAGGATCTTGTAATAAATTTGAAATATATATTAAATATACTCCTAAATATCATAAATATACTCAAATATAACCATAAATATACCCTGCTTCCTCCAATGCTCGTATCTCCCAGCTTCACGATCACAGCATTGCTTTAATGCAGCATGAGCTGTTTACATCCCTCCATCACAGGCAGTCTGAGAAGTGAATTATCCAACTTCAGATTCAGACTTTGATAACTACACAGGTCCAGCACCACAGGATGTCATTTAACAGGCATTAATAGAACTCAACCACATGCAAGGAACATTAGCTATCTGATTCTACCATATCTTAGGTTAAGCTTCAATAACAGCATTGACATGGCATATAGGAAATTCCAACTTGCAATGAAATTGCTGATAGGTGGTTAAAAAGCATGTATTGTGGCGTATGAATGACTTGAAATGTGTTCGAGACATACAGAAGCAATGAACACTGAGGTCATACAATTTTTTAAATGCACTTCTGCTGTGACTCATGGCTTTTTTTTCCCCCTTTCAAAAAAGAGACCTTAAAAATAGACCAGCTTCCCTAAATAGATTAATCTAGGACCACAGGGAAGCAAATGACACATCTTTACCTTGGCTAAGTAACAGCATCACCACTGAGGTCCCATAAAATTTAGGTTAACTCCACTTAAATTGGTGACAGGCTATGCCTTATCTGATTACTCTCATGCTCTTGAATAATTCGAAGGGCAGAAGGTAAACATGATCGGAATAACATAATAAATAAGCACTTATACTGTACCTGGAAGGTGTAAAATATGCTCATTATTTATTTCAGGCTGTGTTGGATGAGAGGAGAGGAATGTGTAATTTATCAGTCCAGACTCATTTTCAAAGTAAGGGTGAGTGCTAATGTTTTCATTTCCTGCATTCAAATAATAATAAAAAAAAATTACCAGCAGTGCTATGACAAGAACAATTTTTACCCACAAGCTGTTAGACAGGTAATAATACCACCGTCACTGTCACGCACACTGACTGAGCAACCATTACAGTATTCATGTAATCTTCACGGACAGCACAATGCATATGTTCAAATGTGATACTCATGTGTAGGACATCATATAACATTTTAGCACCATGCACCTTATGATTAAAAAGCTGTGCCTCTTATCTGGTGGGGTTGGTAGCCTAGTGCGCTCATGATCGGGAGGTTGTGTGTTCAAATCCCAGTTAGACCCACACTGTGCTAAGACCCCTGGGCAAGGGCTTAACCACAAGTGTGCCTCTGTTCACCCAGCAGTGTAAATGGGTACCAGTGAAAATATACTGGGAAGGTAACCTGCAATGGACTAGCGTCCCGTCCAGGAGCAGCTGAACTCCTGGTAGCTTCACGCTACGGAAACCGGAGATAAGCGCCGGCCTGATGAGCCGCTATGGCTCAGGTGCAAAAAGCCCAGCAGACTTTACCTACCTTTTTACCTTACCCGTTGTATACCATGCACCTGTGACACCCTTCTGGGTATGCGTGTATATCTGTGAATATGTGGATGTGTACGTATGTGTGTCTGTGTGTGTATATAGGTGTGTGTGTATGTAGGTATATATACACATGTATAGCGCAGTGTAGTTCCCTTAGTTGTCTTTTGTGCACTTTCGTTTTATAATTGCTGCTAAACAAAGAGCTGCTAAGCTGATTTTCATTGTTCATGCAACAGTTGACAATAAAAATCTCTTATAGTTCAGAATTAAAGAACTATTAATTGCACGGGAAAATTAGAAAGATCTCAGAGTGTGACCTTTCTCTGGATGAGGCCAGACGAAAAAAATGGCCTTAATCTTTCCAGATAAATGTCAAGGATATCTATCACCTCAATTAACCACATAGCGAATGCCGTTAGAGTCTAATTCTTCTCGTGATAAGAGGCTGGCACCGAGAGCTTCCCACCTCTATTTTAGAACAGCATTATGGAGGGGAATACAGCTAATGCAATGCTCTCTATGATACCCTTCACATCCCACTATTACAGAGTAACTCATTTCATACTAAAGTTCAGCTGTGTCAACTCTCTTTCTCTCTCACGCTCCAGCCCCAAAATCATGCATATAATATATCATATATTCTCATCATGTAGACACAAAGAGCTCAATGTGTCAGGTTACAGATAATTACTTTGCCTTTAAACCCACTACAATCTAAGTAGGAATTTAATAGGAGTACAAAAATAAATGTATAACCTATAAGCTGTTAAAATAGATAACCATCACTACCTTTCTGTGACTGACTATTAAATCTACAGTAGCTCACTTTAATGCCCCCTATTTAATGAAATGGTTTAAATGTCAGGTATATTATTTTAGTGAGATTGTTAAAGTCTCCCATTACCCATAAGATATTTCTCGAGTGGTGCGGTGAACATGTGTACCACATACACGCCTTTTTCCTTCATTTAAGTAAACACACATGACGGTAAGTGGCCATGATTGAAACCAATGTCACCATGTGTGGTCGTCTGTCTAGACTAAGCTGTGTGCCATTTACACATTTAGTCTAAGAGCAACAGACACCTACATGCAACCTTAGCAATTCAGTAGCATATCTCATAAAACGTATTGATTATACTCTAAAATTCTCACAAGATTATTTCTGCTCAGGATTTTCAGCAGTGTGCAAATGTCTTGATGTGTAACAGGCCTACCTTACACCTACTGAAAAAGTGTGACAACCATTCAGTGTCCTAAGAAAACTGCATAAGTATGTGTAATCTTATATGTACACACACACACACACACACACACACACACACACACACACACACACACACACACACACACACACATCCAAATTTCTAGTCTGTATGTACATTTTAGAACTTCTGACTTTTTGTAGTTATGCTTGCTTTTTTTGTGCCGAGGTGGTTTCTGGTTGTTGTTTTTCCTCATACTGTAAGTTACACTAGACATATGACAGTAGGTTAGTATGCAAAATATTTAGACTTCACTGAAGTGAAGATAAATCATTATCATTTGTATCATCAGACATGTTTATCTTTAGGTTCTTGGTACTGAAATATTATATCTTTTAATGGCTTCCCCCCCTAAGACAAATCTGTGATGTGTTTCAAATTGTACATTATTAGAAGATATAAAGCTTCTGGACCCCATCATAGATCTGTCAAATTCCAAAAAAATACAGCAAAATCAAAAGCAGCACAAGGTTCTGTTTGAAAAGCACAAGATCTACTGTCTGGAACTCCTACCATCATGAGTAAATACAGAAGGGATAAATCTCACTTTCATGCAGAAATCTTTTTAAAACATACTGGGTTCATTTGTCATGTGTCCAAACAAAAGTAAAAAAGGTACAGAAGAGTCTACCATCTTTCCTACATCAAAAAAAAAAAAAAAAAAAAAAAAAAAGGTTCACACTGTTGACCTGCAGGTGTGTTTCATTTACAACAGATTTAAGGTCCTTAAATAGTTTTGCCACACACTGAGTTCCTTTTAAAGAGCTACATGTTAGAGAGCGTGAAAAATAAGAAAACTGTTAAAGAACCGAATACCGTCTACAGTCTTAGAAAGAAAAAAAAAAGGAATTGGTTCTTTAAGGGTTTGTTTGATTATTAAACTGAATCATTTAATTGGCTTATATTATCAATAATTATTATCTTGCAAAAAAAAATCTGTATTGATACCTATAGGGACATTACTTATCTTTTTGGGAAAGCCTGTGACCATGTCTCCTTTATTCCTATTCAGTCTAAAAAGCACTTCAGTGACACATCTGCTGAGTGTCTCTCAGAGTCTGAGGCAAATCTTGACCTTACATTCTCTCTATTCCATTTTACTTTCCATAACAATACTTTAACTTAATGAACCTGTTGCTACATTAAAGGTCATCAATAGTCCTCAAATGCAGTGACTTTATAAAATGCCAATCAGTGCCTTTGGAGTGTTGATTCAGCATCAAGCATAAAGCTGATATTTTGATTATACTCACACCATTAATGTCTTTAGATTTATGGGCTTTCTGAGAGCAAATGACTTTATTTCCCAGAAAGACTTACAGCAACTGTAAATAATGTGTCCAGTGAGATCACAGATGTTATACAAGGTCTCCTTCTCGACATCGTTTGTAAAAACTACAGCTTCAAGCCACCTTGAAGCTTTCTGTGGAAAATTATTTTTCTTTTATAATTTTAGTTTTGGTTTATCTGGTATGTATAATAAAATAACAGTACTGTACATGCTATTCCTAGAATTTGTCCTGTTCTGACAGCAGTTTGTTAACTGTTGAGGGGCAATAATATTACAACAGCATCCAGAGAAACCCAACACCCATGTGAAACTGTATGATTGATAGACATCATTTTAGACAGTTTGCCATAATTACACAAGTTCACAAAGTTACTTAAACAACACGAACTGCTCAAACGGGGAAAAGGGAGAAAAATTAAGATAAATGACCTGCGTCTTAAAAAGTCATGTGATGAGGCAGCTAATTAAAGAAACAGCAATGGTCACAGTTTAATTCACATTAATGCAAAATCCACATGGATGGATTGTTTATTATTATATACTCTGAGTCTTATGCCATCCAGTTTCTCGCAACTTGCTTTAAAAGACCATTTAAATAAATATTTATACTACATAAATATGAGTGAAATATCTTTATACAACTTTAACACTGTTTCAATATAACATTTTGCATATAAGGTTTAATTTGAGACACTTTTTCATGAGAAAAAAAATCCACAGTAATGTTTAGTTAAGGGCTCAATTTTTGCTTAAGCAAGATTTTTCCTGGACAACCATAAGGAATGTTTTTTGTTTGCTTGTTTTTGTTTTCAGTACGGTTGTCCCACTGCATGTCCAACCATTTTAAAGTATGTGTTTGTGCAAGTTGCATCAAACACTGACCACATTTGGGATTTGGCAAAAGTTGAAAAATACCAATTACTGTATTTTTACGCAAAAGTTTGCATATTGTATATCCATATGTAAAATATCATCCTTCTCCTTTATGCCTGTATGCCATATTGAGCTGACACCGATGACTTCAAAATGGTATGTTTATAGCAGAGCTCCTGAAGCATAACTTTGATGGCTCCATAGACATGAAGCATAACTTTGATGGCGTCCCGTGGACATGTTACAGGAAACCCAATAAGGCTGCAATTTTGCTGAGTTGATGTTGATTGACTGATATGTACTGCTGATTTGCATTATAACAGTGACCAATAATTAAAAAAAAGAAAATCATTATGTAACTCAAATCCAAAAAAAAGAGGCTTGTACACCACTGCTCAGACTTGCACAGAAGAACAAACAGTCTAACTTGGGTAGGCAGACTGATTTCCACTAAGAAAACACTACAAACATGAATGGAAACACAGTGCACAAACTGGAATAGATCATTAAACTAACAAGTTTTATCACAAGTTCATTTGTAACTACAATTGAATGAATGTCTTTCATATGCTATTAATTTTCACCATCTCGCAGAACAAAGATGTAGAAATGGACTTTTGGAAGCATGTGAAATTACCTGCCCATTTTTCATACCATGGTAGTCTGACTTGACTTGTCAGAGTAGCTGCAAAGTCGTCAGCGTGTTTCTGTCCCTTGCTAAAAAGGGTTGTGACATGATGATTCGCTGTGGCGACTCCCGAGTAAAAGGGAAAAAGCTGAAAGGAAAACAAACAACAGTCTGACTTGTCCTGAATCACCTTTTTTTATCCCCTCATAACTTTTATATCTGAGACTTTTTGCTGTTTTTGTTTATTTTGGGTTTTTTTGGCGCGAATGAACTACTTAATAGAACATGATGAAAATTCTGTGAAACTGACCAATTTAATAGTCAGACAGTCAGTTGGGCCCAAAGAACAGTTGTAAGGAAAAACACTTTAAAATTCCACTATTAGCATGACGAGGTTAATGTGAAGAAATTTCAACAAGTGCAGAATTGTTCGTCCTATAAGTGCAGGAAATGTCCTTTATAAAAAGTCCCACAGCTTGTGTGGTGCATTGCTCCTAAGAATTTCAAGTTACTTCTACATCATATTAGTCTAAGCTTAGCATAATTTCTCTTCATCTGGTTTGCCTTCTTTATGTGTGTAGTCAGCAGAAAATGAGAAAAGTTTCTCTGAATAAAGTGGAAGTGTTTTTGCTGTTGAGTAAAAGAAGCAAATCTCTTTAGACCTCCCTTCAGTTTCTTCTGACCTGTAGGTGCCTTCGTTATAACACCGCAGCTTATGTGCTGATAGTGCAGTCTGGCGAGAAAAGACCCATCTTCCCAGCAAAACAGCCTGAAATGAGCCTTACAGCCAGTGAGTTTAGGTCCTTAAAGAACTATGTGAAAGTTACACATATTCAAAAAACCACAGAATTGCATGTTATGCAATAGAGAGGGAGAAAGGCATTAATACTGATGCTTTATTTAAAAAAGCTGCACATTCATACAATGGGGCTCTTCGTCTTTTTCATAGAATTCTTATATTTCCTAAAAACTGGATTCTTTAAAGGCTCCAAAGGGTCATTTTGCAAACTTGATTATTTTAAAGGTTTGCAAAATCATTAATTAAAATGGATTTTTTAAAAATTCAGATACGAATGGTTCTATTCGGTAATAGATTCTCTGTTCGCAATAATCCAGTAAAGTTCGTACAGTAAATTTAGTAAATCTCTAGTTCATTCTTCAAAAGGATGGGAAGCGCTTCATGTTTCATGTAGAATCTTTCTTTCTTTCTTTTGGATTTTTCCCTTTTCTCGGGAGTCGCCACAGCGAATCATCTGATTCGCACATTTGATTTGGCATAGGTTTTTACGTCAGATTCCCTTCCTGTCATAACCCTTTAGCAAGGGACAGAAACACGCTGACGGCAAAAAAAAAAAAAGTCAGCAATGGTTCTTTTACATACCTCTCACCATAGACAGTGAGAGACATGGCCCGCCTTTGATAACCCAGTCAGCTGCACTGGGGGGGGGGGGGGGGCAGTGTCAACCCTGTGGGGACTTGAACCCCCAACTCCTGCGCCCTATCCACTAGACCACCACTGTAGAATCTATTAGTGAGAAATCCAGAACTGTTAACTATCCAAGTGCTTAAACAACTTTTACCACTTAACAGTTGAGAACTTCAACTGAAATAATTTTACGAAAGATAATTACGTTTAAAAAGCAAAGTGAACATAACATAACATGTTTCTTTAAACCTTGTCTTTCACATCTCTGACACAGCAATACTCAACCATGAAAGAGTAATACAGTATATATTTTCAGAGAATAAATAGAGAAAAGAACATCACATGACCCAAGTGCAGGTTTTCAATGTGTACATGTACGCCGAAGAGATGGACGGACTTGCGCTATAGGTTGTTAATGATATTCTAATTCAATGGTTACACATTGTTGGAGAGGGCTTCACGAAGTTGGATAACTTGTGCCCAATCCCTTTCTTCAATGAATAAAATATGCTTCAATCAATCATTGTTTTTTCTTATAAGATAAGATAAGATACAGCTTTATTAATCTCACAATGGAGAAATTCACTGTTACAGGCTCTTGAGGTGCCATCAGTAGGGGGTACAAAAATAGATACATATACAAACATACACACATACATATATATTATATAAGTAAATAAATAAATAGATACATAAATAGTATAAATTAATAAACAATAAAAGAAAAGAAGGGAACAACTTTGTATACTGGCCTATATTCAAGTGTATATGTATCTGAGTGCAGAGTAGATGGGTTGATATGGTTCACAGTCAGTGGGGTAGATGTGGTTGATTAAAGTGCACGGGGTTTTTATTGCACATAACCGGTATTTTCACAGACAGTTACAAAGTGGCGTTGTACAGTCTGACAGCGGTGGGAATGAACGACCTGCGGTCGCGCTCCTTCCTGCACTGAGGATGTCTCAGTCGTCCACTAAAGGAGCTGCTCAGCTTCTCTACAGTCTGGTGCAGTGGGTGAGAGCTGTTGACCATGATGGATGTGAGCTTTGCTACCATCCTCCTCTCACTCACCTCCTCCACAGAGTCCTTTGGGCTCTCCTGACCAGCTTGTTCAGTCTCTTTCTGTCCCGCTCTGTGCTGCCCGGGGCCCAGCAGATGGCAGCGTAGAGGATTGCAGAGGCTACCACAGAGTCATAAAATGTCCTGAGCAGAGGTCTGCATACTCCAAAGGACCTAAGTCTCCTCAGAAGGTGGAGGCGACTCTGGCCCTTCTTGTACAGGGCGTTGGTGTTGTGGGACCAGTCCAGTTTATTGTTAAGGTGAACGCCCAGGTATTTGAAACTGTCCACTGTCTCAATGTCCTGTCCCTGGACGTTCACTAGTGAGTGTGTGTGTGTGTGTGTGTGTTATTAATGGCTTTGTGCTGTATGGAAGCTCTGCAAAAATGTTCATCTTGTTTGCTTCCACATACTCCCGAACAAAGGTACTCCTGATTTTTTTTGATAGTTACGGTGTGATCTCAGGAATTATCTTACTTTGACTTTACACTGTTTGAATAAAACTTCTGTGGCAATGAAATCAAGCCATGGACAGATGCTGGCCACTGGAAATAATTTATGGCGGCCACTGGAAATAAACTAGAAGGTAAAGTCCTGTTGGGCTTTTTATACCCGAGCCTAGTGGCTCATCGGACCAGTGCTTATCACCAGATTCTGCAGCGTGAAGCAAGTCCCCCTGGATGGGATGCTAGTCCATCGCACGTTACTCTCCCAGTATATTTTTACTGGTACCCATTTATACTGCTGGGTGAACAGAGGCACACTTGTGGTCAAGACCTTTTTGCCCAAGGGTCTTAACACAGTGGGGGTCTCACTGGGATTTGAACTCACAACCTCCTGATAATGAGCCCAGCAACCTAACCACTACGCCACCAGCCCAACCAAATAAACTAGAAAGAGCTGTTCAACTTTCAGAACTTGTGAACAATGTTAGGCACATGTAAGCAAAAGAAGCCAATGTCTTTTTATTGAGTGTCTTCATGTATTCTTAAAACAATATACCACTACATTTATCTCAGTTGCAGGTGCGGTGTGTGCTTCCAAACAGCCCACATGATAACATATTGACAGATATAGTAGTTGATAAAATTTCTTTACATTTCTTGCCTGACAGAAAATTCAATTTGAGAAGCACTAAAACTAGTTAAAAGGAGTGATTCCTGGACTAGATTAGGATATATACATTCCTGGATGTCAGCAGCAGCAGTCCATATCTAGCCCAGTGGAGACATGCAGTGAGCAGCTGGAGCTACACAAGCTGAGCCCAGTACCGATTGATTTCCTCTCTGCTCTTTCAAAATATTAAAGGCTGCCAGCAGCAGACTGCTCTTCACCAACATACACACAACCAGCAGGAGTCCTCAGGGAGACAACTTGCACTTCAGCATGGGATATTTGATCAATTAATATGACCTTCACCCAGTTCCTGGATCCTATTCAGAACGACGCCTACATCCCCAGGCAGAATGTGAAGCCACTTTCCACCTGAGGGAACACCGCACTGAAAAAATTAGAATCTACTGTCGGGGTGACTTTGTGAAACAGACATGGTGTATCTGTTTTAACAGCCAGTGGGTATGTCAAGGGCTAATGAAAATCTTCACCAAATTGTCTCCAAACGAGGAAGTATTTCAGACATTAAGGCAATGTACATATTAGCAGGCAAACTTGGCCATTTCCATTCCTCTGTAAAAGATCCAGTAATTGGATTAGGCCTTTGATAGAAAGTCAAGCTTCCGGGGCTGGGAGCATTTCCCTCAGTGGAAACGGGGAAAAAAAGCACTGACCCTTGAAGTGTCACCCTCATGAGGCCAGTCACATTAAGAATCATTCCTTCATCCTGACTTTACTAGAATGACTCCATATTTAAGATGACAGAGTCTGACCAAGAGGCACAGTATATGCTCTTAATGGCTGGAGTGTGAAGAAAAACATAAAATGTCCTCTGCAGATCTCATGATACAACACACACACACACACACACACACACACACACACACACACACACACCAAGTATCAAAGGACTAAAATCAGTGAATACTGGCAAAGACTGTCATTTTTGCCCCAAAGCCCAGCTGGCTTCAAGTCATTTCCACTGGTGTAAATATATTTAAGCTTGAGGTGTATATATTTGCAAATTGACAGTTGGTTATGAGGTTCTGCCCCCTTGAAAGGTCTACCAATCAACATAAAGAGAAGGCATGCATTCAGGCAGTACAATAGAAGAGTCAAACCCCAATAATTAAAATGCATTTTGAAATCATTTCCCCCTGTGCATCCATGCAGTACAATGCTCCAAATGACATGTTAAACCTTGTTTATCCAGTCACATTCAAACAGTCTCAGACTGTAAGGTTTTAATCTAAGGCTTTTGTGTTTACTTGAACTTACCTCTGAGACTGAAACACAGTTATAGAGGCAGCTGTTCCAAATTTAGAGTAAAGTCATTTATCAGACATATTTAATGACAACAAACTGCTTCTGTTGCATTAAAACCTGTAATACTGCATCTTGTGATTTTTGTAATTAATTAATTAATTTTGATATTCTATATTAATCCCACAAGGGAAATGATTTCCTCTGCATTTAATTCATCCAAAGTGAGCACACACACACACACACACACACACACACACACACACACACACACACACACAAAAAGTGAGCACACATATGCTCATAGCAGTGAGCTGCCCAGAGAGCAGTTGGGGGTTAGGTGGCTTGCTCAAGGGCACTTCAGCCATGTTGTGGAGGAAGGGAAGGTGCAGCTCACTCCCTGACCACCACACATTTGTCCGTTTGTTTTGGGAATCGAAACAGCGACCTTTCAGTCCCAAAGCCGCTTCTCTAACCTTTAGGAAGTAATCTTAGATCACTGACAATTAGAGCATTACATTAAACATGATGACCATTTGGCATTTATGGACAGCACATGGAACAGCTTATAGTGGTACGATTGATCATATATTTGTATTCTAAGGTGCCATTTTCTTAGGATGCCAAAAGATATTAGAGGCATCATAGCAGATACCTGCTGCATGAGAAAAGCAATACAGTATTGGGAACCCACAGTGCACAAACAATTCTGTGGTCAGTACTGCTTTTAACCACTAATGGCCTCCAAATGTCTATGCTCTGATGTCATGGGAGGCTCAAGGGAAATTGAAATTAATGAGTGTAATCAGTGGCAAACAGCAAAAGAGGCAAGGGCAATTAATATAAACAGGCTACCAGTGAGCTGCAGATGAGTATCAAGATGTAGAGTGACCACACAGCACAGCAGATGTCCTGCAGTAGCGAGTCTACACCAGTCAAGGCCTAAAGCAACCTGACATTCTGTTGGCACGCACTGATAAAAAAGATTTTCCTATCAGCAACTGTGTTAAAGTCTCATGAATATCCTCTGCATGCTTCCTGTCCTAACAATAGCAAAGCTGCAAGAGATCACACCTGTTCAACTGTATTTAAGGATACACACACATATACACACAGAGTGAGTGCTTCATTTTCTGCGGATTCAGTGCATCGTGGATTTTTCAAAAAGATTCATCGAAAAATTTAAAAAATAAGAAAAATAAAGAAAAATAGGTAAAAGTTAAGGAAAATACTGCAAAACTAGGCCAATTATGCAACAAAAAAACCCCCCGAAAAAACAAACACAAAACAACCCCCAAAACCCCACAACAAAACGACTTACATTTTTTGTGAGATCTGAGTGTGTACACGCAGGTGTCTGTATGTGTGTGTGTATTTATATTTTATTTCCATCTTATGTATTATTTTTGAATGTTTAATTGTTATTATAAGCATTTATAGTGTTGAATATGTATATATTGATATTATATACACATATGTACGTATACATCAGTCGGGGGGGTTGATCCTACTTCGCAGAATTCGGCAGTCGCGGGGGGGGGGGGGGGGGGGTCGGTCCCAATTAACCACGGAAAGTGAGGGATCCCTGTACAGTGGTACCTCACCTTACAAAATTAATCCATTCCAGAAGTGGTTTCGTAACCTGGATTTTTCATAAGCTAAACCGCATATTACATGTAATAGGCCTGATTCGATCCTAAGCCCCCAATAGAGAGAGAGGAGATTTCCTTTCAGCTTTTTCCCTTATCAGAGGTCGCCACAGCAAATGATTCGCATGTTTGATTTGGCATAGGTTTTTACGTCGGATGCCCTTCCTGACACAACCCTTTAGCAAGGGACAGAAACACGCTGACAGCTTTGCAGCGTACTCTTTACAAAAGACAGCAATGGTTCTTTTACATGCCTCTCACCATAGACAGTGAGATACATGGCCCGCCTTTGATAACCCAGTTAGCTGCACTGGGGGGGGACAGTGACAACCTTGTGGGGACTCGAACTCCCAACCTCAGGATCAGCAATCCAGCGCCCTATACCACTAGAGCACCATTGCCCTCAATACTACCCCCAAAACCCTTTAAAAAGTATAAAAGTATACCTTTTAAGGACTCCTTCTGCTTCAATATCGTACCGATGGTTGACACATTTGGCCATAATCCTTTGCGATATCACTCAAGGCATGCCAAAAGCCCGCTTCTTCTTTTCACTCGCATTGGGAATCACATGCATGTGTGTGTGCGTGCGTGCGTGCGTGTGTTGACCATGTTTTCTTAGCAGAGTTAATCTTACAAATGTTTATGCAAGGTTAAAAGCATGAGCCAAAAAATAAAGTTGCAATGAGCACACTAGAAAAACTCACGAAACAACAGCAACTCTGTCCATTACATGAAAAGCATCATTGGTATTATGTAGATGCAGCTCCATAATAGCCAATGGAAGAGAGCTGTGGGATCCCTCCTAGCCAATGGGAGGCCTGCGAGACAGGATGTTGGGAGATAGCCAGTGGGAGGCCAGCGGGGTTAGATAGTGCTTTCGTAACGTGAATTTGTTCCATATCCAGAGACAGAAATTTAAGGTAAATGCGTTTCGTAATCTGGATTTTTCGTTTGTTGGGACTTTTGTAAGGTGAGGTAGCACTGAAATGTGTGTGTGTGTGTGTGTGTGTGTGTGTGTGTGTGTGTGTGTGTGTGTGTGTGTACTGTGTATGCACATGGGTGTGACCATGACATTGAACTCAGTTTTCCCCAATAATACAATTAATCACAATTACCTCACCTTTTAACAAGGGGCAATTACTTTTTTCACAGATGTTGATGTATGTTTGGTTAGGATTTTTCTCTTAACAAATAAAATCACAACAGGAAAACTGCATTTTTTTAATACTTGGGTTATCTTTGTGTAATGATTAAACTTTTTTGATGATTTGAAAAAGTATCAGTTTGGGGGCAAAAACAGTGGCACAGCACTGTATACATACACACACACACACACACACACACACACACACACACACACACACACACACACACATATAGTCGCCCCTCTTCATATGAAATCTCCAGAATACGAAAAATCTTGTATCTGAAAAACATTTTCCTACATTTTTTTTTCCTGTGTGTACGAAACAAATTCTTCTTACAAAAAGCGCCAAACACGCCATTCAAACGTGCCATTCAAACGATAAAATGCGCCATTCAAACATTGGCTAGGAGGGATGACGCAGCTCAATCCCATTGGTTATCTCCCAACATCCTGTCTCACTGGCCTCCCATTGGCTAAGAGGGATGATGCAGCTCCTTCCCATTGGCTATCTCTCAACATCCCATCCCACTGGCCTCCCATTGGTTAGGAGGGATGACAGTGTCATTCCAACTTTGTTCATGTTTGTGTGAACTTTGTTCATGTTAGGGTTAGGGTTAGGTAGGGGTCTTGGTCTCCATTAACCGCAGAAAGTGAGGTATCCCTGTATGTGTGTGTGTGTGTGTATATATATATATATATATATATATATATATATATATATATATATATATATATATACACATTTACACACACAAGCACGTGTACATGTATACACATACACACACATTTTATATATGTACATATATATATATTAGTAGTAGTAGGCCTCCATCAGTCCCGAAGGACTATGGCTGTGCTCTGGCTGGTGTCCCGGTTGATGATACTCTCCAGTGCGCAGAGCCGTGGTAGGAAGTAATGGAGGACAGGCTGTTACCCAAGCAGCAAGTCCCCCCCTCTCGGCGCCACCGGAAAGATCCAATGGAAGGGCAAGTGCCGATACGACTGGGTTCCAGTGCCGCTGCAGGAGTTACCAGAACGTTACTGTGATCGAACTGCCTCAGGGGATTTCAACTCCCGATTAGAAACACGCTGACGGCTTTGCAGCTACTCTTGTCGAAAGTCAGTAATGGTTCTTTTACATGCCTCACACCATAGACGGTGAAAGACCTGGCCGGCCTTTGATAACCCAGTTAGCTGCACTCGGGGGGGACAGTGACAACCTTGTGGAGAGTGGGACTCGAACCCCCAACCTTAGGATCAGCAATCCTGCGCCCTATACCACTAGACCACCACTGACCCATATACATACACATGCATATACTGTACATATACCACACACACCATAAAATACATCTGGAGGAAATACTGTACTATACAAATAAAAATCTGTAAATATTATCTCTTTTTTGTTGTTGTTGTCGTTTATTCCATGTTTATGTTCTTTACTCATTAATTTTTGTTTGTTTGTTTATTTTTGGAATGTCAACATGGCCGTATCTCTCCCACACAAATTTGTGAAATTAAAATGCACAAATCTGAGACTTAACTAATTGAAATTTCATGTCTTCACAGTATGCATGACTCCTTCACAAAGACCTGCAGACAATACCTTCATTCAAAGCTACACCAGGGTCCCAGTAAACATTACTCAGTTTATTACACGACACATGATGAATGTTGGCGTTCTTCAGATTCTCTCATACACATACTATTTTAGAATCTGCTTTTAATGAAAACTTCTTTCAGCAGCACGAGGCTTTTCATGCTAATAAACTACATTTTATTCGATTAAAAGAATCGAGGCTGAGCAGAAGAAATAGCGAGGGCTGACAGGTTCAGTGACTTACAGATCTTAAATCTGTACTTGAGCCTTACTCAGGACATTGTCAAAGTAAAAATAACTGACACTTTCAATTTTTCTTGCCATCATAAATTTAGTAAGAAATAATTTAATAGTTGGTTGCTTGAGTGCACAAAGTCTGATGAGTTCCAAACAATTGCTTTAAAAGCTTTTGCCTTGGACTGTGATTAATGTGGAAATTCCTGCAATTAATAAAGCTGCTGCACCGCCTTGTGGCGACTGTGTGTATTGCATTTTGATGCTGATAAATACAGTACAGCACATGAAAACATGGAGATATTTCTGTAGCCTGTTCAAAGGACACTAGGGATGCACACTGATCATCAAAATATTTCTTGCTCATACACTAGTCCTCTTTATTAACAATGTTTATCTCGTGAGACAATCTGAGCCATGTAGCACGTTTTTTTTTTTTTTTTTTTTTTTTTTAATTCTCTTCTTTCCAGGTCCTACAATAAATTCTATACATTCCTACAATCTTTTTAACAATGTTGAATCATGGGGGGGGGGGTTGCTTTGGTATTGATCCTTAAGGTGGTGGTATACATGTCTACTCATTTATTTTATTGTAAAAAAATCATAAGCCGAGAAGAACTTTCATTGCAGTTCCACACCCTGAAACATATTTCAAAGTTTCTGGTGTCAGGGGGCTAACATAATCTTTATGAGAAACATACATCCCCATGAAAGAAACCCCAGAGTCACAGTGATCCACAGACGCCAGTGAACTGTATTTTTGAAAGTGTACGTCATAACTGGCCAAACCACTTATTAAAATAGTGTAGGCCAAGTGCCATAAAGACTAAAGGCAGGCAGCTTGTTATTTTTCTTTCTGTGAGGTGAACAGGAAAAGATCAGTGACTGTGGTGGACTCTTATGCCACAACTATTGCACTTGCAGGCATTAAAGTCTGCTCATGAGAAGAACTTGCAGAACTTTCTGCCTTTGAAGCTGCTGCCAAAAATAATTTCCCAAATGTCACATTTCCCAACAAAACCACTGAGCGCTGAAATTCCCTACACTCCACCTCTCATCAGCACCAGCACACACATTTCAGCACTGTGGGGGAGAGCTACTTTATCTATCCTTAAGAGGTCAACCAGTCTATGAAGTTTCTAGTCTACAAAAATGCACTAAAGTTTTGTTCCTTATGTCTCGCAAATGTTTCCAGAAATGAGGTTCACGAGTTCATAAAGCATCTGATTAAATTTGGCCCACGAATATCACATCACAATTTTCACCTGTGACTGAAATAATTGGCAATAATTCAAGTAATGTTGTATTCATTTCATATCGTTTCAGAAAAGGAAGGTAAAAAGACGGTTTTGAATAATTGCATGCCTAAATTTTCATGAGTAAGTAAAACTCTACAGGGGTGTTTTAAAAGTCAGCAGTATCCTTTATTCCCATCTAATGAGTACTGGAAGAGTGCACCTGCTGATAGTTTGGTTTTTTTTTTCCCATTTTATTATCAGTGCCTGAGTGTGCAAGGTCGCTGGCCACTTCTGACAAAATAGTTTGGTCTAGTTTTAACTATATGGAACAGAACACCATATCTGAGGATTTAACATATTGCTCATCTCCTCATTTCCCCTGAGCTACGTATATAAAATTGATTTTATTAAGCATACAGTATTTATTCAAAGTCAGAGATGAAAATGTTGAGGTTCTCTTTGGGAGTAACGAGGATGGATAGGATCAGGAATGAGCACATCAGAGGGACAGCACGTGTAAGACATTTTGGAGACAATGTCAGAGAGGCTAGATTGAGATGGTTTGGACATGTACAGAGGAGGGATAGTGAGTATATTGGTAGTAGGATGCTGAGGTTGGAACTATCAGGCAGAAGGCCTCGAGGAAGACTAAAGAGACGATTCATGGATGTGGTGAAGGAGGACATGAAGGTAGTTGGTGTAAGAGAAGAAGATGCAGAGGATAGGGTGAGATGGAGGCAGATGATTCGCTGTGGCGACCCCTGAAGGGAACAGCCAAAAGAAATAGAAAAAGAAGAAGAAGAAGAAGAAGAAGAAGAAGAAGAAGACAGAATTTATTCAAAGTGACACCTCATCTTCACACAGAGATAAAGTCTGTTGGGTTTTTACACCCGGGCCTAGTGGCTCATCAGACTGGTGCTTATCCCCGGTTTCTGTATGGTGTGAAGCGACCAGGCCGGTTGTTCAAAATCACGGTTATTTTTTTAACCACTAGTTAAGTAGAGTTAACCGACCGTGAAATTTAACGCTGCTGTTACCTTGTTGTTCAAAACTCAGTTAACTTTAACCGAGTGTTAACTTGACGTTAAAGTTTACACACCTAAGGACCACCGTTAAATTTTGAACAGTGTGGTTAACTTGCAAGATGGCGTTCATGGATTCTTATAAATATAATTAATATTACACTTCAGCCAAAAACATTCTAAAATATATTTCAAACTACAACTGCAAGTACATGTGCTAAATACATTTACAAATTGAGTTAAAGTAATTTATCTATTTAAAGGCACAAACAAATATTAATACATATTTACAGCACAAAGACATATTATTTTTATATATTTTATTGTTTTTATTTATTATATTTTCATGTATGTTATTAAAATATATTTTATAAAAGTACTGAGCATTAGGCTGCAGATACAGGCTGGATGGCTTGTGATTATTTTAGCCATTCATTCTCTGTGCGTCAATGTTCGTGTTCTAACACGTGCAGGAGCCGGAGGCGGTACTAACAAACTGTGCTTTATTCTCACACTTGCACTTTGTTTGATTGACAGTGTTCAGCTATTATTGCTTACTGATATTATGTTTGTTGATTGGTCAGATCGGCGTGCACATGCGCAGTGCCCTTTACACGTTAACTTCCGGTTTACTTCCTGACTCAAGTCTTGCGGAACTTATCTCCGACTTTCTCTTCAATAACAGTCATTCAGTTTATTTATTCTTCTTCTTTTACTTTCGGCTGCTCCCTTCAGGGGTCGCCACAGCAAATCATCCGCCTCCACCTCACCCTGTCCTCTGCATCTTCTTTTCTGACTCCAACAACCTTCATGTCTTCCTTCACCACATCCATAAATCTCTTCTTTGGTCTTCCTCGAGGCCTTCTGCCTGGTAGTTCCAACCTCAGCATCCTACTGCCAATATACTCACTATCCCTCCTCTGTACATGTCCAAACCATCTCAATCGAGCCTCTCTGACTTTGTCTCCAAAACATCTTACGTGGGCTGTCCCTCTGATGTACTCATTTCTGATCCTATCCATCCTCGTTACTCCCAGGGAGAACCTCAACATTTTCATCTCCGCTACCTCCAGCTCTGCCTCCTGCCTTTTCCTCAGCGCCACTGTTTCTAAGCCATACAACATCGCTGGCCTCACCACCATCTTGTACACTTTTCCCTTCATTCTTGCTGACACTCTCCTATCGCACATCACACATTCAGTTTATTTATAATATTGTGAATACACATAATTTCTTGTCCAGCGGAACTCAACTCCTGCTGTGTGTGTGTGTGGGGGGGGGACATTTTTATAATATTAAAAAGCGTACACAGACATTTTACTCCCTCCTCCCGAGCGTACGTTTTGTACGCTGAGGAAAATGTTGAAATTGTTGAATGCTAACCAGTAACGTTAACCACACTGTTCACTTTGACGGCAATAACCATGCTTTGAACAACGCAGATTTAACCGTCGGTTAGCTAACGGTGGGTTCAAAGTTTAACCAGCCATTAGGGGTTAACCGTTCAACTCCTCCTGGATGGGACGCTAGTCCGTCGCTGGTTACCTTCCCAGTATATTTTTACTGGTACCCATTGATACTGCTGGGTGAACAGAGGCACACTTGTGGTTGAGACCTTGCCAAGGGGTCTTAGCACATGAGGGTCTCGGTGGGATTCGAACTCACAACATCCCGATCATGAGCACAGCACCCTAACCACTACACCACCGGCCCCACTATCTTCACACAGAAACTAACTATTTACTAGAATTGTAACCGAAACAGCATCTGAGCGAATTTTGCAGTTTTACACCATCAACTGTGAGATTCATGATATGTAGTCCTAGTTGAAAAGGCGATGAACCTGCTCACAAATGCTGGAGTGAAAACCCAACATTTTTTCTATATGTATGCGCTCAAAAATGCAAGACAACTGATCAATGAGCTGTGTATAGTTATCATCATCATCTGGCATCCCATAATGAGACACACTTACCCTGCTCAAATTTTATTTGTTTCACAGGACTACTCAAGCTCCTACTGTATCCACTGCTTTGCACAGCTTATTTCCTGCTTACCGGCCTCATCACATTGCATTAGGAGTTCTTCAAGTTGTACATGATTTTTATATATATATATATATATATATATATATATATCCGGGTGCTCCGGTTTCCTCCCGCAATCCAAAGACGTGCACTGTAGGTTAATTGGCCGTTCTAAATTGACCGTAGATTCTCTCCTGCAGTGGCACTGGAACCCAGTCGTATCGGCATTTGCCCTTCCATTGGATCCTTCCGGTGGCGCCGAGGCGAGGGGACTTGCTGCTTGGGTAACAGCCTGTCCCTCATTACTCCCTACCCAGGCTCTGCGCACTGGGGGGGTATCACCAGCTGGGGTACCAGCCAGAGCGCAGCCATAGTCCTTTGGGACTGACAGAGGCCTACCGTATATATATATATATATATATATATATATATATATATATATATGAATGTAATTAAGAGACCCTTCTTACATCTCAAATGGGCACAACTTCAGACATTTCAGAAGTTCTCGAAATGCAAAAGTGATCTTTTGCATGTGCAATATTTCATTATTCCTTCACCCATCCATCCATCCATCCATCCATTATCCATCATGCTTATCCATCAGGCATGTGGAAACAATCTGATCTGATTTCAGAGAAGAGGCAGGGTACACCCTGAACAAGACAGCAGTCTACATTGCAGGGATAACACAAACAAATATTCACACCTTTGCGTAAATCACAGTAGCCAATGGACTTAATACGCTTATGTTCAGACTGTGACAGGAAACCACATAAACACAGACTGAGATTCTACTAAAGAACCTTCTCACTGCAACACAGCAGAGCTTGAGCTATCGTACCTTCTAATACCATAATGATGATTATTACGGTGTATACACAAGTTGATTAATAATTCTTACCTGAAAAAGTGTTTGCACCGTTTCATCTCTTCGAAAGAAAGGAGGTAAAAATAAAACGTGGACTGATCCTCCAACAAGAGAGGTAAATGTAGAGTTTCCAATTGACAAGCTGTAGGACTATTAATTTGGTTGATCCAGATTGATGCAAGCAACGATTGACAGGTGGGAGTCCATGGAAGTGGATGGGATGGATGGATGTCATATGTATCATTCAAAGTAATCACCAGCCAATCATTAGTGCCTGTGAGCATTGGGGGCATGAATCACTTTCTCTCCAAGTCTTTTGGGTTGCAGATAAATATGCATGCCTGAGCAGGTCGTAAAGATGTGGGTAGTTGTGTTACGTCACATGGAGGGAGCATGTGCTTGCTTCCGCCTCTCCCTGGTTGGTGATATGTAGACCATGCTTGCCAACAAAGAAAATAAACAAACAAGAGAAGTAAACACAGTGCGATTTTGGAAAATATCAAATGTTTCAGAACCTCGTCTGCAATGGACTCGAAACCTGTTCAGAATGTACCCCACCCTCTCACCTCAAGTTTGCTGGGGTTGGTTCTGGCTTCATCTAACTTTAATTAATAAACAGTGGCGATTATAGCATTGTTTTAAAAAAAAAATCTGCATAGTAAGATGTCAACCTTTAATTCTTGGTTTGGGTGACAAACACTTTGTACCTTGTTTGAGTCTCGTATCACGCTTTTGTTCCTCTCCTCCATCCCATCTCACTTTCCTATTTAAGCAAAGGGTCTCGAAGGTGTCATCAGGAAAATGGAGCAGGCTGACCATCTTTTTTTTTTTTTAATGCAGTACTGTACTTCTACTGATGCACATGTTTCTCTGATTATCCCAGAGTGAAAAAACCTTTGAGAATTGAAAGATCATTCAGTCTCCTGATTCTTCTGTGTAAATGTCTAACAGATGCAACATTTTGTGACATATTAAGGCTTATAAGTGTTGCACCAACCAAGTACTACACAGTGAACAACCCTTAACACAGAATGTTAGCACGAAAGACGTGGTTAGCTCCAGTGCTAATGTGTATACAGTACTGCAGACTTTACAGACACCACTTGCACAATCCAGCTCCAAAAAAAAAAAAAAAACACAGATGAGCGACTGTTTCAGACTTAACAAGAGTGATCAATGAATGAGGTTCTTTGACAGCTCAGACAGTGCTGGCATGGCACAGGACATTCTTAACCTTCACCTCTATGGACAGAGTCCAAGAAAAAAACCGTACTGTACTTTCTTTTCTGCAAACAAAAAAAAAAAAAAAAAAGAAAGAAAAATAGGCAAGAACATCAATAAAACCAGATGAATTTTGGGGTTACACATTCTTTGTTCAGATGAGACCAAGAAACATTTGTTCAGCTTTGATGGACTCCAGTATGTTTGGCGTTAACCTGGCTAGTTGGAGTGATGTGATATGGGGTTGCACGAGTTTTTGGGGAGATGACATTTATAGATGGAATTATAAATGTGTGTTGATATACTGAAATCCTGTCTGAGAAGATAAATTCCAGGCTGAAGCAGTTTGCACAAAAAGAAATATTCCTGCATGATAATGATCCAAAGTACACTGCCAAAATCACACAAGAGTTTCTGTAAAGGGAAAAAAAAGTATGACTTGGCCAAGTAAATCACCTGATTTAAATCCAACAGAACACCTCCAAGGTATTTTAAAAAGAAATACTGTATAGTACATAACCCTTCCTACCAAAAAAAAAAAAAAAAAAAAAAGTCTTTGGAGATTGGGAGAATATCTCTCCAAAGGATTGTGCAGCACTGATATCCTCCATAGAATGATGGAGGATTGAGTCTGTTACCCAAAATAAAAGTGGACAGAGGAAAAATTAAAAAAATAAATAAATAAAAGGATTGAGTCTCCACCCGCCCATCTGTCCATTCACCTCAGGTTTGGTTGTGGAGGCAACGGGTCTAGAAAACTATGGTAACACTATTCAGCTCATCCTTGGGGATCTAGAGGCAGTCCCAGCCCAGATGGGGTATATAATACATCCAATAAGGACAATAATGTCTTCTCTTTGACATCCTCTTCTTCCTGTTTAGGGTTTTTCCCTCCAGGAACTTTCAACTCGAAGGAGGCCCTGGGTCACATCCAGATTTGAATCTCTACAAAATATGTGGACTGTTTGCTAAAGTAACTCTTTATACAAACCTTGTGCCAATATTCCAGAAAAGTGGAGGTCGTGTAATGGTGACTGGAACGTTCTCTTTGGACACTTTGAGCCAATCATCATTTGAATGCCACAGCCTATCTGAATATCATTACGGTCCATCACTTCAGTTCCAGATTATCGGCTCATGGCTTCTCATACCTCTAGCATCACAACACACCATATCAGTGCAAAAGCCATCTCAACATTGCTTCATGAAAATGAGTTTGATGTTCTTCAGTGGACTTTCTAGGCCAAAGCCAGTAGAATACCTTGGAGAAAAGGAGAACTGTAACATAAAAATGCTCCTAAACATCAGCAGGAAGTGAGCAGTGTGTGACACAATCATGTTAACATGGACCCGCATCATGAAGGAATATTTCCACCATAGCGTGGAATAATCTATACTACAAAGAGTTGAGGTTGTTATTCAAGATTTTTAATCTCCATTTGTGCTTTTACACTCACAGGAATTCTTTGTGCGGTTGTTCAGAGTCAAGTTACATGAGAGCAAAGGGGTTTAATCAAGTATTCTCATAAAGCTCCTCATAAAAAGTGCTCCGTGACTGTATACATTATAAAAACATTGTACAGGTCTTTGTTTTGCAGATTGGAAGAATTTATGTGAGCATATTTATAAGGACAGTGGAAAGCGTCACAAAATATAAAATAAGTTTAGACAATGCTTAACAAAATTTTGTCTTTTTATTGAGATGAAAGACAAATGCTTCATAAATTCAAATCAAGTGATCACGTCGACAAATTGACGAGGAAAACCTAAAACTGAATCTGTACATCTTAAAGATGAACTTAAAGAATTGGGAAACTTTATAATCTCCACAACAAAAAGATAAACAGAAACTGGTAAATAACGTGCATATCTCCTTTAATATTACAACTCTCCTAATGTTTAAAGAAAAATCCCACTGATAACAGACACAGTATAACTCTGAAATTAAAAAAAAAAATCTTTTCCTTTCGGCTGTTCCCTTTCAGGGGTCGCCACAGTGAATCATCTGCCTCCATCTTCATAGAAGTCATATTGATGATTGGCACGTTTGATTTGGCATAGGTTTTTACGTCGGATGCCCTTCCTGACACAACCCTTTAGTAAGGGCAGAAACATGCTACGGCTATGCAGCTACTCTTTACGAAAGTCAGCAATGGTTCTTTTACATGAACCTCACACCACAGACAGTGAGAGACATGGCCAGCCTTTGATAAGCCAGTTAACTGCACTGGGGGGGATATTGAAAACCTTGTGGAGAGTGGGACTCAAACCCCCAATCCTAGGATCAGCGATCCATCGCCCTTTACCACCAGGCCACCATTGCCCCTGAAATTTTTTTAAAAATGACCAATATTAAAATAATATGTACAAGCCATCATGGATTACTTAAAGTGCTTTTTCTTTGGTGCAACATCACCTATCTAAACCATTAAGTGAACAGTTGTAGCAGTTGTTCTGAATTATAAGTGACTGATGGCATGGTCTCTTTTCCAACCTGACTTTTTATTTTCAAATGCACAAACTTTATCTTCCAGCGATTGTTCTGCAGAGGTGTGCGAATCAACCCAAACACCTGTTCAAAAATTCCGAGGCAATTGCTTCCCCGATGGATGGTGCCAGCAACAGCGACCAGCACCAACCCATGAGGTGAAGACACACACTTCAGCCCTGTTTTCTCCAGGTTAGGGCAGAAGAGCAACATCTCCTCACATACGAGGGCAAAAAGTCGCTGGCTGACCAATTCAGCTCCAATGAACTCATCTTTCTGTTTATCCTGAGTGTGTGTGAGAAGCATCAGCCTGGCATCACTCCAGAAGTGCTGAGGACCCCAGTCCTGTACAGGCTGTGCGGACTGAGGGTTCTGAGAGTTCAAAAGGTGGAAGAACCACTGGCAGAACTGTTTCCCCAAAGCTCTGAGCTCTCCCAAGCCATCTGTGTTCTGTGCTGTGTAATCTGCACTGGAGGGAATTACTCTGTTCTTTAATTCACAAACCTAGGATACAAAATAATAATAATAATAATAATAAATGATCATCTATAGGCAACTGTACATAATCAAGTCCATCTTCTGTGAGTTAGGAATGATAGTTTGTGTACCTTGCTGTCCGATGACCAGAACTCAAGGGTCTTCTTTATGAGTTGATGTTTATCACTATGCGGAGATATAGCAACACTTTCTGTCGCAAGATATTTAAATATAACATCCCGATTAACCTTCTTCCTTTTGAGAAGCTCCTCGGCACTCTGAGAGTAGGCTATGATCGCTTCGATTGCCTCTGTTAACACATTAGGACAGATTAAATGAACTAAACTATTATCTGGTTAGGTCTGTTTATTTCCTCAAACACTTCCTGACAGTTCAGTTGGGAGTGAAGCATTATGCTAGTCAGGGATGCTAACATGTTTTGTTTTTTTTCCCAGGCTTACCTCTGGAACTCGCTACTTGAATTAATCGGTTGGTCACAGTATCATTCAGTGCGAACAAATCTTCCTCTGATAACAGCTTCAAAAGTTTACAACAGCCCTCTAACTCTTTCTTCGACATCGCAGTCATTTTCACAGCGACAACACTCCTCACCAACATGGAGCAACACCAACACACCCTTTACTTTTGCTTCTGCTTCTTCTTCGTCGTCCTCTTCTTACTTAGCAGTCGGCATTACTGCCACCAACTGGACGACTACGACTACTACATGTACTGCTACTGCTGCTTCTCTTCTTTTTCTTCTACTTCTTCTCGCGTTGATAGTTGTTAGCAAACAGATTTGTGGTTCATTATCGCCACCTATTGAGTTGGTGCGTAGAATGCAGCCATGAGGTGGGGGGGCACTAACCAGTGTCTCTCCCCCTCATGCCGGTCCCAAGCCCGGAGAAATGCAGAGGGTTGTGTCAGGAAGGGCATCCGACGTAAAACCAATGCCAATTATTGATGATGCAAATCAAAAGTATTACCTCCATACCGGATCGGTCGAGGCCCGGGTTAACAACGACCGCCATCAGTGCTGTCAATCAACAGGGTGCTGATGGAAATTGGACTACTGTTGGTCGAAGACGTCGAAGAAGGAGAGGTGGGAGGCGTGTCCGTAGGCAGAGAGAGAAGAGGAAAGGCATGAGTCTAGGACTGAGAGTGGGGACTTTGAATGTTGGAACTATGCACAGAAAAGGTAGAGAGCTGGTTGACATGATGCAGAGGAGGAAGGTGGACATACTGTGTGTTCAGGAGACCAGGTGGAAAGGTAGCAAAGCTAAAAGCTTGGGAGCAAGGTTTAAGCTATTTTATCACGGTGTGGATGGGAAGAGAAATGGAGTCGGAGTCATCTTGAAGGAGGAGTTTGTCAGGAATGTTCTAAAAGTGAAAAGAGTGTCAGACAGAGTGATGAATCTCAAGTTAGAAATTGAAGGTGTAATGCTCAATGTTGTTAGTGCTTATGCCCCACAGGCAGGATGTGAGCTAGAAGAGAAGGAGAGATTCTGGAGTGACTTAGATGAAGTGATGCAGAGTACCACCAGAGGTGAAAGAGTGGTCATTGGTGCAGACTTCAATGGACATGTTGGTGCAGGCAACAGAGGGGACGAGGAAGTGATGGGCAGGTTTGGTATCCAGGACAGGAACGCAGAAGGACAGATGTTGATAGATTTTGCAAAAAGGATGGAAATGGCTGTGGTGAATACTTTCTTTGAGAAGAAACAGGAGCATAGGGTGACTTATAAAAGCGGAGGTAGGCGCACACAGGTAGACTACATCTTGTGTAGGCGATGTAATTTGAAGGAAGTCAGTGACTGCAAAGTCATCGTGGGTGAGAGTGTTGCCAAACAGCATAGGATGGTGGTGTGCAGGATGACTCTGATGGTGAGAAAGGTGAAAAAGGCAAAGGGAGAGCAGAAGACAAAGTGGTGGAAGCTGAAAAAGGAAGAGTGTCGTGTTGTCTTCAAGGAGGAGTTGAAACAGGCTTTGGGTGGCCAGGAAGTGCTTCCAAATGACTGGACAACCACAGCAAATGTGATCAGGGACACAGGTAGGAGAGTACTTGGTGTGTCCTCTGGAAGGAAAGTAGATAAGGAGACTTGGTGGTGGAATGAGGAAGTGCAGGAGTGTGTACAAAGGAAAAGGTTAGCCAAGAAGAAGTGGGACATTGAGAGGACCGAAGAGAGTAAACAGGAGTACAGGGAGACACAGCGTAAGGCGAAAGTAGCAGTGGCTAAGGCCAAACAGAGGGCGTATGATGACTTGTATGATAGGTTGGATAGTAAAGAGGGAGAAAATGATATATACAGGTTGGCACAGCAGAGAAATAGAGATGGGAAGGACGTGCAGCAAGTTAGATTGATAAAGGACAGAGAGGGAACTGTATTGACTAATGACAGAAGTGTGCTGGGAAGATGGAAAGAGTACTTTGAAGAGCTGATGAATGAGGAAAATGAGAGAGAAAAAGAGTAGAAGAGGTAACCATTGAGGAGCAGGATGTAGCAAAGATCAGTAAGGGTGAAGTGAGAAGGGCATTGAAGAGGATGAAGAATGGAAAGGCAGTTGGTCCTGATGATATACCTGTGGAGGTATGGAAGTGTCTAGGAGAGGTAGCAGTAGATTTCCTGACAAGAACATTCAACAAGGTACTAGAGAGTGAGCAGATGCCGGAGGAGTGGAGGAGAAGTGTGCTGGTGCCCATTTTTAAGAACAAGGGAGACGTGCAGAGTTGCAGCAATTACAGAGGGATAAAGTTGATGAGCCATACGATGAAGTTATGGGAAAGAATAGTGGAAGCTAGACTAAGGGCAGAGGTCAGCATTTGTGAACAACAGTTTGGTTTCATGCCAAGAAAGAGCACCACAGATGCAATGTTTGCTTTGAGGATGTTAATAGAGAAGTACAGAGAAGGTCAGAAGCAGCTGCATTGTGCCTTTGTGGATCTGGAAAAAGCATATGACAGGGTGCCAAGAGAAGAACTGTGGTATTACATGAGGAAGTCTGGAGTGGCAGAGAAGTATGTTAGAGTGGTGCAGGACATGTATGAGAGATGTAAGACAGTGGTGAGGTGTGCTGTCGGTGTGACCGACGAATTCAAGGTGGAGGTGGGACTGCATCAAGGGTCAGCTCTGAGCCCCTTCTTGTTTGCTATGGTGATGGACAGGCTGACAGACGAGGTGAGACAAGAATCTCCATGGACTATGATGTTTGCAGATGACATCGTGATCTGTAGTGAGAGCAGAGAACAAGTGCAGGAAAATCTAGAGAGGTGGAGGTATGCCCTGGAAAGGAGAGGAATGGAGGTTAGCCTCAGAAAATCAGAATACATGTGTGTGAATGAGAAGGACCCAGGAGGAACGGTGATGTTACAGGGAGCAGAGATAACGAAGGTGGAGGATTTTAAGTACTTAGGCTCAACAATCCAGAGCAATGGAGAGTGTGGAAAAGAGGTGAAGAATCGTGTGCAGGCAGGCTGGAATGGTTGGAGAAAAGTATCCGGTGTGATGTGCGATAGGAGAGTGTCAGCAAGAATTAAGGGAAAAGTGTACAAGATGGTGGTGAGGCCAGCGATGTTGTATGGCTTAGAAACAGTGGCGCTGAGGAAAAGGCAGGAGGCAGAGCTGGAGGTAGCGGAGATGAAAATGTTGAGGTTCTCCCTGGGAGTAACGAGGATGGATAGGATCAGAAATGAGTATATCAGAGGGACAGCCCACGTAAGATGTTTTGGAGACAAAGTCAGAGAGGCTAGATTGAGATGGTTTGGACATGTACAGAGGAGGGATAGTGAGTATATTGGCAGTAGGATGCTGAGGTTGGAACTACCAGGCAGAAGGCCTCGAGGAAGACCGAAGAAGAGATTTATGGATGTGGTGAAGGAAGACATGAAGGTCGTTGGAGTCAGAAAAGAAGATGCGGAGGACAGGGTGAGGTGGAGGCGGATGATTTGCTGTGGCGACCTCTGAAGGGAGCAGCCGAAAGTAAAAGAAGAAGAAGAAGATTGAGTTGGTGCGTAGGTCGAAGTACGGTTGGGATTATGACGTTTTAAATACCTATTTTAAACATTTTAGTATATTTAAACGAACTCAAACATCAAAAGAAGGCTTAAAATGCCATGCATTTACATCCGTAATGCACGTTTTTTTAACAGACAGGTGTGCTACTGTCAACCTGGAGATCCGGTTCGAATGATCATGCAGCATTGTACTGTGGTGGCACAGTGGTGTAGTGGTTAGCACGTCCGCCTCACAGCAAGAAGGCCTGTGTTTGATTCCTGGCCTGGGCGTTTCTGTGTGGAGTTTGCATGTTCTCCACGTGCTTGCGTGGGTTTCCTCCGGGTAATCCGGTTTCCTCCCACATTCCAAAAGGTTAATTGGCCGTTCTAAATTGCCCGTTGGTTCGCATCGTGGCAAACCACTGCACTATCTTTGCAAGAAAACCTCCATGAAGATGATAATCAAGGTGTTATCCTTCATAGCAGGTTGCCAAGAGTCGTCCTATGACTCGGAAGGTAGCAGACCAGACCAATCGCTCCGTGACCGAAAGTCTACGGGGTCGAATTGGTTGAGCTGTTGCAGAAGGGAGGTTATGAGGGGCAGATAGTGCTTTCCCTCAGTGTGTGTTAGGTGGCCTCTAAATGTGCATGCGTAGCAGTTCATAAAGAGGCGGGTGGGAGCATCTCATGTCACCGTGATTGGTGGTGGTCATGTGATAGAGAAGGCAGCACTTAACAGATGGGAATTGGATACAAGATACAACTAAACTAAATTAGAGGAGAAAATAAAGTGGTATGTGTGTGCACAATATGTATATATGCATACCTGTCAAGTTGTACGGTTTTGGCGTAATTTGTACAAGTGAGCACTGATTTTTAAATGTGTTTGCCGTACGTCCGAAATCTGTACGTTTTTCGATCATTTCGTCTTTTTTTTTAACTCCGTTTGTTGTGTCACCGTTTCGGTAAAGAGACGATACGCCGGATTGGTCTGTAGCCGTTTTCTCGCGAGAATCGCGCGTTGCGTTTATCGTCTGCTATCGTCTGCTCTTTCCGACCATGTGACCGCACTTTCACTTCCGCCATCATTCAAGTCAAACTTAATTGCGAGCTCAAGTGCCATGAAGTGAAGCCATCAAAAGAAATGATTGAAAGTGCCAAAAGTGCTACATATAGTTCTAATAAAGATCACTGTTAAATTTTCTTAATCATGCAGCTGAAGATATTACTCTTTTATTTGATTGCTCCAGGTTATATGTTACAACATTACCAATAAATTCATATTATATTAAAAATAGAGTTTAATTTTTGTTTCATATTGCACGTGATAATAAGACGCGTAAGATTAGTTGCTATTTTGTAAGGGCATAAGTAGCCATTTGTAAGATCGCCAACGGCCTAGGGTTGACAGGTATGTATATGTATATATATATATATATATATATATATATATATATATATATATATATATATATATATATATATATCAAAAACAAACCACACAAGGTGTAGAAATGTATAATGACCATGACAGACTATAAACATAGCGACCAGCACGTCAGCCATGACCCCACTTTGCCTCTCTATGATTGCTGTATTTGCTTAAAAGTAAAAAAAAAATACAATGAATAAATAAATAAGAAAAGGCAGTGCCACAATGGAGTTGCAGTTTGCATGTCCTGGTTTCATGTCCCAGGTTCAACAAAAGTGTGTTTTGCTTGTTCTCCCCATGCTTCTCCCCTTCGGTAAAAAAGGTAGGTAAGGTAAAGTCTATTGGGTTTTTACACCTGAGCCTAGTGGCTCATCAGGCCGGTGCTATCCCCAGTTTCTGTAGCATGAAGCAACCAGGACTTCAACTCCTCCTGGATGGGTCGCTAGTCCATCACAGGTTACCTTCCCAGTATATTTGTACTGGTAGCTACCTATCTACACTGTTGGGTGAATAGAGGCACACTTGTGGTTGAGACCTTGCCCAGGGGTCTTAGCACAGTGAGGATCTCAGTAGGATTCAAACTAATGACTTCCCGATCATGAACGCAGCACGCAAGCACTACACCACCGGCCCCACACTTAACTTCCCCTTCGGTAACCGTGTAGTAATTCTGATTTTTTTTTTTTTTTTGCCTTGAACATCTTTATAGGGCACCTAGCTCAGAAAAAAATCCTGCCCCACTCATGGTTTGACGACGGTCAAATTGAGTCACACAATGTACATGACATTTTTTTTTAATCCCTACATGAACTTTTCTGTAGTTCGCACCCAAAAATGTGCTATAAACTATGATCATTACTAACTAAACTACTACGTATATGAACTTTATTCTTGAACATGTTTTGCCGTATTTTGATAACAATTTGCCCTTTACCTTCACATGCTGCAATCATGGATGCAGCCATGGTGCAAAGAGGGAAATCTCTTTTTCCAACATTCACCAGATGTTTCACTTGTTTTCATGCAGGGTCAACACATGAACAATTGTGTGCTTGGGTACTGAAATGGCCTATTGTGGAACTTATTCTTTTGAGAGGGCAAAAAGGCAGATGCACAATTGTACATCCAGCTGCTGAAAGGGTTATATTTCCTCCTGGTACTCTGGTTTCTTCCCGCGATCTAAACACGTGCACATATTACTTATTTACCCTTTAAATTGCCCCAAGGTAGGTGTGTGTGTGTGTGTGTGTGTGTGTGTGTGTGTGTGTGTGTATTGCCCCAAGGTAGGTGTGTGTGTGTGTGTGTGTGTGTGTGTGTGTTGCCATTTAATAGACTAATAAAAGTGTACAACTCCTTATTCTGGAATTGGCTGAGATAGGCTCCAGCCTCCCCATGGCATGTGTGGATAAACCGGTTTGACTAAATAATGAATTATCAAAGAAAAAGGTGAACATTCAGAAGTACTGCGATGCCAATGCATTTTAACACAAAACTTTGGTTATTTAAGGCTGGCTGAAAAATTTCCAATAAAACTCATGTTTGTCTCATCCACTGTAAATTATTTATTTATATGTACTGAATCAAACAGAGGCGCATGTATCACTCGAGTGCCTATTATTCCCTCTATGACCCCAGCGGATCCATACTTTAAAAGTCTAAATAGTCATGAACAGATAGTTCATATTGCTTTGGAAACATGTTGTCGATTGGAACTCATTTATAACACAACCCCATACCAATTCAACATATTATTGGTCTGCAGTCTGCTCAAGGTTTTTTCTTAAACTCAGCTGTGAGTTGAGCTCAATAACATCACCATGTGTTTGTTGTGTCATTAAATGCAAAAGTACTGGAAGGAGGTGTAAAGTGAAGCTTTTTTCACACTCCACATTTTATGATCTCTTCATCTTTCTTTTGTGCTTCTCAATCGTCTATTAATAAGCCAATGACAAGCATCTATGGTATGTGTATTTAGAATGTTTACTCCAAATACAAAATGTGCTTTTGTAATTTGTATGTGATATGGTTGATTAATGGTTTTATATGTTATAGGGTGATTAGCAGCAATTTGGTAATTTGCACATAATTCTTCATCATCATCATCTTCTTCTTCTTCTTCTTCAGCTTATTCTGGGGTCAGGGCACGAGGGCAGCAGCATAAGCAATGAGTTCCAGACGTCCCTCTCCCCAGCCACTTCCTCCAGCTCTTCCGGGGGGACTCCTAGAATCGCCACCTTATCGTGGTGGAGGGGTTTGCATGTCCTAATGATCCTAGGAGCTATACTGTCAGGGGCATTATGCCCCCGGTTAGGGTCACCCGAGGCAAAAAGGTCCTTGGTGAAGGTCCAAATGAAGTGCGGTTCAAAACACCTATATGGCGAATAATCTGAAAACAAGGACACAGTTTTGCTTGCCCAGAAGCGGGTCACTGGGGTCCACCCGCTAGAGCCAGGCCTGGGAGGCGGGGCTTGAAGGCAAGTATCTGGTGGTTGGGCTTCTGCCCACGGAGCCCGGCTGGGCCCAGCCCCAAAAAGAAACATGGGTACGTCCTCCCATGGACCCACTACCTGTGGGAGGGGCTATAGGGGTCAGGTGCAATGTGAGTAGGGTGGGAGCCGAAGGCATGGGTTCTGTCGGACCGATCCTCGGTTACTGACTCTGACTCTTGGGACATGGAATGTCACCTCTCTGGCGTGAAAGGATTCTGAGCTGGTGCATGAGGTGGAGAGATGCTGACTAGATATAGTTGGACTCACCTCAACACATAGCTTCGGCTCTGGGACCACCCATCTCAGGAGAGGCTGGACCTTATTCCATTCTGGAGTTGCTCATGGGGAGAGGTACCGAGCCAGTGTGGGCATCCTTGTTGTCCCCATCTCGGTGCCCACACGTTGGGGTTCTTCCCGGTTGGTGAAAAGGTGGCTTCCCTCTGCCTTCGGGTGGGGGTACGGGTCCTGACGTATTTGTGCTTATGCACTCAATGACAGTTCAGAGTCCCCACCCTTCTTAGAGTCTTTGGGGGGGGGGGGGGTTGGATACTCCCCGGGAGACTCACTCATTGTCCTGGGAGACTCCACCACCCATGTGGGCAACAATAGTGGGATCGGTAGGTACGGCCTCTCCAGTCTGAACCCAAATGGTGTTTCATTGTTGGACTTCTGTGCTCATCACAGTTTGTTTATCACAAACACCATGTTCGAACATAAGGGTGTCAATGAGTGCATTTGGCACCAGGACACCCTAGGTCACAGTTCAATGATCGACTTTGTAGTCATGTCACCGGACTTGTAGCCACATGTTCTGGACACTCAGGTGAAGAGGGGAGCTGAGCTGTCAACCAATTACCACCTGTTGGTCAACTGGCTCTGATGTTGGGGAAGCCGCCCTCCAGACCTGGCAGCCCAAGGGTGTAATTAGGGTCTCCTGGGAAAGTTTGGCAGAGTCTCCTGTCAGAGAAGCCTTTAATTCCCACTTCCGGCAGAGCTACAACCACATCCCAAAGGAGGTGGATAACATGGAATCCGAATAGGCCATATTTCGTGCCTACATTGCTGATGCTACAGGTGCTTGTCGTGGCGGTAACCTCCAAACCCAGTCAAGGGGGTAGTCCAGCTGAAATAGAAGGCCTATCGGGTCTTATTGGCCTGTGGGACTCCCGAGGCAGAAGACAGGCACCAGCAGCCCAGACATTCTGCAGCTGAAGCTGATGCCGATGCAAAATCTTGGTCGTGGGAGGAGTTCGGTGAAGGCCTAGAGAGCGATTATTGGTTGGCGTCGAATAGGTTTTGGGTGGTCCATCTGACGCCTCAGGAGGGGAAACAGTTCTCCACAAATACTATTTACAGTGGAAGTGGGGTGTTGCTCCCCTCGACTGGGGATGTTGTCGGGTGGTGGAAGGAATACTTTGAGGACCTCATCAATCCCACCAACACGCCCTTTGTAGACGAGGAAAACCATGGGGGTCTTCACTGGAGCTGAGGTCACTGAGGTAGTCAAAAAGCTCCTAGGTGGTCGGGGTCTGGGGGTGGATGAGATCCACCCTGAATATCTCAGGGCCCTGGATGTTGTAGGACTGTCTTAGTTGACACGTCTCTGCAACATCATGTGGTCATCGGGGGCCGTACCTCTGGATTGACAAACCAGAGTAGTAGTCCCCCTTTTTAAAAGGGGGGACCAGAGGGTCTTCTTCTTTTCCTTTCGGCTATTCCCTTCAGGGGTCACCACAGCACATTATCTGCCTCCATCTCACCCTGTCCTCTGCATCTTCTTCTCTTACGCCAACGACCTTCATGTCCTCCTTCACCACATCCATAAATCTCTTCTTTGGTCTTCCTCTAGGCCTTCTGTCTGGTAGTTCCAACCTCAGCATCCTACTACCAATATACTCACTACCCCTCCTCTGTACATGTCCAAACCATCTCAATCGAGCCTCTCTGACTTTGTCTCCAAAACATCTTACATGGGCTGTCCCTCTGATGTACTCATTTCTGATCCTATCCATCCTCGTTACTCTCAGAGAGAACCTCAACATTTTCATCTCTGCTACCTCCAGCTCTGCTTCCTGTCTTTTCCCCAGGGCCACTGTCTCTAAACCATACAACATCGCTGGCCTCACCACCGTCTTGTACACTTTTCCTTTCATTCTTGCTGATACTCTCCTATCACACATCACACCGGATACTTTTCTCCAACCATTCCAACCTGCTTGCACACGCTTCTTCACCTCTTTTCCACACTCTCCATTGCTCTGGATTGTTGAGCCTAAGTACTTAAAATCCTCCACCTTCTTTATCTCTGCTCCCTGTAACCTCACTATTCCTCTTGTGTCCTTCTCATTCACACACATGTATTCTGACTTACTGAGGCTAACCTTCATTCCTCTCCTGGTGTGTTCCAATTATTGTGGAATCACACCCCTCAGCCTACCTGGGAAAGTCCATGCAGGGGTACTGGAGAGGAAGATCCGACCAATAGTTGAACCTCGGATTCAGGAGGAACAATATGGTTTTCGTCCTGACCGTGGCACTCTCAACCAACTCTATACGCTCAACAGGATCCTGGAGAAGGAATGGGAGTTTGCCCAGTCTATCCACATGTGTTTTGTGGATTTGGCGAAGGCACCGAATTCTTGAGATCAGAATAAAAACTAATCCATCCCAACGTGTAAGGCACAAATGGATTTTTGTGACAAGTGCACTGATTTACCTAAAAATCGGCATAAGACTGCAGGTTTGGACCTGGTATAGATAAAATGAAATGTCTCCCGCTGATGGTTGTCTTCTGAACATTTTGTATCGTGTTAAACAATAGGATTTAACAAAAAGAACAAACAAAAAATAAACAAACAAAAAACATGATCCCATGCACAGATCACCTACAAAATTCAATGTTTTGTTACTTGTACCACATCCTACTCTGCATTTTTTTTTTTTCATCAAAGTTTATTAAGGTTTTTAATCTTTGTTTCACGTGAACAAACAGACAGAAATGCAGACAAGTTAACAAACAAACAAAAAACAAAATCTGACAGAGGTATTGAATACATTTTGATTATTTAATGATTGCTTACTAACTGCTGAAACATTTGCTTTCCGTGTCTAAATGAATGTATGAAGCTTGACAACTTTGTTAAATTGAAGATGTTTAGTAATGTCATACATTTTCATATTATCATGGATTCATGGATGTGGTGAAGGAGGACATGAAGGCAGTTGGTGTAAGAGAAAAAGATGCAGAGGATCGGGTGAGATGGAGGCAGATGATTCGCTGTGGCGACCCCTGAAGGGAAAAGTCGAAAGGACAAGAAGAAGAAGATACATTTTCATATCATGGCATGAATGTTAGCCTGATGCATCATTTATTAGTCATTCTTTCATTTTCTGAACCGCTTGGTCCTAATTTGAGTCACAGGGAGGCTGGCACCCATCTCAGGCCATCACAGAGTCAAAACTCGCACAACCATTCATACTCACACTCACACTTAGGGACGATTTGGAACAGCTCATTAACCTACTGTGCATGTTTTTGGACCGTGGGAGGAAACCGGAGTATAGGGAGGAAACCCACACAAGCACGGGCGGAACATGCAAACTCCACACAGAAACGCCCAGGTTGGGAATAAAGCCCAGAATCTTCTTGCTGTGAGGCCGACGTTCTAATCACTACCCCACTGTACCACCTATTTATTGTACTTTAGTAGCTAAATGGCTCGTGCTGTCATCTGACAATAAGAAGTTTCTGGCTTTCTATCCAAGTCAGTGATCTTTATATGTATACAGTACTACATTCTACTGTACACTGAGAATGTTCTCAGTGTTTTAGTAGATTGTGTGTGATTTCATGTTATCTTGTAAAATTATTTTTTAAATGCAAAAATACAATAATTTATATTAATACATGGCATAGCTGCTGTATTTAAGTTTATTTTAATACACTTATAACTATTTGGTATCTTATTTTAATTAAATAAATAAATAGATGTACCTTTGCCTATCAATAGGCTTATACACACATTGAACATGAGCTAGAAAAATATGTAATAAAATATTTGCTATTTGTGAAATATGGCCTTTGAGTATTTCAAAAACTTCTGATTTTTTACATGCAACATTTTCCAGAGTTTACAAAATATGATGCAATAAACAAACAAACAAACAAAAAAGAAAAATCAAGTGTGGGTCAATTCAACTGCATGCTACACTGAAATTGGTTTATTGGGTTTTGTAAAAACAGAACAGGTTTTGTATTCTTTCTCTCCAAGGCCTTATTTACTTCAGTTCATCATTTTCTGTAATCGCTTCATCCTAATTAGGGTCGCAGGGAGGCTGGTGCCCATCCCAGCCAACTCAGGGCGAGGGCAGAGTACACCCTGGACAGCTCACCAGGCCATCGCAGGGTGGAAACACGCTGACGGCTTTGCAGCCTCCTCTTGTCGAAAGTCAGCAATGGTTCTTTTACATGCCTCACACCATAGACAGTGAGAGACATGGCCGGCCTTTGATAACCCAGTTAGCTGCACTGGGGGGGACAGTGACAACCTTGTGGAGAGTGGGACTCGAACCCCCAACCTTTGGATCAGCGATCCAGCGCCCTATACCACTAGACCACCACTGCCCACCTTACTTACTTAATCACCTAATTTGGAATCCTAATTAAAACCATAGTTACAATTCTTCTATAGCTGTAAGAATATTTGGACAAAGTATTTTGTGAAGATGAATGAATTCACAATTAATCACGACAAATTACTTTGAACACTCACCACTAAATAAATAAATAAATAAAATTATCTTAATTGATCCCAGAGGAACAGTGGCTCACATGTCTGTCTCACAGAAAAAGATCTCACAGTGGTACCCGCAGAGCAGTTGGGGATTAGGTTCTTTGCTCAAGAACACTTTAGTCATGAAAGAGGGAAGTTGTTACTAATGATCTCTGTAATGCAGCCATGAGGCAGGGGGGCGGCACTAACCAGTGTCTCTCCCCCTTATGCCGGTCCCAAGCCCAGATAAATGCAGAGGGTTGCGACAGGAAGGGCATCCGGCGTAAAACTTCTGCCACATTTAAAAATGCAAATGGTCAATACAGAATTCATACCGGATCGATCGAGGCCCGGGTTAACAACGACCACCATCAGTGCTGTCAACCAACAGGGTGCTGATGGAAATTGGACTACTGTTGGTCGAAGACGTCGAAGAAGGAGAGGCGGGAGGCGTGTCTGTAGGCAGAGAGAGAGAAGAGGAAATGCGTGAGCCTAGGACTGAGAGTAGGGACTTTGAATGTTGGAACTATGCAAGGAAAAGATAGGGAGCTGGCTGACATGATGCAGAGGAGGAAGGTGGACATACTGTGTGTTCAGGAGACAAGGTGGAAAGGTAGAAAGGCTAAAAGCTTAGGAGCAGGGTTTAAGCTGTTTTTTCATGGTGTGGATGGGAAGAGAAATGGAGTAGGAGTCATCTTGAAGGAGGGGTTTGTCAGGAATGTTCTAGAAGTGAAAAGAGTGTCAGACAGAGTGATGAGTCTCAAGTTAGAAATTGAAGGCGTGATGGTCAATGTTGTTAGTGCTTATGCCCCACAGGCAGGATCTAAGCTAGAAGAGAAGGAGAGATTCTGGAGTGAGTTAGATGAAGTGATGCAGAGTACCCCCAGAGGTGAAAGAGTGGTCATTGGAGCAGACTTCAATGGACATGTTGGTGCAGGCAACAGAGGGGACGAGGAAGTGATGGGCAGGTTTGGTATCCAGGACAGGAACACAGAAGGACAGATGTTGATCGATTTTGCAAAAAGGATGGAAATGGCTGTGGTGAATACTTTCTTCAAGAAGACACAGAAGCATAGGGTGACTTATGAAAGCGGAGGTAAGAACACACAGGTAGACTACATCTTGTGTAGGCGATGTAATTTGAAGGAAGTCAGTGACTGCAAAGTCATAGTGGGTGAGAGTGTTGCCAAACAGCATAGGATGGTGGTGTGCAGGATGACACTGATGGTGAGAAAGGTGAAAAAGGCAAAGGCAGAGCAGAAGACAAAGTGGTGGAAGCTGAAAAAGGAAGAGTGTCATGTTGTCTTCAAGGAGGAGTTGAAACAGGCTTTGGGTAGTCAGGAAGTGCTTCCAGAGGACTGGACAACCACAGCCAATGTGATCAGGGAGACCGGTAGGAGAGTACTTGGTGTGTCCTCTGGAAGGAAAGTAGATAAGGAAACTTGGTGGTGGAATGAGGAAGTGCAGGCATGTGTACAAAAGAAGAGGTTAGCCAAGAAGAAGTGGGACATTGAGAGGACCGAAGAGAGTAAACAGGAGTACAGGGGAGACACAGCGTAAGGCGAAGGTAGCAGTGTCAAAGGCCAAACAGAGGGCGTATGATGACTTGTATGATAGGTTGAACAGTAAGGAGGGAGAAAATGATCTATACAGGTTAGCACAGCAGAGAAATAGAGATGAGAAAGACGTGCAGCAAGTTAGAGTGATAAAGGACAGAGAGGGAAATGTATTGACTGATGACAGAGGTGTGCCGGGAAGATGGAAAGAGTACTTTGAAGAGCTGATGAATGAGGAAAATGAGAGAGAAAAAAGAGTAGAAGGGGTGACCGTTGAGGAGCAGGAAGTAGCAAAGATTAGTAAAGGAGAAGTGAGGAGGGCATTGAAGAGGATGAAGAGTGGAAAGGCAGTTGGCCCTGATGACATACCAGTTGAGGTATGGAAGGGTCTAGGGAGGTAGCAGTAGATTTTCTGACAAGAATATTCAACAAGGTCTTAGAAAGTGAGCAGATGCCAGAGGAATGGAGGAGAAGTGTGCTTGTGCCCATTTTTAAGAACAAGGGAGATGTACAGAGTTGTGGCAACTACAGAGGGATAAAGTTGATGAGCCATACAATGAAGCTATGGGAAAGAATAGTGGAAGCAAGACTAAGGGCAGAGGTCAGCATTTGTGAACAACAGTTTGGTTTCATGCCAAGAAAGAGCACCACAGATGCAGTGTTTGCTTTGAGGATGTTAATAGAGAAGTACAGAGAAGGTCAGAAGGAGCTGCATTGTGCCTTTGTGGATCTGGAGAAAGCATATGACAGGGTGCCGAGAGAAGAACTGTGGTATTGTATGAGGAAGTCTGGAGTGACAGAGAAGTATGTTAGAGTGGTGCAGGACATGTATGAGAGATGTAAGACAGTGGTGAGGTGTGCTGTCGGTGTGACAGAAGAGTTCAAGGTGGAGGTGGGACTGCATCAAGGGTCAGCTCTCAGCTCCTTCTTGTTTGCTATGGTGATGGACAGGCTAACAGACGAGGTTAGACAAGAATCTCCATGGACTATGATGTTTGCAGATGACATCGTGATCTGTAGTGAGAGCAGAGACCAAGTGGAGGAAAATCTAGAGAGGTGGAGGTATGCCCTGGAAAGGAGGGGATTGAAGGTTAGTCTTAGTAAGACAGAATACGTGTGTGAATGAGAAGGACACAAGAGGAATAGTGAGGTTACAGGGAGCAGAGATAAAGAAGGTGGAGGATTTTAAGTACTTAGGCTCAACAATCCAGAGCAATGGAGAGTGTGGAAAAGAGGTGAAGAAGCGCGTGCAGGCAGGTTGGAATGGATGGAGGAAAGTGTCCGGTGTGATGTGTGATAGGAGAGTATCGGCAAGAATGAAGGGAAAAGTGTACAAGACGGTGATGAAGCCAGCAATGTTGTATGGTTTAGAGACAGTGGCCCTGGGGAAAAGACAGGAGTCAGAGTTGGAGGTAGCAGAGATGAAAATGTTGAGGTTCTCTTTGGGAGTAATGAGGATGGATAGGATCAGAAATGAGTACATCAGAGGGACAGCACATGTTAGATGTTTTGGAGACAAAGTTAGAGAGGCTAGATTGAGATGGTTTGGACATGTACAGAGGAGGGATAGTGAGGATATTGGTCGTAGGATGCTGAGGTTGGAACTACCAGGCAAAAGGCCCAGAGGAAGCCCAAAGAGAAGATTTATGGATGCGATGAAGGCGGACATGAAGGTCGTTGGAGTAAGAGTAGAAGATGCAGAGGATAGGGAGAGATGGAGGCAGATCATTTGCTGTGGCGACCCCTGAAGGGAACAGCCGAAAGGAAAAGAAGAAAGAAGAAGTTACTAATGCCCTCTGCCACCAGTCATTTTTCCTGCTAGTTCGGGATCGGTGGGTTCATTCGGGGAGAGTAAGTTGTTTGTGTGGGTTCCTTCTGGGTACTTAGATTTCCTTCCACAATCCAAAGCCATGCATATTCGGCAACGTGGATGTTCTCAATTGTGCCTGGGTGTGAATGTGAGTGTGAATGTTTGTGTGTCTGTGTTTCTGGTCTTTCATTTTATTCAGGATGTACCTTGTCTTCACTTGGAGTCAGCTGCGATGTCCTCCAGCCTCTCTGCAATCTTAATAAATGATAAAGTGGCTGGAGAAATGAGATAAGTGGACATAAGCTTCCTAATCTTGAAAGTTTGGTTTAGAGACAGCAGGTCTGCTTCCAACTCAATTACATTCAGCAATGAATCTGTAATGTCTCTGAAAGGCCTCGAGAGGGCGATGTTGTAGGAAGTACAGTAACACAATACGTATTACTACAGTACAGGCTTTGGGATGAAACGTGGACATGGTTTCGACTAGTGTTATTGATTCGTTATGTTCAACATGGGCAACTACATTCTGCTAAAGTGACTGAGAGAACACAAGTTTAATTCATCATCACTTTTAAAAACATCATTTAGGAGACATTTACTTTACTTTATCCAGCATGACCAGTTTTATACCTGTTAGCGATACATTGTGAGAATTATATTCAGTCATAGGTTGCAAATAATAATTGCACCCTGGCTGAGAACTAATTTATTTGTGAAAAATTATTGGGGACACACACCAAAGACCAAAGCTCTCGATTTGTTTGTTGAAATTAATCAGATCACTCGAGTCACTTGAAAAAAAAAGAGTCATTAAAGCCAGTGAAAGAGTCGATTCGAGAGAGCTGTTGGTAGTGATTGGGGCGGTTTTGGGATCCAGAGCCACGCCCACTGTCTCCATTCACATACTGGACACATCAGGGAGTGATCACCGGGAAGGCACTGAGCGGCTGCTGTAGGACTGACGCGTCCCGGCTCTCTGAAAGGGACAAAACAACTCCGAGCAAAACGGAAGATCATCCTGAACAGCTGTAGAAACACGACTGGATGTTCTGGTTCCCTCCACGAGTGGATTAAAGGCAATTTCTTTCTGAACACGAGGTAACTTTCACTCTCATTCACAGTTTGAGGATCATTTTTCCACCAGCCAGACTTGCTCCTGAATCAGGAATGAAACTTTTCCCTTTAAACTTTCATCCTCAGGATCCGGAAGCCCAGCTTTCATAAAGTCCTTCAAAAAGCCTGAACTGGAGAATCTGATTTCAGTGCAGGATAATACATTTGGTTCATGGAAGTGTGTGTGTGTGTGTGTGAGAGAGAGAGAGAGAGAGAGAGAGAGAGAGGTGGGGGTGGGCCATTTTCAAAAGACCCACAAGGATAATAATAATAATAATAATAATAAAATACCTTCTTGGAATATCTCAATCTTCGCCAAGAGGAAAACTGAAGTTTTCTTCAAAAGAAAATATTGGGTTTTTTTTTTTTTTTTTTTTTTTTTTCCCCTTGCATTTGTTTTCTAGGTGTAAGTTTAGGATTAGGTTGGGTGCAGGTGTAACATTTGAATTACCTGCACTAATCTCTGTGTCAATGGAAGTTCCTCCAAGATGTGTGTGAGTTTATTAAAAATAAAAAAATACAGGTTGGGATACAGTGTGAGACAAACATGGAGTAAAAGGCCCTGCATCTCACCAGCTCATATAATTAGAGCTCAGGATAAATACCACTCTGGTCACTCAGCCTGCTTATTAATCAGAAATTTTAATTATACTGTTTATTTCTGACCTCAAGGTTATTTGTTTTCTTTGTGAAGCAACTCAAGTCCGTTGTTGTTGTGTTTTTTTTTTCTTTTGTTTTGTTAAATGACTGAGCGCTAAATGAAGATACAGTATCTGCAAGCAATTTATGTAGTTCACTACTCAGAGTTTCTTATGTGTGAAGGGTTATGATTGAAGGCTAGTCATAATTTTCAGAGTTAGGTTTTTTTTTTGAAAATGGTCTTTTATGTACTTGAGTAATTTGAATTATTCATCCTGTTCGTATGGAGCGGAGTTATTTAGGTGCCATTCATGCATGCATGTGTTTTGCTTACCATAAATTCACACTCTGTTGTTGGTTAGTAATATCTCTTTTTAATTACTTGAAATCTGTCTGAGGTTTTATCTCGGGCACATCCGTATTCTGGTCTGTTTTTGCCTGTTTTTTTTTTTTTTCTGTCTCTCTCTGGTCTTGTTGTTTGGTAACACAGAATTTAATTTGCTTTGGTGATCATCGTTGTGTATAATCTGCAAGCAGAGGTCTAGTTCACCCACTCTAGTGCACTTGTGAGCTAAAGTTGACAATAGATCACAGGTGATAAATACAGTATTACAGCCTACACCGTATCTGGTTTAGTAGTGTTCTATGCAAGATAAGTTGTTCTGTATAACTGTCCACCCCTACAGCTTTTTTAAATGTTGAGTAATGACAGAAACTTTATTAAAGGGTAGACATTACATTACTGTGTAGACATTAATAATTTAAAGTATTACCTCATGGAATTATGTGTCTGTCTGTCTTCCTTTCGGCTTTTTTCCCTTTTACCGGGAGTCGCCACAGCGAATCATCTGATTCGCACGTTTGATTTGGCAGAGGTTTTTATGTCAGATGCCCTTCCTGACACAACCCTTTTTAGCAAGGGACAGAAACACGCTGACGACTTTGCAGCTACTCTTTACGAAAGTCAGCAATGGTTCTTTTACATGCCTCTCACCATAGACAGTGAGAGACATGGCCCGCCTTTGATAACACAGTTAGCTGCACGGGGGGGGCGACACAGTGACAACCTTGTGGCGAGTGGGACTTGAACCCCCAACCTTTTGGATCAGCGATCCAGCGCCCTATACCACTAGACCACCACTGCCCCCACCTCCTGGAATTATGTATATTGGGGTCTAATCTGAAGGACCGTTTGCATTTTTTTTTTTTTTTTTTTTAAAGACAAACACCCCCCATTTTTCTCCCTAATTTCTTCGTATCCAATTCCCACCTGCCATATTGCCTTCCCTATCACACAACCACCGCCAACCAGGGAGGGGCAAAAGCATGCAGACGCCCCCTCCCTGACATGTAATGCTGGCCACCTGTTTCAAACTATGGCACATGTGCATTTGAGGGCGGTCTAACACACTCGGAGGGAAAGACCTATTTGCCCTCTTGTACGAATGAGCTCACAGTCATCCAGCCAATAATGGATTGGTGATCACTGTGAGTGACAGGGAAATGAACCTATGGTGTCCCTCCCTCCCATACCTCACATGGACTCCCGGCTACAGGCGGCCATGGCATTCACCTGGATTTGAGCTTGTGATCTCTGGGTTAATAGTCGTGTCACTGTCAATGCGCCACTTCACAAATTTATTTTCTGAGAAAAAGGACCCAAACTCTGGGAATGAATACAGACCATGTTTTTTTTTTTCCCGGCTTACATCATACTCGCGTGCATGCACACTTGCTTGACTTGCAGGATAGCTTTCTACTGTATGCGTGTGCAAGTTGGCTCATGCCTCAAAACCTAGGGTTAGTGGAAATTTATTAGTAGACGCTGTTTCTGAGGTTGTGGCAGGTTGCCCACAGCGCTGTTTCCCAGAGTCTGTCATGGGGTGTTAACTCTGTATGGGGCAGCTTCGTCACTAATTGGAAAACACATGGCTAGCTGTAAGGGTTGCTGGAAACATGGGACCAGGGCCAAGAAGGAGGAGCATGGTAATCAGGGAAAACTCCTTGGATATCACTGTAAATTAATTTTTGGTGCACAGCCAAGATTTAGGGAAACTTGGGATCTGGCCTAAATTGAATTTCTTTTCTAATAACAAAATTTGGCAGCTTGGCTTCATGAATATATTTCACAATTTATAAATATAACCGCTATTACAGTATTTACCTGCAAAGAGCATGCTGGGATTTGGTTAATTTTAATAAAGGTGAGGATATGTAGATGTGTTATACCTATTAATGTCCTTTACTTCCACAATGAATGACAGAGTTGAATCAAATTGCTGGACCGCCATGAGTGGTAGGAAAATGATCATAATTCTAATTTAAATTATGCTGCATTTGAAGTGAAATGTTGAAATTTGTTTTCTATTTTCACTTTAATTTGATTTTAAACTAATTTGATTTTAGTTGTGGCTGATGATTTATGCAAAAGAGATACACATTTTGGTTCAAAAAAACATGTAGCTTCCATTTAAATCAACACACATGTGCAAATTTTCCTGATGTGACATACAGTACATCATCGCCCTTTTAAAGACTTGATTTGACTGAATCTATCCAGGGTATAACAAAAATGAAAATTATTATATTAAAATATATAATTAAAATTCATACATGAGACTTTTGCACCCGTGTAGTAGAGCTAACTAAAAGTTCAATGAACATTTAAAATACCGTCGGTTATAATGATGCACATTATCTAAAAATATCAGAACATTCTGTATGTTATGTTCTGTTGTGTTTAGAACATGTAATCTGTTCAAGCTGATGGAGATGAAGTCCATTTTTATCTTAAAGTTGTGCATTTACATACTAGGAATATTAAATAAACATGAATGACTCACTATTATTCTCTTTTGGACATAAAATCAGCCAGGTGTCTTTCTGAAACCATTTGCTTACTCTTGTAGGCAAGTGCCAGTGACCCCCAAGAAATAGCTGTGTGCTTCTGTTTCTTAACACTTGATCTCAGACTTTTACATTTACAGACACTCCCCGACTTACGTTTTTGTACGTTTTCCAAAAAAAAAGTCACATCTTGAGTTTAGACATACCTACGTAGTATGCTCATATAATGACACTGCGTCCATTGTTTACAAACGACAGACTGAACATGCCGCTCCTTCTTCCCAGTTCAGTGTTCTATACATCAGTTATATAGCGTGTTACCCTTGTGTTAAGACGTCGTCTCTGTGATCTTTGTGTTTACACTGTTTTGCAGACTTTTATAACCCTAAGCAAATTTGGTTGGTCAGAAGCGTAAGCCTACTAGCATGGGTTCAAGTCTCATACACAGAGATGAATTAACTATCTGCTCGGATCGGCGCAATCTACCATGCATACTCAGTTAAGCAAAGAGAGTTCTCTCCGCTCTGCTGGTGATTCACATCAATGCAGGCTGTGTTCTAAACAAGTTCAACGGCACCCTTTCGCACTTGAAAGACCGGAAGTCCATATGATCCACAGCAAGTACACTACTTTTGGTTTTGAGCGCCTCACATATTGTAAGCGTTGATTGGCTGTTTTAAGCTTCATGTAAAGTGACTCGGTATAACTTATTTGTTATTCGGTATTGACTTATTTGAAATTAATGTTGATATTATTTGATATTATTTTACAATATTATATTTATAATAATTGATTTAGGGGTGTTTTATGAGATACGGTAATGGTATTTATGGATGTATAGTATAGTATGATGAGCATCAATGTTCGGCAGTCTGGAACCAATTAAAACCGTAAGTCGGGGAGCGTCTGTGCTCCATTTAGTAAACACTCTTATCCAGGGCAACTCTTAACCAGGGCGCTTTAAAGTCACTATAGGCGAATCTTTAATTATTACTGGTTTGTTAGAACACAGACTAAGTATACCATCAGTCAAACTCGGTTGGTAAGTCTTGTGTGTGTGTGTGAGAGTGGTGGTGGTGGGGGGGTTAATTCTTTTCCACTTTTTGCGAATTGGTTTTGCAGTCATAAATTATCAAGCATGTACAAGGTTGTGCATTTGGTCATACAGTCATGTTATTGTTATTGAAAACAGACACCAAGCCGAAACAAAACTGGTGAATAAGAGGTACTAAACCAGTGAGCTTGGGTGGTTTCACCAGGAAACCTTTATATCACAGTGATCTGAAAATGAATATATACAGGCTACGTTATTCACTGGTAAATGGACACCTTTTAAATCCAGTGCCATGGTGCATAACACAGTTTCAGTGGAGTGATCTGAATACATTCAGTACCTTCAGAGCTACCCAATTCTCAAAGATATACCAATATTTTTTAACCATATGATTATTGACTTCCAGATTTTTTTGTTGAGTCTCAAAAAATAATTTTTCCATTCATAAGGATATGTAATGAATAAATATGTACAGTATAATGATATTTCAGGATGTGGATTAACTTCTTTTCTAAAGCCTGTCTGTGAGGAATCATGTGTTATGGCAGAGATGCTACTCAGATCAATGACGAGTGGTTGATGGTTAAAAATGCCCAGAAGAGTTGATGCATTTTAGTGCTGAGTCAGTACAGTGGAAAAGTCTGTCTCTAAGTTTATCCTGGCACTAGAAGATGCTCATAAAGCAGGGTTTCAGGTCACTGAGCAAGCTTGCCAGTCCACACAAATAATCACAGTGTCTGTGTCTTTCTAAGGCCGTTGCATTTGCAGACACCCGTGATTCTCCCATTGCCAGTGAGACTGAAAGACTGGCTCCCACTTCATTTTATACATTATACGCTCTTAAAGTTACCCGTATCATATATATTTTTGCTCATATATCTGGTAATGCCATAATGTTACTCTTCTTCTTCTTCTCCTTTCGGCTTTTTCCCTTTTCAGGGGTTGCCACAGTGAATCATCTAATTTGCATGTTTGATTTGGCATAAGTTTTTACGCTGGATGCCCTTCCTTACACACCCTTTAGCAAGGGGCAGAAACATGCTGACGGCTATGCAGCTATTCTTTACCAAAGTCAGCAATGGTTCTTTTATATGACCCTCTCACCATAGACAGTGAGAGACATGGCCGGCCTTTGATAACCCAGTTAACTGCACTGGGGGGCAGTGACAACCTTGTGGAGAGTGGGACTGGCTTTGTTGGAGCTTACTATGAGCTTTTCCTCGCTATCATTCGTAGCGTGCACACTCACAAAATTCTTCTCCTCCTCTGTTACGCAACACCTCCTGCCTGCCCACATGACATCTTCACCGCAGTTGATGATCAGAAGGGTTAGTTGACTTATCGTTTATTCTTGTTTTTTAATTATTATTTATTATTAATTTGTATTATTATGAAATATTTATTATTTTTACATGTTTATCTTGAATATATTACGTCAAATATGCATGTTTGTGGGAGGGTATATGAGTTTGGGACGGGATTGGAACGGATGAATCGGCTTTCTGTTATTTCTTATGGGAATAATTGTTTCACCTAACAGACTTTCCGGCTTACGAGTTTTCCCTCAGAACGAATTAAATTCATTAGCTGAGGTATCACTGTATTTGTTTTTCGTGGAGTGATTTAAGACTTCGAGTGAAAACTACGCCTCCTACATTCGGACAGACTGATCCAGAGGCCACACCTACTTCAACTTGACAGAGGACTGTAGAAAGACAGTAAGGAAAACAATATGAGAGGAACTGAATTTGTCAATTTAACAGAAATGACTATAGTAATGATCGTCTCCCTTTTACTGTGTACAGAACATGAGGCCATCAGCTGGTGCAAATTCAGATGTGTTCTAGTGAAAGCACATTTTTATTTTATGTACTGTGTGCGTGAGAGAAAAGGTAGGAGGAGGGTGGGAAAGGGAAATTTCTGCTGTAGGCTAAGAAAGGGAACCATTTTCTTTACCTATCCCAGAAGTGGAAAATTACACATGGCCCAGTTCCAGGAATCCCAAATTATAGATTATTGTTATTGCTTAAATTAAGAGCAGCTGTAATGTTTTTGGAAGTGGCCCAAGCCTGATACAAAAGATTTTTTTTTTTAGAACAGATGCAAATCTAAAAATATCCATCCTAGTGGAGGCATTTCAGTAACATTCAAACAAAATGATGAAGATTGATGCACATGGTGATGTAGTTACGTAATATACTACACCATTCAACTTCACAGTCTAATCCAATGCCCTCTGTTCCACCATCTTTGTACCATAATGCACATGTTGTCATTTTGGCTCAAAAATTGTAGTGCACAATTACGAGAAAGGCATTCTGACATGCAACAGTAATTCAGGTTAGGTCTAATAAATATTGTGGCCTTCAATATCGTCATCTTCCTCTGTTTAATTCGGGGTTGGGTTGCAGGTGCAGCAGCCTAAGCAATGAGGTTCAGATGTCCCTCTCCCCCGCCACTTCTTCCAGCTCTTCCGGGGGACGGATGGACACCAAGGTGTTCCCAGACCAGCCAAGAGGCATAATTCCTCTAGCGTGTTCTAGGTCAACCCCAGGGTCTCTTCATGTTTGGACATGCCCGAAACACAACACCATGGAGGTGTTCGGGAGGCATTCCAACCAGATGTCTGAGCCACATCAACTGGCTTCTCTCATTGCGGAGGAGCAGCGGTTCTACTCCGAGCTCTCCCTGGATGGCTGAGCTTCTCACCCTATCTCAACAGGAGAGCCCTGCCACTCTCATTTCATCCAGAACCTTTTTAAGGCCAACCGATAATCACTTTCATTTTTAGTCCACAATATAAATCAGTCTCCATGAGCCATATCAGTCTTTCTACTACTGTCCAGCTGTTTAGTTCATTATAAATCTATACTAATTAAAAGTTATTCGCCAAAGGCATTGGAGAGTATCTGAGATACAACATCAGGGGGATTGTTCACTTCAACATCCATCGAGCCTAAAGCTAATAATTGTTATAGCATATACCACAGGGGCAAGTGATATATTTATTTGTGTATGCATGCATATATGTATTTATTTAAATCATTGACGTGGTGAAGGAGGACATGAAGGTAGTTGGTGTAAGAGAAAAAGATGCAGAGGATAGGGTGAGATGGAGGCAGATGATTTGCTGTGGCGACCCCTGAAGGGAAAAGCCCGAAAGGAAAAGAAAAAGAAGCAGTTGTGCATGTGTGAGCAGTGCATGAACAGTTTAATGGCATGTCTTTAAACTCTGAAAGAGTTTTCGTATATATTCTGGGGAAATACAAAAAAAAAAAAAACATTTAAGGAGGTGCTTTATTTTTCAATTTTAAAGCAAGATGATGCTAATGCTGTCTTCTCCAAATTATTTCATATAAATTCTTGCTTTATTTATTTATTTATAATCTTCTGATAAGAGACCAATGAGATCGTATTGTTCATTTTTAGTACATAATAATTTATTTTCTACCAAATAGTGTACAAATGACCTAAACCTTTTCCCCCAATTTATGCAAAATACAGGGAGTCCTCGGTTTACGATGCTGATCCGTTTTTAAGACGCGATGTAACCCAAATTTCAGTGTAAGTTGGAACATAACATAAAATATACTGAAAAGTACTGAACATACAGTGCTATAATAAAATGTAACTGGTAATGACATAAAGTATTAAAAAAAGAGAAAACAATTCCTTACCACTTCTTCTTCTTCTTTCTTCTTTTCCTTTCGGCTGTTCCCTTCAGGGGTCGCCACAGCAAATGATCTGCCTCCATCTCTCCCTATCCTCTGCATCTTCTACTCTTACTCCAACGACCTTCATGTCCGCCTTCACTGCATCCATAAATCTTCTCTTTGGTCTTCCTCTGGGCCTTTTGCCTGGTAGTTCCAACCTCAGCATCCTACGACCAATATACTCACTATCCCTCCTCTGTACATGTCCAAACCATCTCAATCTAGCCTCTCTGACTTTGTCTCCAAAACATCTAACATGTGCTGTCCCTCTGATGTACTCATTTCTGATCCTATCCATCCTCGTTACTCCCAAAGAGAACCTCAACATTTTCATCTCTGCTACCTCCAACTCTGACTCCTGTCTTTTCCCCAGGGCCACTGTCTCTAAACCATACAACATTGCTGGCCTCATCACCGTCTTGTACACTTTTCCCTTCATTCTTGCCGATACTCTCCTATCACACATCACACCGGACACTTTTCTCCATCCATTCCAACCTGCCTGCACGCGCTTCTTCACCTCTTTTCCACACTCTCCATTGCTCTGGATTGTTGAGCCTAAGTACTTAAAATCCTCCACCTTCTTTATCTCTGCCCCCTGTAACCTCAAAGTTCCTCTTGGGTCCTTGTCGTTCACACACATGTATTCTGTCTTACTAAGACTAACCTTCAATCCCCTCCTTTCCAGGGCATACCTCCACCTCTCTAGATTTTCCTCCACTTGGTCTCTGCTCTCACTACAGATCACAATGTCATCTGCAAACATCATAGTCCATGGAGATTCTTGTCTAACCTCATCTGTTAGCCTGTCCATCACCATAGCAAACAAGAAGGGGCTGAGAGCTGACCCTTGATGTAGTCCCACCTCCACCTTGAACTCTTCTGTCACACCGACAGCACACCTCACCACTGTCTTACATCTATCATACATGTCCTGCACCACTCTAACATACTTCTCTGTCACTCCAGACTTCCTCATACAATACCACAGTTCTTCTCTCGGCACCCTGTCATATGCTTTCTCCAGATCCACAAAGGCACAATGCAGCTCCTTCTGACCTTCTCTGTACTTCTCTATTAACATCCTCAAAGCAAACACTGCATCTGTGGTGCTCTTTCTTGGCATGAAACCAAACTGTTGTTCACAAATGCTGACCTCTGCCCTTAGTCTTGCTTCCACTATTCTTTCCCATAGCTTCATTGTATGGCTCATCAACTTTATCCCTCTGTAGTTGCCACAACTCTGTACATCGCCCTTGTTCTTAAAAATGGGCACAAGCACACTTCTCCTCCATTCCTCTGGCATCTGCTCACTTTCTAAGACCTTGTTGAATATTCTTGTCAGAAAATCTACTGCTACCTCCCTAGACACTTCCATACCTCAACTGGTATGTCATCAGGGCCAACTGCCTTTCCACTCTTCATCCTCTTCAATGCCCTCCTCACTTCACCCATACTAATCTTTGCTACTTCCTGCTCCTCAACGGTCACCCTTCTACTCTTTTTCTCTCTCATTTTCCTTATTCATCAGCTCTTCAAAGTACTCTTTCCATCTTCCCAGCACACTTCTGTCATCAGTCAATACATTTCCCTCTCTGTCCTTTATCACTCTAACTTGCTGCACGTCTTTCCCATCTCTATTTCTCTGCTGTGCTAACCTGTATAGATCATTTTCTCCCTCCTTACTGTTCAACCTATCATACAAGTCATCATACGCCCTCTGTTTGGCCTTTGACACTGCTACCTTCGCCTTACGCTGTGTCTCCCTGTACTCCTGTTTACTCTCTTCGGTCCTCTCAATGTCCCACTTCTTCTTGGCTAACCTCTTCTTTTGTACACACTCCTGCACTTCCTCATTCCACCACCAAGTTTCCTTATCTACTTTCCTTCCAGAGGACACACCAAATACTCTCCTACCGGTCTCCCTGATCACATTGGCTGTGGTTGTCCAGTCCTCTGGAAGCACTTCCTGACTACCCAAAGCCTGTTTCAACTCCTCCTTGAAGACAACACGACACTCTTCCTTTTTCAGCTTCCACCACTTTGTCTTCTGCTCTACCTTTGCCTTTTTCACCTTTCTCACCATCAGTGTCATCCTGCACACCACCATCCTATGCTGTTTGGCAACACTCTCACCCACTACTACTTTGCAGTCACTGACTTCCTTCAAATTACATCGCCTACACAAGATGTAGTCTACCTGTGTGCTCTTACCTCCGCTTTCATAAGTCACCCTATGCTTCTGTTTCTTCTGGAAGAAAAACAATTCCTTACCACACGAATGAAATACAGTAAGGGAGGGAGAGACAGGCTTATTGTGCTGGAGAAGCTGGGGCAGGTGAGCGTGGAGTAGTAGATGCAGCTGAGCGTACAGGGTACAGGATCTGTTGCAGGCCTCACTACCTTCTTAAAATACTGCTCCAGGTTAGACTGGACAGAGAGCAACCTCTTCTCATCCAAGATCTCCTTGTAGCATTGCATCAAATCCATGATGCCTCTGGAAACCCTAGTGAACCTTTCCAAGGTGGGATCCTGAGCCTCAAAAGTTGCCAACGCTTGCTGCATCTCGCGCGCCCGAAACTAGTTTGCTTTTGTTTACATAACCATGTAAGACGTAATGACGCGTAATATTATTTTTTATATTTTTATGGGGGCGCGTTTGTAACCACGAAACGGTGTAAGTCAAGACCAGTGTAAACCGAGGACTCCCTGCATTATACCCTGCATTATCCTGCCTCAATCAACACGTCAAAAACGGGCATATACTCAGGTAAAACATTTTTCAGCTCATAGAGTTCCTGGTATAAAACACTTCTATCATGGTGGAATGAAGATGGTTGATGGTATTTACCTGCCTGTGGCAAAGCTGCTGCATACTTAGATGGGACTGCAGGGCTCCACGGCTTAAAAGGGTTTTTTGTACATGAGTGAAAGTGTGTGTGTGTGTGTGTGTGTTGCCAGTGATCAAAAAGTAGCAATATAAATATTCTGCATGATGTCACAGAACCACCACACCCAAACAAGATTACACTAAATAAATAGTGTGCACACGTGCACAAGGCTGGGTCAAATATAAATTAATCTTCAAGTTTAGTCACCATGTCGGGAGAAACAGCTGTTCTAAAGTGAATTCATATGGTTCATTTAATGTTCTGGGTTGTGGAACAGCACTTCTTTTTATTATTTGTTTTAAATACTGTATCTGATTTGTTGTATTGAAAGGCTCTACGTTGAAACGTCCATTAACAAGCAGGCAACGTTTATTAAAAAAGTCCACCAAGTTTCTTCGGCCGATGTGGAAAGAGTTATGTTCTTATATCTATTTTGTAAACCAATTACAGTGGTACCTCACTTTACAAAATTAATCCGTTCCAGAGCCTTTTTCGTAACCTGCATTTTTCGTAAATTGAACCGCATTTTACATGTAAAACGCGTGATTCGTTCCAAGGCTCCCAATGCTACCCCTAAATCCTTTCATTTTAATTATAAAAGCATACCTTTTAAGACCTTCTGCTTCAATATCGTACCGATGCTGGACAGGTTTGGCTGGCCATACAGTATTCCTTTGCGATATCACTCGAGCCCATTTCTTCTTCTCACTTGCACCGGAAATCTCAAATGTGTGTGTGTGTGTGTGTGTGTGTGCACGCGTGCATATGTTGACCATGTCTTCTTATATAATCTTATAATAATCTTACAAATGTTTATAGAAGGTTAAAAGCCTGAGTCAAGAAATAAAGCACGAAAAAACAGTAACTGTCCTTTACACGAAAAGCATCATGGTAGATTCAGCTTCATAATAGCCAATGGGAGGGAGCTGTGTCATCCCTCCTAACCAATGGGATCCCTGTCCAAGATGGCGTCAGGTGGACCTGTCCAAGCTGGCGCTCGAGTGAAGGCGACATGAACGACAGCTCAGTTGTTAGCCAATGGAAGGCCAGCGGGGTGGATGTTTGAACGTCATTGAAGGGAGAGCAGCTAGTGCACTGTTTGGATGTTTGAATGGCGTGTTTGAATTTTTAAGATGGCGTTTTCGTAACGTGAACTTGTTTCGTTTACAGAGACAAAAATTTCAGGAAAATGCCTTTCGTGACCTGCATTTTTCATTTGGCGAGACTTTCGTAAAGTGAGGTACCACTGTATTATGATGTAGATGGCACACTGTGTCACACTGTTATCTCATAGTTCCAGGGTTTCTGGTTCAATACTAAATTTTGATTACTATTTATGTGAAGTTTCTGTTGTTCATGTTGTTGTGGGTTCCCAATGTGGTCTCCAGTTTTCTCTGATCTCACATAAATTAATCTGCAAGAGGATTGGTGATGCTAAAGTTACCCTAAGTGCAAATGTGTGTGTGTGTGTGTGTGTGTGTGTGTGTGTGTGTGCGCGCGCAAAGTGCCATACATGGGCTTGCATCCCATTCATTTGTATCTGTTTTTGTTGCCAGTGTTCTCTAGATTGCCTTGGATTTACTGTGTCCTTGACCAAATTAAGGAAGTAACTGGAGATTATAAATAAATAACACCTCTCTTTATGTATACTATTCCGTATTTTGTATGCGAATATGAAAATGTATTCAGTTTTTGTATCACTTAGGAAAGAATTTATAAGTAATACAGGGGAAATATCTAATTTTTACTTAAATTAGACATTTAATTTACATACTGCCTTATAGCAGACGTCTTCGGAGGAGTATTTTGAGAATTAAATATTCTTAATTTTAATTTCTTATAATATTGCTTAATCAGTGTAAAAGTAGGTGGGCAATTATTGTTGCTAAGAACCCTAATATGAAAATACAAGATAGTTTACTTATTCTAGTTCTGCTGAAAGTTTTCCATGTAGCAGTGTGCTGTGAAGGTCAGTTTTTTTACCTCAAGCACTTTTTGGAGGCTCTGTGAATGATCTGGTGCTTAACAGTTGTCGGCCACAACAGATTATGACAAGGCACATTTAAGTTGTGCAACCAGAGTCTTCTATAATGATTACAGGTAGTTCATGAAGGCCGGCCCTTTTGACAGTTGTAGCTGTTTGGATTGGTTGGTCCTATCTACTATTCTGTCATTCACAGATTTATTGTCTCTCCTAAATTTTATATAAGGCATGTAAAAACCCACCCATGCTGTTACCTTGTGTCCTGCAAATGTATGACTTACTTGAGAAAACAGGACATTACCTATTCAAGATATTATCTGAAAATATGTCGTCTTCTTCTTTTCCTTTCGGCTTTTCCCTTCACGGGTCGCCACAGCAAACCATCCGCCTCCATCTCACCCTATCCTCTGTATCTTCTACTCTTACTCCAACTACCATCATGTCCTTCTTCACCTCATCCAGAAATCTTCTCTTTGGTCTTCCTCTCGGCCTTCTGCCTGGTAGTTCCAACCTCAGCATCCTACTACCAATATACTCACTATCCCTCCTCTGTACATGTCCAAACCATCCCAATATAGTATCTGAAAATATGTTTTTAGTCCAAATACATGTATTGGTGTAGTATATTCTTGTCAGTTGTAGTTCCATGTGGAAAATCCTGGGCACCCCTTTAAACCTGTTATCATTCTATTCACACCCAGTACATGTCAATGAGTTATTGTACAAAAAAGACAAATGTGTAAGTAGTTTGATTATTTTCATAAAACGGGTGACATTTTGATTTATTTTCTGCAAATAAAGAAGTCCCTGGTGCGAAAAAACCCTAAGCTTAACAAATGTAAAAAAAAAAAAAAAAAAAAATCTGATTTAAACGGTAGGCTATTGTCGTCAAGTGATTACAGTACTCATAATTCCTTTTTCTTAACATGTCTTTGTTTTAATGTTCAATACTCTTGTCAGATATGACAGTTGGAGGTTTATGGTAAATTATTGCTGAATTCTGGTGGAGGCAGGACACAAACTTTGGGTTTCTGTAAAACTAAACTTGACCCCTCTGTTAAGTAGGAATGTGCATTCATTTTAGGCATTAAACCATAAATGTCCAGTGAGCAGGACTCCAGAGAAGGGACTGTTAGTTTTTCTATTACATAACTCCCAGTGGAGTTTCTGAAGTTTTGCAGTGTTCTGGGTTAAACGAACCTCTTGTGTAAATGGCCTTTGTGGCCCAAACCTACTGCTGTGCAAATATGTTGTGTGGGTTTATTTGCAGTGACCATGTTTAGAAATTATGCACTTTAAGGTTCATTGCGTCTAGGACTAAAGCTGTATAAGAAACATACTTCAATGCATTAAAAAGAGTGAACACTTTAACTCACACCAGATGTATGTATTTCTTTCCATTTCTACAGGGGGGGAAATATTCAACATGGAGGTAAAGACATCACTTCTTGACAACATGATTGGGGTGGGTGACATGGTCCTGCTTGAGCCCTTGTCAGAGGAAACCTTCATTGGGAACCTACGGAAGCGCTTTGAGCACAATGAGATCTATGTAAGTTCTGCTATTTATTTATCTTTAACAGTAAGCAGCAGCAATAAGACTGGATCTGGTTTGTCAAGATTTACATTCTTACTAAGCTGTATTGCTTATTAATTAACATCATATTCAAATACCAAAGTGGAAGTCCATCAGAAGAGTTGTCTTTCAAACTGATGCAGGGCCCAGTACATTGATTTGGTGAAAGGATGAAGTTTTTCTTCAGTCAGGTTCAAGACACTTTATTTTTTATAATTTTAAGAACTATTGACAGAATTTTCTGGATTTGATATATCAAATCAAATTCTATTGTTTCTCTTTTACTATAATTCAGTCCATGGCACTTCTTAAATCATTGTGGCTAAAGATCAACATGAAAGTAGAGACCACGAATATGTTTTTTTCCTTTAATTTGTCACCGATCTGTATGTACGCTCATTATGGAGAGGTAGTTAAATACTATACACCATATGGCAACCTCCATAATATTTAACTGTTGTTGTTTTTGTGGAATATCAAACCGTGACTAAACATTACCCTTGTACAAAACAAATCCAATAATGAGCTGTCCTGGTGACTACTGTTCAATTATTCATTATATTTACACCTTCAAGGGTAAATATTTTCATTAATTTGTTCATGTTTGTGCTAGTATCACTTAAAGCAAGTTGGCTTTTTTTCTCTGGCTTTTTTAGCTTTTCCAAGGCTGACACTCAAATAGATTTTCATCAGACATACTGTGTGTGTGTGTGTGTGTGTGTGTGTGTGTGTGTGTGTGTGTGTGTGTGTGTGTGTGTACCTCGGCTTAAGTTGTTTCGAGTTAAATTGTTCTCGATTATACATCAGTGTTCAAAAAATATATGGAAAAATAAAGTTTACGTCATTATAATCATATATATTACAGTAAGCCTTTCAGAGGTTTTTTTCATAATGTTTTTAAATTAGCACAGTGCTTTTCAATTATTTTCTGTGAAGCCCTCTATAGGAAGAAAAAAAATCCACTTTGCACCCTGTCCACGACTATAAATAGTATTATTTGTATTTATTAATACACCTATGCATAACATTGCATCTTTATTAACATTAAAAATAAAAAACCATTAAGTAATTAAAAAAACACTTAATTCTAGTACAGTATTGCAAAAAAAGCATGATCTCCAGGGTCATACACGCTCCCCTGGAATCACATCATGTGCTTCACTATTTGAGAAGGACTGAATTAGCAGCAGCCCTGGCAAATTATACATATGCATCATCACGACAGAACTGGCATGTGATTCAAATTTAGCCAATGGCTGAGAGCTTTTGTTTCCCCCTCCTGCTGATTGGTTGCAGATGATGTGTACACCTCTTTTTTTTTTTTTTTTTTTCTTCTCCTTTGCGCACGTTATCAAGGTGATTGGTTGAATTGCGAATTCAAGTTTTTTAGTGTCTTTGTAATGATTATTTAAGCCCTATGATGCCACTCAAACGCCCTGCATCTTCTCTAGCTTCTGGTAAGGAGCCCAAGTGCTTTATTTATTAATAAATATTATCACAGTACAAAATTAAAACACTTTCCTTATTCATTACTACATTTTACTACATTATTACTGAATTAATGAGTAAGACTGTCTGTAGAATGTGTTTTAAGAAGCATATTTTAGCGTATGTAATAGCATACATAGGGTTTTAAAACCGCGTCAATAATTCACGGATTTCCGGGATCCACAGGTGGGGGAGGAACGTAACCACCACAAATAATGGGGGCTTTCTGTATATTACATATATTGAGTATATTAAATATTTTTATATATTATACAATTTATAATAAATTTGGCATAGCCTAGGCTAGGCTAGCCTAGAGACAAGCTAATTCGATTTAAGTCGTTTCCGATTTGAGCCCTCTCTTCTGGAACCAATTAACGACATAAGCCGAGGTATACTTGTGTGAGTGTGTCCATATTACAGATATACGTACATACATAAATCAGGTTGTTCCCTAATCATACCACATCGTATCAGGTCCTCAATGTTTGATTCAAGCTGCACGCTTCAGTTGATTTAGGAATGTGAAAAAGGAGCAAGAATAAATCAGATTTTTTTTTTTTTCCCAATTACTCTCATTTTCTTCAATATGTACCATTCAATTACATTAAATTTCACTTAGTTGCCAACTGCATTATTTAAAGTAATTTGTAGATGAGAAATACAGCTGAGAAGTTGAGTGTTTGCTGAAGGGACCTACAGTCACAGCTTTATGGATTTGAACTCATGATGTTCTCACTGTCAGAGCCCAGTGCCTTAACACTACTGAACCTTTGAAGCAGAGATTCACAGAAGCAACCACACAACTGATCATCTAGATCAAAACTATTCGACTCTAATTCGAAATTTGTGATGGTACAAATACAAAGGTTTTCCTTTGCTTTGGAGAGTTAGGATAGGCAGGTCATGTGTCAATGTGTCTGACAACCAGTTTTATATATATATGTGTGTGTGTGTGTGTGTGTGTGTGTGTGTGTATGTATATATATATATATATATATATATATATATATATATATATATATATATATATATATATATATATATATATATATATATATATATATATATATGTATATATATATATATATATATATATATATATATATATATATATATATATATATATATATATGTATATGTATATATATATGTGTATATATATATATGTATATATATGTATATATGTATATATATGTATATGTAGATGTATATATATATATATATATATATATATATACATACCATACCACCATACCTACCATATTAATTATTTATTCATTAATGTTGTTCAACTACAAAAAACAAATTTGACACTTTAGGGTTTTTTTTTTTCTTTGATTAGTGCCATCAGAATCACAAACATTTTCTTTCTTCATTCTTCTTGAAATATTCTATTCAGATCCTCAACTTTTGTCACTTAATTACATATATCAGAGAAAGTAAATCCCCACGCCCAATTCCTAGATCAGTTCTGCTGTGAAAGGTTTTGCTCAGTTTGGTTTTCAGTTTGTGTCTTTTAATCTCTGTATTTAAAACATTCTGGTGTTTGAGCTTCTGAGGTGTCTGTTTATATAGAAGGAGATAAGTTAAGAATTGGCGACTTGGTCAGTGTTTTTGGTGTAGTTGTTTTTATCATTTTTTTTTTTTTTTTAACCATAAATTTAGTAGAACATTTTGACTGGGTGGAATTCCTATATTTAACATGCAATGTTCTCATTTTGACACAGGGCATAGTCCATGTACATCCACATACATATTTTAACACAGCGTTGCACTTGATGGCTAGCATGCATCATTCATATTCCTTATGCTGTATATATTTTATACACACTAGAGCTTTGACCTCCAGTGTGATATGATCATCAGCTTACATTGGTGTATCTTGACTGGTGTGACTTTTCAGAGCGATTTAACTATATCTAATATAATGTTACAATAGATACAGTATCTAAGTAGCAAAGTCCATCAGAAAATTATCTTGAACTTCAGACTTTTTTTTGAAGTATTATGACTAGAGATAAGGAGGTGTGATAACTAATACAATGTTTAAAATGTTCAAACAGATTTCTGGAGTTTTCTCAGTTTTCCTGTGCCTTCTGATCTTCTGGTTTCATTATTAAAACAGTGTTGTAATATCACATTATCAGGTTGAGCTGATTTGAATGTTCATGATCCCCATCAGCAGTCAATTGGTCCATCATGCTATGATGAGTACAATCTAAAACCCTCAGCGAAGTGAGAGGTTACTTCCAAATATTTTGGGAAGTTGAATAAGACATGTTAAGGTGTGTTTCTTTCACTTCAATATAAGAATAGTTGTAGTTATGTTATTCATCTTGCACATAATCACTGGGTGCTATTTCACAAAACCACCTTCCATTTAGTTTTGCATATTATTTGTAAGGCTATCACTACACCACCCATTTCATCTGAACAGTAGATTGTGGCTTGTGTTGCTAAGATTGAGGCCTGATGACTCTCCAGCTGAGTGGATTACACAACACCCATTGTAATAGAAGGTGAATGTGGCCTGAACGAATCAGACTGCCACTTTAACTCTGTATTGCATGTCCACATGTCCACCCTCTTTCCTTTTACAGTCACAGGTTTTATATATCTTTCTTTCTTTCTTTCTTTATTTCTTCCCTTTTTCACTTTATCCCTTTCTCGGGAGTCGCCACAGCGAATCATCTGATTCGCACATTTGATTTGGCATCAGTGACAACCCTGTGGAGAGTGGGACTTGAACCCCCAACCTTTGGATCAGCGATCCAGCGACCGCCTTTGATAATCCAGTTAGCTGCACTGGGGGGACAGTGACAACCTTGTGAGGACTCGAACCCCCAACCTTATGATCAGCGATCCTGCGCCCTATCCACTAGACCACCACTGCCCTATATATATATATATATATATATATATATATATATATATATATATATATATATATACACTAGTGTGTGTGTGTGTAATATATACTAGTGTGTATGTATATATATATATATATATATTATATATATTTCGTAACCTGATTTTTTTTTTTTTTTCTTCTTCTTAAGTTGAGCCGCATTTTACATATAAAAGGTTTGATTCGTTCCAAGGCCCCCAATACTACCCCCTAACCCTTTAAAAATTATAAAAGTATACCTCTTAAGGCCTCCTTCTGCATCAGTATCGTACCAATGGTAGACCGGTTTGGCCATATTCTTTTGCGATATCACTCAACCGCATGCCACGAGCCCGCTTCTTTTCACTCGCACCGGGAATCACTTACATACGCGTGTGATTCCCGGTGTGTGTGTGTGTGTGTGTTGACCATGTCTTCTTAGCAGAGTTATAATCTAACAAATGTTTAAGCAAGGTTAAAAGCCTGAGCCAAAAAATAAAGTTGCAATGTTCACACTGGAAAAACTCACGAAACAAAAATAACTCTGTCCTTTACGCATGTTAGAACTCCGTGACAAACAATGGGTCGAAGGCACACGAAAAGCATCATGGATATTACGGAGATGCAGCTCCCTCCTAGCCAATGGGAGGCCAGCGGGGTGGGATGTTGGGAGATAGCCAATGGGAGGCCAGCGGGGCAGGATGTTGGGAGATAGCCAATGGGAGAACAACTCAAGCATTGTTTGAATTTTTGAGATGGCGCGTTTCGTAACATATCCAGAGATGGAAATTTTAGGTAAATGCGTTTCGTAACCTGGATTTTTTGTTTATTGGGTCTTTTGTGATGTACCACTCTGTGTGTGTGTGTGTGTGTGTGTGTATATATATATATATATATATATATATATATATATATATATATATATATATATATGTGTATATATGTGTGTGTGTGTGTGTGTGTATATATATATATATATATATATATAATAAAAGGACAGGACAAAGACTTTCTATTGAAACTCCATTTATCACTACAGATCTGTTTCGAGGGGTGGTGAAACCATCCTCTCTCTTCAGGTGATTATAGAAGAATCCTAGAAATTTCCTCTATAATCACCTGAAGAGAGAGGATGGTTTCACCACCCCTCGAAACAGATCTGTAGTGATAAATGGAGCTTCAATAGAAAGTCTTTGTCCTGTCCTTTTATTTTTATTGTTATTTGCTCTACCAAAAAGTATTGAGCACTCTCCTACGGAAGGATCTACTCAGAAAATCATATATATATATATATATATATATATATATATATATATACACACACACACACACACACACACACACACAGTATGCCCTTGACTATTTGCGATTTTGCACCCACAGTTCGAGTATTCACTGACTGCCGAGCAACCAGCACGTGATTCAAATTCAGCCAATGGCTGTCCTCCTTTCTCCTGATTGGTTGATTTGATGCCCCGCCCCTTTTTCCTCATATGTGCACAAGTTGTCAATGAGCCTCTTTTTTGTGTGTTTTAATTACTAGTTAAGCTCTATAATACTCAAACGCAATACTAAAACTCTAAGGCGTCTTCTCTGGCTAAGTGAAAAGAAAACTCTGGATCTCTCTTCTGAAGAAATAAGACTTTCTCCTGAGAAACGACAGTTTTCTCTGAACTGTTGTATTAAAATCTTTTTCAAGTATTATTCCAGAACAGTACCTAAGTTCATGTTTATGCATGATATTTTATGTTCTGTAGCATGTTTAACAAACGATACCCAAAGGATAAACTTTATTACAGTACTCTTCATGTCCTTTTACATTGAAGTTGGAGTGACGTCTCCAAGATGGTGCTGCCCAGAGGGTGACGTCGCGAAGTTCTTCGAGTCAAATTCGTTTTAATTTGTTTTATTTGTTGTTTTGTTTGTTCATGTTTCGCACTATGCTCGTTTGCGACCGGTCGACTCTACTACAGCTATAAGATCGGAGTATCTTCGAGCGGGTATAACTAAGCAGAGCTAATGTGCTATTAGCAGAGCTAATATGCTATGGTAGGCAGCTCAATGCGAGCCGCATCCCAGCTAGCAATAAGCCCAGGCAGGAAGGGGCCGAACGACGACTCCAGGATTCCGCTTGGGATTGCAGGAGATGACGGCCGTGTAGCCGACTGGTGCAATCGCCTTATCGGGTGTACTCTTCTTGAGCCATGTTTCACAGAAACACAATGCTATAGATCCCTCTGTGCTGCAATCTGAGCATGAAGCTCGTCCAGCTTGTTTCGCAGGGACTGAACATTTTCAGCAGTATGGCCGGTAGTGCTAACCAAGCCTCTGAGAACTGCGCCTGGACGGTTAGCATTGAGCTCCCATAGCATATTAGCTCACAATAGAAGTTGTTGAGTGCTTAGTTGCCTGAAGCTGCTCAGAGCTGTAGTAGGGTTGACCAATCATAGACGAGCATAGTGCAAAACATGAACAAACAAATAAAACAAATTAAAACGAACAAAGAAACAATTTGACTCTGAGAACTCTGCGTTGTTGCCCTCTAGGCAGCGCCTTCTTGGAGACGTCACTCCAAGTTCAATGTAAAAGGACATGAAGTGTAATAAAGTTTATCCTTTTGGTATCATTTGTTAAACATGCTACAGAACATAAAATGTCACGGACAAACTTTCAAAGAATTAACTTGGGTACTGTACTGGAATATATGTATATATAAACTACAAGTGCAGCAACTTCACACCAACTGCCATGAACGTGTCCTTGCTCAATGAACTGAATGACTTTTATGCTAGTTTCGACAAGGACAACGAGGACAAGGCCATAAAGACCAAGCTGTCACTCTTCCCTCAAAGACATCCATCATGCACTCAGCCGAAATAACACATATGAGGCTGCTGGCTCTGATGGAATTCCTGGGCATGTGCTCGGAGCCTGTGCTGAGCAGCTCACAGGGGTCTTTTATAGACATATTCAACCTGTGTCTCACACAAGCAACAGTACCAGCATGCTTTAAGACCGCTTCTATAGTGCCAGTGCCGACACACTGCTCTCCAACTTGCCTGAAAGACTACCACCCTATTGTACTAACACTCATTGTGGTGATGTTCTTTGAGCGACTGGTCCTGGCACACTTTAAGCAAAGTCTGCCTCCCACACTAGACCCACATCAATCTGCATACCAAAGCAACAGAAATACAGAGGATGCTGTCTCCACACTCACAGAGGATGCTTACTCACACCTGGACAACAAGAACACGTATGCAAGAATGCTGTTTGTTGAATTCAACACAGTCATTCCCTCCAAGTTAACCACAAAACTTGAGGATCTTGGAATCAATACCTAACTCCGCAACTGGATCATAGACTTTCTAACCAACAGACCTTAGTATGTTCAGTCAGGCCACAACTGTTCCTCTACCATTATAATCAACACTGGTGCATGTCAGGGATGTGTGCTGAGCCTGTTCTTCAACTCCCTCTTCACTCATGACTATAGGCCTATGTATGGCTCCAACGCCATCATAAATTGTGCAGACGACATCAAGGTGATCAGACTAATCAATGACAGTGAGTCTAACTACAAGGCAGAGGGAAAGCACCTAGCTGCATGGTGCCCTGACAACAACCTGCTCTTGAACACCAGCAAAACCAAGGAACTCATTGTGGCCTTCAGGAAGGAAAATGGGGACACTCATGACCCTATCCATATCAATGGCATGGCTGTTGAACGTGTCTCCAGCTTCAAATTCCTGGGCATCCACGTCTCCGAGCACCTGTCCTGGTCAACCAACACCTCCAGCCTGATCAAAAAGACCTATCAGCACCTGTTCTTCTTAACACTGAAGAAGAACCACCTGTCTGTTGACATCCTGGGTAACTTCTACCGCTGCACAATAGAAAGCATCCTGACCAACTGTTACAGTCTGGTATGGGAATTGCTCTGTCACAGACCACAAGGCACTGCAACGGGTGCTGAAAACCACCCAACACATCACAGGGACTCCACTTTCTGCTACTGATGTTGTACACAAGAAGAGATGTCTTTGCCGGGCGCACAGCATTCTTAGGAACTCCTCTCATCCTGCCAACAGACTTTCAAGTCCTCCTCTGCAGAAGGTGCTTCAGGAGCCTTCGGACAAAAACCAGCAGGTTTAGGAACGGCTTCTTCCCCCACAGCTGTTACCCTACTGAACTCAGTCCCCTGCTGAACCTTCTCTTCCGATTGACACTACACCATAGCAGTACCCTTTGTACCATTCCTATCATCCACACCCGTGTACATGCTTCTACCGTTATAGTTTATTTACAGTGCTTTTCTTCCACTACTGTGTATACATTCATAGCACTGTGTGTGTGTGTGTGTGTGTGTGCACATAATAGCTCATCTGTATATCTGCATATTACATATATACATACTGTATATGTGAACACTACATCTGCACATTTTATTATTCGTTATAATAATATAGAACATGTCTATTGCTCCTAGGTAAATTAATGCTAATTTATTCTCACCTTTACTGCCTATATCTCTACATAACTGCTCACATAACTTATTTATACATAATCTGTACATGACTATTTATACCTTATATGCTGCCCTTATCTGTACATAACTGTTTCTTAACTGTACACACTGCACATACTATATATTATACTATATATATATATATATAGATATTGCAATTGTTGCTCTCTGCATTTCTGATTGGATGCTAAACTGAATTTTGTTACCCTGTATTTATATAGGTATATTGACAAAGTTGAATCTAATCTAATGTAACCTTATGATATATGATATGATATGTTTATAAAAGCACCTCTTTTTAAATGAATCTAAGTTTATAAGTGGATGCTTTATCGGATGCCACACATTTCTGACAGTCTTGTTTTCATGTGCTTGAGCTTTAGGGCCCCTGCATGCCCGAACAATACACAAAGAATTCCCATCTGAAAAATACCATCAGATGCAGAGTTCCTTTGACCTCAATGCAGTAGCCTCCCAAATGTTTAATGTTTTTAGGAGGGTCTTGGGGGCCACATGTCTGTGGCTTTTAGCCTGTTTATATAACCTTGTAACTTGTATTTGGGGTTGTAAATTGCTTCTATAGAATGTAACCTAGCCAGGAAACAATATCTCTGTTGCATCAGCTGGAACTACTGGACTACTTTTACTTAATTACTTTTTTAATTGAATGAGATAATTAACAAAAAAAATCAGCATTTCCATAAAACAAATAAGAGTTTCGTAATACTACATCCATTTTAATAGTTACTTCTACCTGGATTGTTGTGCAAATTTGATGGTATATGCTCTAACACACTGAATGCAAAAGAAAAACACACTGAAAGAATTTCAATGCTTTTAAGTCCTACCTCTCACTAACATATTTATTTCTTTTTTTAACAGACATATATTGGTAGTGTGGTGATTTCGATGAACCCCTACAAATCCTTGCAAATCTACACCGCAGACAAAGTTGAAGAGTACCGAAACAGGAACTTCTATGAGCTCAGCCCTCACATGTAAGTTCAGCCTTCTCTTTGTTGAATATATTATATAGATGTCAGAAATATTCACAATACAGTCTTGGAGATTAAAGAAGCACACTAGTTTTCTTTATTGCAGAGGTGGTACCATTAGTCGTGCATCTTTTTGTATGTTTATTCTGCACTGTACATGAAATGTGCATATGGTGTCCCTTTTGTTAAAATAATTTTTTAAAATACAGTTCAGTTCATTTTCTGTAACTTAATCCTATTTAGGGTCGTGGGTAGCCTGGCGCCCATCCCAGCCGACTCTGGGCGAGGGCAGAGTACACCCTGGACAGCTTGCCAGGCCATCACAGGACTTGTTAGAATACAAACTTAAAGAGATCGGTGTTACATTAGAAACAGTTATGTGCTTTAAAATACGTTTTATTCTATGGGTCCTGTTTTCACCTGGCATGCACATACATTTTTGATGATCTGGTCCGAACTGGTCAGCTTGCAGTACAGGTGTGAAAAGAGTCAGATGCTTTGCAAAGACAAATTATGATGTGATTGCTTGGACCACATTGGAAGGTGCTCCATACAGTCGCATTGATAAACTAATGTGTATGCCTATGTACTCCGGGCCACATTGAAGTGCTGCCTCCATCTGGTTAGAATCTGTGTGTGTGTGTGTGTGTGTGTGTGTGTGTGTGTGTGTGTGTGTGTGTGTGTGTGTGTGTGCGCGCGTGCAACAAAGATACATGCATAATATGCAACAGATATTTTTACAACCATCAGTGTTAATTTGTGGTGGTATAGGGCGCTGGATCACTGATCCAAAGGTTGGGGGTTCGAGTTCCGCTCTCCACAAGGTTGTCACTGTCCCCAACAGTGCGGCTAACTGGGTTATCAAAGGCGGGCCATGTCTCTCACTGTCTATGGTGAGAGGCATGTAAAAGAACTATTGCTGACATTCGTAAAGAGTAGGCTGCAAAGCCGTCAGCGTGTTTCTGTCCCTTGCTAAAAAGGGTTGTGACAGGAAGGGCATCCGACGTAAAAACCTCTGCCAAATCAAACGTGCGAATCAGATGATTTGCTGTGGCGACTCCCGAGTAAAAGGGAAAAAGCCGAAAGGAAGACAGACAGACAGTGTTAGTTATCAGAAAACATGAACAGAATTACTTAAAGAATTTAATTATTTGTAATGTTCAGTACTCAGAATGTATCAGGTTCTTGATTAAAGTTTGCGAAATGAATGCCATTTCTACCAATGCGTGCGAACATATTCAATGTATGTACACACGATTTCAAATTGTTCAACTGCAAATCTCTCTCTCTGCTTCCTGTGACCTCTGAGACCTTCTGCCGTTGTAGGTGGGGGATGGAATGTCTTTTTCTGCCACACTCGGCTAATGGCCATCTGTGTCCCTCTGACCATCAGAGTCAAAACAAAGCAGCTTGCTTTGTGCAATTAGCCTCTGCTTTTTATAGAAATCGGCAGACACACACAGGCCCTGTGAAAGACCGGTGGCACGGTGCCAAGAAAATCCCACACAGTAAACCCAGTGGGATTTCTGCCTTTATGTACACCTCAGCTGCTCTCTCACTCATTCACTTCTTTGTTTCACTTCTTTAACTGAAACACATGTTTTTCTGTGTTTATTGGTGCTGTTTGTAGTTTGCATGCACTTTAAGCTTACATTTCTTTCCTAATACTGGGCTTGTTTGTATTCATCATTTCTTGCCATACGATGTCTCACGTTTCCGCTATCTCAGTTTCCTTTGTTTTATTCTTAACCCCTGCATGAGACTAAACTCAGGATATGTTTGCTCCTTATGTGATCCTTAGCCAAGTCCAAAGCTGATCCAAAACAGCTGCATCACCCATCATGCTTGAAATGCATGAATTCAAAATCTTTTTAGATGAAGGCTGTAAATGAGAACTCACTGATTTTGTCAGCAGTGCTGCTAAACCTAAGTAATTGTTTTAGTATTTGCAACTGTTTTTAAAATTCTATTTCCTTAGTCATACACATAAAATAGATTTATGTGTCACATTGGGGTGCAGTATCTATAATTTAGGTGATACAATGTTCTTGTCTCACAGCATGAAAGTTCTGGGTTTAAACCTTGCGTCTTAACAGGGCCTATGTGGAGGTTGCATGTTCTCCTCCTTGTGCTTGTGTGGTCATCCTCCTAGTGCCTCTGCTTCCTACCATGGTCCAAAGACACGAAGATTGGTAAACTGGTTAATCTAATTTGCCTGTAGTTGTGAATGTGGGTGCAAATGATTTGATCCTGTGTTAGTCCTGTGGTAGATTGGTGATTTTTTTAAGGTGAACTCAGCCAGGCTGACTCTTGCTTCCCATGTGACCTTTATAAATAAGTGGTATTTGTGAACAACAGTTTGGTTTCATGCCAAGAAAGAGCACCACAGATGCAGTGTTTGCTTTGAGGATGTTAATAGAGAAGTACAGAGAAGGTCAGAAGGAGCTGCATTGTGCCTTTGTGGATCTGGAGAAAGCATATGACAGGGTGCCGAAAGAAGAACTGTGGTATTGTATGAGGAAGTCTGGAGTGGCAGAGAAGTATGTTAGAGTGGTGCAGGACATGTATGAGAGATGAAAGACAGTGGTGAGGTGTGTTGTCGGTGTGACAGAAGAGTTCAAGGTGGAGGTGGGACTGCATCAAGGGTCAGCTCTCAGCCCCTTCTTGTTTGCTATGATGATGGACAGGCTGACAGATGAGGTTAGACAAGAATCTCCATGGACTATGATGTTTACAGATGACATCGTGATCTGTAGTGAGAGCAGAGAACAAGTGCAGGAAAATCTGGAGAGGTGGAGGTATGCCCTGGAAAGGAGGGGAATGAAAGTTAGTCTCAGTAAGACAGATTACATGTGTGTGAACGACAAGGACCCAAGAGGAACGGTGAGGTGACAGGGGGCAGAGATAAACAAGGTGGAGGATTTTAAGTACTTAGGCTCAACAATCCAGAGCAATGGAGAGTGTGGAAAAGAGGTGAAGAAGTGCGTGCAGGCAGGTTGGAATGGATGGAGAAAAGTGTCCGGTGTGATGTGTGATAGGAGAGTATCGGCAAGAATGAAGGGAAAAGTGTACAAGACGGTGATGAGGCCAGCGATGTTGTATGGTTTAGAGACAGTGGCCCTGGGGAAAAGACAGGAGGCAGAGCTGGAGGTAGCAGAGATGAAAATGTTGAGGTTCTCTTTGGGAGTAACGAGGATGGATAGGATCAGAAACGAGTACATCAGAGGGACAGCACATGTTAGATGTTTTGAAGAGAAAATCAGAGAGGCTAGATTGAGATGGTTTGGACATGTACAGAGGAGGGATAGTGAGTATATTGGTAGTAGGATGCTGAGGTTAGAACTACAGGCAGAAGGCCCAGAGGAAGACCAAAGAGAAGATTTATGGATGTGGTGAAGGCGGACATGAAGGTCGTTGGAGTAAGAGTAGAAGATGCAGAGGATAGGGAGAGATGGAGGCAGATCATTTGTTGTGGCGACCCCTGAAGGGAACAGCTGAAAGAAAAAGAAGAAGAAGATAAATAAGTAGATAGGGCGCAGGATCGCTGATCCGAAGGTTGGGGGTTCGAGTCCCCACGTGGTTGTCACTGTCCCCCCAGTGCAGCTAACTGGGTTATCAAAGGCGGGCCAGGTCTCTCACTGTCTACGGTGAGAGGCATGTAAAAGAACCATTGCTGACTTTCGTAAAGAGTAGGCTGCAAAGCCGTCCGCGTGTTTCTGTCCCTTGCTAAAAAGGGTTGTGACAGGAAGGGCATCCGACGTAAAAACCTCTGCCAAATCAAACGTGTGAATCACATGATTCGCTGTGGCGACTCCCGATTAAAAGGGAAAAAGCCAAAAGACAGACAGACAGATAAATAAATAGATGGATCCATGAATAATCCACAACTATACTTGTCTGCTTAGGTTTTTAAATATGTGAGTGATTAGTTTTGAGCCTGATCTCTTTTTACTTGTTGCGTGAGGGTTTTTTCCTCTGTTTGTTGACAAAAGCCTGACCTGTATTTATAGTCAACACCATGTTATCTGGATGCCATCAGCATTCACAGAGAGTATGCAAAGAGGCTGTATGGGCTCAGCTTAGGTTGCATAATGTTCTACTGAATGTTGTATTCACCTGAGCCACAGTCTTTCACGTGAATTTCTGCGAAACCTTGAAGTTTGCTTTTGCTGAATCTAGTCTAGGTAATGCTTTAGAGTCTAATTAGTGTAGGCACACCCCCTTACCTATCACTTGCTTATCACCCCACCTTTTTGTGTGATAGACAAACTAGGAATAGGTACATTTTCTGACTATACAAAGAAATATTACAGCACTTTTGTATGGTTCTTTTTTTTTTTTTTTAAGCACTTTTGATAAAACATAAACCAGCCTTTGGAGCCCCAACTGGAAAATGGTAGTCAGGACTGAAAACAATAATAATCACTTATGTGAGTTACTTGTATCAGTAATATTAGCAAATCTCACCAAGGCTCTTTGAACTGTTAATATTTTATCATTCACTTACTAAATGTGTTACTAATCAAAACTTGATTAGATATATTATTACTATCACACAGTTTTTGCATGCCCTTGTAGTACATAACAGGTTTGGCTTAAGGTCCATTGATTTAGATCATGCAACATATTTCATGTATTCATTTTCCGAAATGCTTATTTTAGTTGTGGGAAGGCTGTTTCAGTTGACTCTGGGCGAGGGAGGGGAACACCATGAATAGCTCACCAGTCCATTGCAAGGCAAGATGCACACAACCATTGACATGCACTTATACCTCAAGGAAATTTGGAATTAACCTAATGTGCATATCTTTAGACAGTGGGACAAAGCCGAAGTATCCAGAGAAAACCCATGCGAGCTTAATCTGATGTCGATAATATTGTTAACCTTAGTTGTCAATATGGCAGCCTGTCTGTAAATATTTTTGTAAATGTATTATATTAACACTCTCCCAATAACAGATATATGTACAAAGGAATCTATTGTCCATATATATATATATATATGTAATATTTATAGTGATAATAAACTGGTTTGTTACCATGACTACTCCTCATTCCCAGAATACTCTCAAGAACTGTCATGGGAATACAGTATGTAAACAGAATAGAGAAGGGAATATTGCTATGACTTTCCATGTAGTAACTAAATCTAATGAGAATTATTCAGCTATTGGGGATTTAACTGGACTTTCTACCACAGTGAACTGTATATTTTGCAATTGCCACACTGTTACTTAGAAAGGTCACTGATGGAATAAAACCGATTAAATGACAGATAAGCATTTACGTACTTGGCTTAGTGAAATCTCTGCTGATAGAAGTAATGAGAGCCAAGCGCTTCATGAATGTGTCCTTGGTGATATAATGAATTTTATATGGTTTATATCTACCCCTTTTTTTGGACTTGACTTCTTTTCATGGATTCTGCATGGAGTACTTATTAATCTGTCACTATAATAACCAACAATAATAAATATAACCACTACCAAAAGAAATTCCACAATTCCCAAATATCATATAATTTAGCTCTTTTTACAACGAACATTCCTGGGATCCATTTGCTCTAGTGATCCATCTATGAGAGACTAGTCACCTTTCTTTTAAAGAATATTAGATCTAATGCATTAACTCTCAAGTGAGCAAGCTATTTCGGTGACTAATATGACCGAGTGGGGTCATTTGTGATCCTATTGACTTTATATAGGAATATTTCTATATAAATGATTGTTGTAGGGTTTTTGATATGTATTTCACTCTAATATATTTCTCCATCGCCTTATGTAATGTCTGTCTGTCTTCCTTTCGGCTTTTTCCCTTTTACTCGGGAGTCGCCACAGCGAATCATGTGATTCGCACGTTTGATTTGGCAGAGGTTTTCACGTCGGATGCCCTTCCTGTCACAACCCTTTTAGCAAGGGACAGAAACATGCTGACGACTTTGCAGCTACTCTTTACAAAAGTCAGCAATGGTTCTTTTACATGCCTCTCACCATAGACAGTGAGAGACATGGCCCACCTTTGATCACCCAGTTAGCCGCACTGGGGGGACAGTGACAACCTTGTGGAGAGTGGGACTCGAACCCCCAACCTTTGGATCAGCGATCCAGCGCCCTATACCACTAGACCACCACTGCCCCCATCGCCTTATGTAATAAAGTATGGAATTTGATATATTTTTACAAAAAAAGCAGCCAAAACACACAATGATAGAACAATATTGCATTTATTTAGACAACCCGTGTCTGTTACAGACCCACTCGGTCACTTGAAGGTTAACAACAAAAAATGTATTGTGATAGCATTCTAGGTCCTGTTAACATTTCATGAATAGTTTTGTAAAAAATATTCTCTTGAACTGGTGTAATTGAGCAGAATCAGAATACCCCTGGAATAAATAAAGTATTCTAATTCTGACAATTTACACACGATCATTTATGATATGTGTTGGACTGTTATTCTAGTCAAGATAAAGAGATCTTAATTGTCAACTTTTGCACGAACAATTAAAATCAGTTTACTAAGGCACAGTTACAACTAAGGAACTACACTAAGCTATGTGTATGTATATGTGTATATGTGTGTATAATATATATATATATATATATATATATAATGTGTGTATGTATGTATTATGTATGTATGTGTGTGTGTGTGTATATATATATATATATATATATATATATATATATATATATATATATATATATATAATGTGTGTGTGTGTGTGTATATGCATGCCTATATGTATACATATAGATACAGATATGCATATACCACAGAAAGGTGAATGAACCTCTAATTTTGAACAGAGTGTATGTTTGGGGTATTTAAGTTGCATATCATACTGCAACATGCCGGAGCAGCTGTAATGTTTCTGTAAGCAGAGACTCATTAAAAAGGCACGGGAAGCTGTAGTGTTGGTGGTACTCGTACTTTTTACAAATATTCACATAATAAAGGGAGTGCATTTGGACTTTTTTTCCTGGTGACACCTAAAGATGGCTTTATTACATGATGGTACTATAATAAACCCTTTGCAATCAAATAAAAAAATCCACTTGCAGCATTTTTTAACAGTAGTTATAAGTTCCTATTATTAATCGGTAGGTTTTGAATCCTGGCCACTATGAGGTACTCTGTACTGCTTTACCTTTCAGCGGTGTACTAGTATTCATAATCATACTTTTTAATGACTAAAAACTTGTAAAAATTTGATTCTGTAACTTGGTGTATTATATTTTAATGATGTTTCAAACTATTACACAATATTGACCATAACTTGTTAGAAGTACCTTGTTCAGAAATGTTTTCTGTGTGTGTAATGTAATAAATGTTTGTATAACATTTAGGTGGTATCACTCTCTCACTGAACGTGTTCCTGTGATTGATCAGCGGGTTGGCAGTAATTGTTCAATATTGTAATTGTAAATTCACACCACTTCAACAGGTTTGTCACATCACAAATCTTTGGTGCAAGCTGGCCTTTAGAAGGAACAAATAGAACTGTAATTTTGGAGCCCATGGTTGTTGAACTTGTTAGTGTTTGCATTTGCAAAGCCCTCAGCCTATGCTGGTCATTTTGAATGGTTTGAAAAGATAGACTGCGTTGCTGACGTTGGGTTTTTGTGGCCATTCTTATGTGGTGAGGTAATTCTCTCTGAGTGTGAATACATTTATATTTTCACCTATTGATGAAATAGGCAAGACTGACAATAGTGAATATCCCTCTGGGAATGATTTACCTTATAGTAGCTGATTTAAATTCTTGCTTTGTAACCTTTTAATCCAGACTGTTCCTTGTTCAGTCAGGAATGAGCATGAAACTACAGTAATGTATAAATATAGTGAGGATTTTTTTTTTTCTTTTTTTTTAACCAGCTGAGGCTATGAGAGTGATGTCACATGTGTTCAGCACATTGAGTATTTTTGGTTTATTGAAAACAACACTTCATCGTTCATACTGTTTTTAATGGTATACAATCTTCTAGAGTTGACATTAGGACCTGGCAAGCAGGGTTTTTGTTTTGTTTTGTTTTGTTTTTCTAAAGTAACTTGAATCTATAAATCTCTATGATAAGGAAACTGCATAATTTGTTGTTTAAAAACATACATTGGAAAAATATGAGCTGTAGAAAGAAAAGTTACAATGCTTTTCTATGGGAGCCAACTTGGACAAGTGTTTACTGAACCTTGGATAAAGTTTTAATTATTTCTCTTTAATGAGTACCGGTATTCATCTGTTCAGCATAACATGTGTGTAATATGTTTGTCAATACAGAGCCTATTTTAACATAAGTAACACGATATTGGGTAATTCTGTACTGTGAATTAACAGCAGGGGTTGAACCAATACAAAACAACCATCGAAAGTGACATGAACTTGTTGGGAAAGTTGTCCAGAACTAGTAAACAAGGAGCATGTGACAATTTGGGCAACAAAACTTTCTGTATACTAAAGGCTTTATCCTTTTGACTACTTATTTTTGATGAGGTACTCCATTGGCATCCTTTTGAGATTTTGAAGGAATTTCCAAAAGATCTGCCTGGAGGTCACGCTGACAGCAGGTCGACTTGAAGCGGTCTTCTCAGACTACTGAATTGTCTGAAAAATGTTTTCAGAGTACGGCCTGTGCTGATGTTATGTTTTCTGTGATTTCTGCACTTATTGTTTGTGCAGTTGTATGGTTTGTACTCTGCCATTTTCATGCCAACACAGCTTGGCACTGGCCGTTAATGTGTTATCTTAGACTGGTCTCTGCTGCACATAGTCCGGCCAATGGGACAAAACAATGTGCTTGTCTCACTACCAGGGCTGGAACAGCTAATAAAGAAAGCAACATGTCACTGCACAGTGTTGTGTGCCAGCACTCGCACATACTTGACAAGAAGCAAGGACAGATGTTGTCTGGTGGGACTGCTGATGTCTTACATCAGGGGTGCTCAATATGTCGATCGTGAGCTACCAGTCGATCTCGAAGGTAATATTGGTCGATCACGAAGGTAGTATTGGTAAATAACATAACGTTAAAAAAAATAGACGTATTTTTCTGACCTTTATCTCACCGCGCATGTGCAAACAACAGCACTAAGTAGCGAGTTCCCTCCAAATTTAAGCCCTCACATTTTTCTTAAAGTAAAGAAAGCTTATCAAACATGAGTATGGATGCTGGAGCAAAGAAGAAGACAAAGTATCACTTTCATACGGAATGGGAGGAGGACTTTTTTTTCACGATGTCATTTTCGAAGTGTGCTTGGAAATGTGCTTGAGGCTGGCTGTCAAGAGCTACTGTCCAGACTATGCATCCCTGGCTGATTCAGTGCATTGAAAGTCATCGAAGTGAACTCAGGTAGTTACAAAAAATGTTTATAGTTAATTATGTTGTGTTGTGCAATATTGGCTCATGCGGTTATGCAAGGCACATAAACATACATTTACACATAAAGAATCCTCAATATACTTTAAAATAAATATATGTTTTGCATTTTTGTCGTGGGTAGATCTTTTTGACTTAGTCATTCTATAAGTAGCTCGTGTGCTGGAAAAATGTGATCACCCCTGTCTTACCTGATCATTTTAACAGTAATACTAATAGTAATAGAAAGTAATACAAATTCACTACAGGTACCCTGTAAGCACAATGTTGTAAGTATGAAACTGATGCTGTAGGTTATATCTGCATACAGTATTGACGGAGATGTGAATGTGTAATACATTGCCTGAATGTAGAAATGCACAGTATACTGGTATTAGACGCACCATTCATAATAAAGACATTTATCATAGCAATAACATTAGTTAAGAGTATCAACAATATGATCACAATGTTGAAATCCTAAGACGAACATTTCACTACTGGTTTCAGAAGAGTCATGTTGCTAAATGCACAACATATTTACAAACATGTACATTATCAGTGTCCTCATCTACGTAAACTAATTCTTCTGCTATTACAGACGCTCCCCGACTTACGTTCGTCCGTTTTACGTGTTTTTTTTCGATTTTACCGGGGGTTTTTTTCCCCCCAAATTTTGATTTTAGACGTACCTACATAGTACGCTGACGTAATGACATAATCACGCTACGTCCATTGTTTACAAACAACAGACTGAGTGCCCCTCCTTCCCAGTTCAGTTATATACAGTCATCCCTTGAATATCGCGGATAATGTAGACCAGACCTGGCCGCGATATTCGAAAAACCGCGAAGTAGGAACGCCCCGCCCCCCCGCCCCATTTCTACCATGTTGTCTCATTTCTACCATGTTGTCTCATTTCTATATGTTTTCGCGTCTATACAATATCAAGAAGTGTATATTAAACATTACAGTTATCTTCTTCTCTTTCAGCTTTTTCCCTTTCTCGGGAGTCGCCACAGTGAATCATCTGATTCGCACATTTGATTTACATACATATATATATGTGTGTGTGTGTGTGTGTGTGTGTGTATACATATGCCACATGAATCTGTTTCTTATACCTAATGCTCATCTGCAATTATGAACCTCTCTCTTTGTCCCAACAAGCCTTAGCAGTGTCATAGGGGTCTCCGTACACCTGCTACCCAATAAAGCCAATCCTATAGAGGATACATTTTAAAAATTGTGCAGCTGGCCTCCTGGGCTACTATGATTAATTGCGTCCACTCACAGAAGACTTGGCTGTGTGTCCCTATCCATGATGTCATTTTGCCCTGAAACGGACTTTAACAGTTATTAAACATTAACATAATTTTTAATGGTTAATGTCAGGAAGAGAGAGATGTGTTATGATATGCAAAGGGAATCAGTTGTAGAGGTTATGGTGCAGGTGCTTGGTGTCACTTAGACAACATGCCAGATAGTACTGGATAACAGCAGGTCTCTGGGGCCGTATTGTATTACAAAGTTTGTAACAAGATAATCCAGCCAGGGTGCACTCTCAGCTTCTCTCTCTCTCTCTCTCTTTCTCTTCCCCAGTACACTGGTATCAAGCATCATTGGGGCTTTGTGTATGTGGAGAACGCCCTTCTGATGGACCAGCCAGTGCCACATAAATGGTTGCCTCGGGGGATTGAAAACTCTCTTAACTTGGGTCTTTTTACTGAAACTCTTGTATCAACTGTTCTGCAGCTCTACCCTCTGTAAAATTGCATGCATTAGTTTTAAGTGTAGATAATATGTATTCATAGTGTAAATTAGTAAGTTATGACTTACAGTTCGCATAACTGGTTTACACCCACCATTAAGATGAAAATTTCACTATGTTCAACTGGCATGTTTCTGTTCTGACTTGAACAGATGGTAGTGGTGTGTTTTTAAATGTACATTCAGCATCAGATTAATGTCAGAACCTTAAAGTCCGGCACAAAACTATTTCCGCCTCCCATCCAGTCATTTAATCTCTTTGTGTCATGAGAAGTATAACTGGATGCACGGGTCTTTCTGTCAAGAAAAATAGGCTCAGGACATCTGGAGACCTTTAGATTATAGGTGACTATGCTGTACTTCCTCTGTGTATGTACCATATTCCATCAGGCCATGTAAGGTGTTTGTCATTCATTCCAGCTGTAGCAATTCATTAGACATGGAGCTCTTCGATGCATTACACTGTATATGGAATACATATGCACTGATCAGCCATATGCATGTAAAAAGCACATTATGATTGCTAACATGAATAGCATTTAATTGGTACTAAATGTAGCATAAGAATTGTACAGTCTGAATTAATAATATGTATTAATCCCGTACATAGTGGACCAGTCAAATATATTCTGATTGGTATAAAACAAATTGTTAATATTCTTTCCAGTCATTATTGACATTGGGTAAGTTGATGATTACTGCATGATTGGCACTCGATAGTGTTCCATCTCATAGATATATCGGGTAGATGGGCAACACCATGTGGCATATGGCTATATCTGTTCACTATCTTGGTTAGTTAGTTAACACAATTTACAGCAAAGCCATAAGCTGTCAAAACATTTTTAAAAATGTTCCTACTCTTCAAGCCGTAGTCAGCCATATCCAAGAGTGAGTACCAGAGAACAAAGTGTCAGCGCAAAGTTCATCAGTAGCTCTGTCAATAGGGTGTAGCCTATCTGTCATATTATCTATGATCCAATGTTCACCCTCCACCAGGGAAACTTAGCAAGAAAATGGCTGTCTGTTCTTAAGATAAGACACTCTTCACAATATTTGAATTAAGTCATGTTTGGTGGAGGGGGAAAAAAATCGAATTCTTGAGAATTAAAAGGCCCCACTAGTTCCTTTTTAAAAATTATTATTATTTTACTTATTTCTTTTTCGAAAATATGATTAGCAATTGGCAGTTCCGGCTGACTTGCACTGCCTACAATACGAACATATTTTAAGTGGAACCAATTATAGAATTTGGCATTTGTAAGATATTGAGACGTATTCAGATCTTCGAGGGTATAAAACATAAAACCTCCTCTACATGGATAATTATCCATTATTATGCTTCTCTTCATTTAATAATTTCTTATTGTTCTGAGTGAATAACAACTGAGTCAAAATGACACTTGCAGGCTCTTGCACTAACCTGGATCAGTACAGTATAGCTTATACTGAGTTAAAAGAACACCCTTTTTGATATTCTCAATGTTTCTTCTCTGAAACTATTTGGTGGCATCCACTGAGCCTGAGTAGAATAATTGTTAAATATATTTTTACAGTATACATCACATTGGGATGACTCAGGCAGAAGGTGAACAGTGATCAGCTCTTGAAATTGATGTTTTAGAAGTGTAAGGGTCAGAGAGACTTTGAAAAGGGGCTCACTGTGATGGCTAAATGGTATATAGGGTATGTATTCATAAATACGTTCCAAATGTGGTCCAGGGAAGGACAGTCAAAAGACTGACAAGAATGTCAATGGTGCTCAAGATTTATTGATGTGAGTGAGCAGCAAATCCTCAACAATCCAGAGCAATGGAGAGTGTGGAAAAGAGGTGAAGAAGCAGGTGCAGGCAGGTAGGAATGGTTGGAGAAAAGTGTCCAGTGTGATGTATGATAGGAAGCTATCGGCAAGAATGAAAGAAAAAGTGTACAAGACGGTGTTGAGGCCAGCGATGTTGTATGGTTTAGAAACAGTGGCCCTGGGGAAAAGACAGGAGGCAGAGCTGGAGGTAGCAGAGATGAAAATGTTGAGGTTCTCTTTGGGAGTAACGAGGATGGATAGGATCAGGAATGAGTACATCAGAGGGACAGCACATCTAAGAGGTTTTGGAGACAAAGTCAGAGAGGCTCGATTGAGATGGTTTGGACATGTACAGAGGAGGGATAGTGAGTATATTGGTAGTAGGCTGCTGAGGTTGGAACTACCAGGCAGAAGGCCTAGAGGAAGACCAGAGAGAAGATTCATGGATGTGGTGAAGGAGGACATGAAGGTACAGTGGTATGAAAAAGTATCTGAACCTTTTGGAATTTCTCACATTTCTGCATAAAATCACCAACAAATGTGAGCTGATATTTGTCAAAATCACACAGAGAAAAAAACAGTGTCTGCTTTAACTAAAACCACCCAAACATTTATAGGTTTTCATATTTTAATGAGGATAGCATGCAAAACAATGACAGAAGGGGGAGGAATAAGTAACTGAACCATCACATTTAATATTTTGTGCCCCCCCCTTTGGCAGCAATAACTTCAACCAGATGCTTCCTGTAGCTTCAGATCAGTCTGGCACATCGATCAGGACTAATCTTGGCCCATTCTTCTTTACAAAACTGCTGTAGTTCAGTCAGATTCCTGGGATGTCTGGCATGAATCGCTGTCTTGAGGTCATGCCACTGCATCTCAATGGGGTTCAAATCTGGACTTTGACTTGCCCACTCCAGAACGTATATTTTGTTCTTCTGAAACCATTCTGAAGTTGATTTACTTCTGTGTTTTGGATCATTGTCTTGTTGCAGCATCCATCCTCTTTTTAGCTTCAACTGTCTGACAGACGGCCTCAGGTTCTCCTGCAAAACATCCTGGTAAACCTTTGAATTCATTTTTCCATTAATGATTGCAAGTTTTCCAGGCCCCTAGGCAGCAAAACAGCCCCAAACCATGATGCACCTGCCACCATGCTTCACGGTGGGATGAAGTGTTGATGTTGGTGAGCTGTTCCATTTTTCCTCCACACGTGATGTTGTGTGTTCCTCCCAAACAATTCAACTTTGGTTTCATCATTCATAATTCATATTTTGCCAAAACTTCTGTGGAGTGTCCAAGGGCCTTTTTGCGAATATTAAACGAGCAAAAATGTTTTTTTTTATACAGCAGTGGCTTCCTCCTTAGAGTCCTCCCATGAACACCATTCTTGGCCATTGTTTTACATATTGTTGATGTGTGCACAGAGACATTGGACTCTAGGGTTTTTTTTTTTACCTCTGAGTATTCTGCGCTGAACTATTGGCGTCATCTTTGGTGGACAGCCACTCCTTGGGAGAGAAGCAACAGTGCCAAACTCTTTCCATTTGTAGACAACTTCTCTGACTGTCGATTGATGAACATCCAGACTTTTAGAGATGGTTTTGTATCCTTTCCCAGCTTTATACAAATCAACAATTCTTGATCGCAGGTCTTCAGACAGCTCTTTTGAGCGAGCCATGGTGCACATCAGACAATGCTTCTCATCAAGACAATTCTTACCAGGTGTGTGTTTTATAGTGGTCAGGGCAGCTTTAAGCCACTCATCAGTGATTGGACACACACCTCACTTAAATTGTTTGGTAAAAATCGGTTTCAATTGCTCTTTAAGTCTCCTTAGGCAGAGGGTTCAGTTACTTATTCCTCCCCCTTCTGTCATTGTTTGCATGCTATCCTCATTAAAATATGAAAACCTATAAATGTTTGGGTGGTTTTAGTTAAAGCAGACACTGTTTTTTCATCTGTGTGATTTTGACAAAGATCAGATCACATTTGATGGTGATTTTATGCAGAGATGTGAGAAATTCCAAAAGGTTCAGATACTTTTTCATACCACTGTAGTTGGTGTAAGAGAAGAAGATGAAGAGGATAGGGTGAGATGGAGGCAGATGATTCGCTGTGGCGACCCCTAAAGGGAACAGCCGAAAGGAAAAGAAGAAGTGAGCAGCGAATCCGACAGACTAGCTACTGTATCACTGCTGAAACTGTTTGTACTCGGTATGATAGAAATGTGTCAGAACACAGTTTTCTACGAATGGGCTGCCTAACTACAGTAATGTGGTGATAAGGTTATGACTGATTTCTATGTGGACCTGTGAGTCATCTTGCATCGTGCATATAAAAACATACGTCTGGCCATATCAGGTACATTTAAAAGTTTTATGATGCAGTACAAACATTTTGCACGTGACTGATGGGTTTTTCCTCTAAAGCCCAATCTTAATGGTGGAAGCCTGCTAGGTTGGAAAATTGCAGTGCTTATGAATAGTTTAAAAACCTTTTGCAGGAGGAGGTGCATGTGTGTGAATTATCTACTAGGGAAATCATGATGTGTACTGATAAGAGGAGTTTTATAACCGTGGTTTCAAAAATGGTTTTTGGAAAGTATAACCAGGTTTTTTTTTATTATTATTTTTAACTACTCCTATTCAATTTTATGTTTATGGGTTTTCGTCAGCCTAAGATACGTAGGAGAATTTAAAAAAAAAAAGATATATCCTGTTGCAGAAAAATAGAGATGGGAAGGACATGCAGCAAGTTAGAGTGATAAAGGACAGAGAGGGAAATGTATTGACTGATGACAGATGTGTGCTGGGAAGATGGAAAGAGTACTTTGAAGAGCTAATGAATGAGGAAAATCAGAGAGAACAAAGAGTAGAAGAGTTGACCTTTCAGGACCAGGAAGTAGAAAAGATTAGTAAGGGTGAAGAGAGGAGGGCATTGAAGAGGTGAAGAGTGGAAAGGCAGTTGGTCCTGATGACATACCTATGGAAGTGTCTAGGAGAGGTAGCAGTAGACTTTATGACAAGAACATTCAACAAGGTCTTAGAGAGTGAGCAGATGCCGGAGGAATGGAGGAGAAGTATGTTGGTGCCCATTTTTAAGAACAAAGGAGACGTGCAGAGTTGTGGTAACTACAGAGAGATAAAGTTGATGAGCCATACGATGAAGTTATGGGAAAGAATAGTGGAAGCTAGACTAAGGGCAGAGATCAGCATTTGTGAACAACAGTTTGGTTTCATGCCAAGAAAGAACACCACAGATGCAGTGTTTGCTTTAAGGATGTTAATAGAGAAGTACACAGAAGGTCAGAGGTATGCCCTGGAAAGGAGAGGAATGAAGGTTCGCCCCAGTAAGACAGAATACATGGGGACCCAAGAGGAATGGTGAGGTTAAAGTTAGCAGAGATAAAGAAAGTGGAGGATTTTAATTACTTGAATTCAACAGTCCAGAGCAATGGAAAGTGTGGAAAAGAGGTGAAGAAGAATGTGCAGGCAGGTTGGAATGGTTGGAGAAAAGTGTCCGGTGTGATGTGTGATCAGAAGGTATCAGCAAGAATGAAAGGGAAAGTGTACAAGACGGTGATGAGGCCAGCGATGTTGTATGGTTTAGAAACAGTTGCACTGAGGAAAAGACAGGAGGCAGAGCTGGAGGTAGCAGAGATGAAAATGTTGAGGTTCTCTTTGGGAGTAACGAGGATGGATAGGATCAGGAATGAGTACATCAGAGGGGCAGCACATGTAAGTTGTTTTGAAGAGAAAGTCAGAGAGGCTAGATTGAGATGGTTTGGACATGTACAGAGGAGGGGTAGTGAGTATATTGGTAGTAGGATGCTGGGGTTAGAACTACAGGCAGAAGGCCTAGAGGAAGACCAAAGAGAAGATTCATGGATGTAGTGAATGAGGACATGAAGGTAGTTGGTGTAAGAAAAGAAGATGCAGAGGATCGGGTGAGATGGAGGCAGATGGTTCGCTGTGGCGACCCCTGAAGGGAACAGCCGAAAGTAAAAGAAGTCCTGTTGATGCAAAAATCAGAAATGCAAAAGATTTAAAACCTGCTAATAGCCAAAATGAATACAGCATTTGAATAAAATACCTAAAATTTTAAATAGTTTATGTTTACAAATTAATGCTCCACCCTCATACAAAATAGGCCCATTCCCATTATTCACACAGAATTACATTACTATGATGTATTGTGGATTCTAGGTCTGTCTAAAAGAATTATTACTGTACATGCACAATATTTGGTGAGGGTTAAAGGATTAACTTTAAATTATGATTTTAAAGTATATGCTTTATTTTAAATCCTTGGAGGAGAGAGGGAGCATAAAAAAATACTTTGTTTTACTTGGTTTCTAAATGCCAAATCTCTTGTGCGTGCGCACGCGTGCGTGTGCATGTGTGTGTTACCCAGACAAGCTCCACAGAAAGTGTAGGCCAGCCAAAAGATCTTCCTCTCTAGGAATAAACAAGGCCCAAATCATAATGGAGCCTTTAGATGGCCTGTCTGTCCCAGTTACATAATTTGTATTTATTTTAAAAAATGGTTAATTCAAACCAAGTCACTGTTAACTTCTACTGGAAAAAAGTGGTGTATCATGTTGCCCCACGTATGTTCTGGGGTCTTTCTCTTTTTTCTCAACATTTCCATTTGCATTGTGGTGATAACACTGTTACAATTACATCACCTGTTTCCATGCTACAATCTATGCACTGATCAGCAAACAGTTATTAGTTTAGGTTGTACTGCTGCCTACTGGGCAAAGTTCAAAGATTGAAATTGCACTGATGTTGGAGCCGCACCACTTATACCTCTTGAAGTGATAAATTTAAACGTGGCCATAGCGTCATGTCGTGGTGATCTGTTGCCTGTGAAAGTTGGCGTGAGACAGCTGAGGCAATAAGGAACTGAACTCTTTCTGTCATCTTGTTGTTTACACAATCGGTATAGTTGTTTGCTTTCCCAGAATCTCTTGATCCAACAAGATTTTATTGGCTAGCCGCTCCTGTAAATGGTTATAGGCAAAATCCTCTGACATTTTGGTGCACTGACTGTCTGTCTAATCCACTAAAATTATTTTGCCACCTGTGCACAAAAATGGCCCCCCTACCCCCCCACACAGTACTTGTCAGCTTGTGAAGTCATGTGTCATTTCAGCAATCAGTGGTTCAAGCAGGCAGATGCGAGCTGATCTGTGGACGTTGTGCATTGGCAGATTATACTTTCAACCAGCTAGATAATCATGGCAGCATCTCTCTTTATCAAATGATGGCCACCCACATGTCAATTCTCCTGCACATGGAATACAAAACAAATCAGTGTCCCCATATCAGCCAGTCTGTAGCTGATCAAATAGACTGGAGGAGAGGCTGGTCTCCACATGTATTGTAAACCCCAGGAGGAGCAATTAGGCAAAGGCTCACAAAACGACTGGAAAGTACCCTCTCCTCATTGCAAGAAAGAGTTCTAGGGAAATTAGTTTGTTAACTGTATGTTAGAAAAGGGGAGCTATATTTATTGCAATTGTGAACCTCACACAAGCAGTTTCTTAGGTCTTCTTCTTCTTTTCCTTTCGGCTTTTCCCTTCAGGGGTCGCCACAGCGAATCATCTGCCTCCATCTCACCCTATCCTTTGCATCTTCTTCTCTTACACCAACGACCTTCATGTCCTCCTTTACCACATCCATGAATCGTCTCTTTGGTCTTCCTCTAGGCCTTTTGCCTGGTAGTTCCAGCCTCAGCATCCTATTACCAATATACTCACTATCCCTCCTCTGTACATGTCCAAACCATCTCAATCTAGCCTCTCTGACTTTGTCTCCAAAACGTCTTACATGTGCTGTCCCTCTGACGTGCTCATTCCTAATCCTATCCATCCTCGTTACTCCCAAAGAGAACCTCAACATTTTCATCTCTGCTACCTCCAACTCTGCCTCCTGTCTTTTCCCCAGGGCCACTGTTTCTAACCCATACAACATCGTTGGCCTCAACACCGTTTTGTACAATGCCTGTAAAACATACCTCTAGTCTTATTTTCCCAGTAGTTTACACAGATTCAATTATTTCCCCAAGTAATGCTCTTTACTAAAATGCAGTCAATTTTTCACGTAAGACAAATTAGTCTTTATATGATTTTGTACATACATATAGTAAGTATACATTTGTAGGCATGGTAACAAATCTCAGTTTACTGATACACTTTTTACACCATGTTTGGATTTATGATTGCGGAGGTCGCATTCTTGTATGCATTGAGCATGACCTTAGTCTGCTTGAATGTTTTTCCATTGCTTACATTCCTGCCCATTGACTTCCCTGTTTTCTCAGGGTTCCAATACTGACTTCAATGACTTGAGTCCCAATTAACATACAAGTCTAATAAATGTGAATGACAAACAAACCTTTGACAAAAATTTGTGTGTTTTTGTTGTGTGTCTACTACATTTAGTCAGACTTTCTTAGTTATTCCAAAATGCATCTTAGTGACAATTTTATCATTCATTCTTTTCCTGAACCATTTTATCCTGTGAGGTTTGTGAATAGGCTGGAGCTTATTGCAGCCATCTCTGGGCAAAGGCACCACAGCTTGCCGGTCAATTGCTGGGCTATGGACAACATACAACCTTTTGCATTCATACCTAGATGCAGGTCGGTACAGCCACTTAACCTAATGTGCATGTCTTTGGACTGAAGGAGGAAACCAGAGTACCCAGAGAAAACCCTTGCAAGCTCAGGGAGAATAGGCAACATCCGCACAGAAACGCCCAGGACTCGAACCCTTGACCTTCTTCCTGTGAGATAGATGTTCTTACCACTGGACTCTACTGCCTCACATTTTCACAACCTTATATTTTAGAAATATCCCTTACACACTGACTGTGTCTTTGCAAATGCAGTGGTGACCCTGTCCCAGTCTGGTGACCTACTCCACTCCTTCACTTCCTGCTTGGGAGTTAGATAAACAAACTGTTCTCCTTTACTTCGGGCTTCCTGCAGTTCCTCCGCATGAGCTACAATAGTTTCAACTGTAGTCTAGCAGAGACTGATCGCATGCCCATCAGCAGTAGATCTAAAAAAAGGTACATTTGGGCCATGCCTCCTCAGAGAGATGTCAAGTGACCTTTTACTATTAAAAAAAAAATATATATATATATGCATTCATTTGAGTATGTGTACATGTAAGTGTGTTTTTGGTATCTGTTTTTTTTTTTTTTCATTTAATTTTTTATTTTGCCCCCTACCCCCAGCCCTTTTCCAAAGTCTAAGGTGATCTGGTCTGTTTTAAACCGAATAGAATTTTAGAAAGGATGTTCTCACTGTGGGGCATCAGAGCACTGGAACACACAAAGGATTCTCCGTTCAAACCCCCAGACACTTTGTTTCGGCAGTCTGTTATGCTTAGAAAAGGGGCTCTAATGTTCAACTGAAAGACAGTGTTCATGTAGTGCTTCTTTTTGTGTTCTCCATCTTTACCTTCACAGCCTAAAAGAGTGAACATTAGGTGCCATTTTCTTTGTGAATATAACTAAACTTTTGCATCTTTCTAGTAAATCTATTTTTCTGATTATGGTTTGTTATACAAACTGGACTGTGTAAACTGACCAGCTCTATTTAGGAACTACATTTTTGAGTTGCCTTAGTAAAAACTGCTATCCCAATCTGAGACATTCTACACCTTCAATTTGTATGCTGTATATGGCCAGACATCATTCAAATACATGACACTGTAGTGCATGTTATGCTGAAACAGTTGATGCGGAGCTATGATTCAGCGTCAGCTGGCTAACACTACACACCTAGCTCACACAGTTTGGAGCTCTCCAAATCTTGACCTGGTCAGGAAAGCTGACTCAGAGTAGACGTTGGGGGGAAATACTGTAAACATCCAGTGAGTACAGTAGATGCTAAAATAGGCCTTTTCATGCTTCCTTCTTCCTGACGTTCTCTGTGTTGACAGGATGGTTGGTTTTGTTGTTTATTGGCACTAGGGGTTTTCCTCAGGTCTGCCTCAGGTACTGCCATTGTTTGTAAATTTGTTCTCAAAGTCGTCAGCTTAGGAGTATTTACATTTTGACTGGACATGAGACAACCTCTATGTCAGCCAGGAAAATAGATAGAAACTCCTAGATGGCTTAAATTTATGCAATGTTGTTTAGCATGGTCTTATTGGAGGTTATTAAACAATGTGGCTTTTTGCTCCATGTAGCCACATCAGAACTTGCCAAGGCTCACATATTCAAATTTGACACATTGCATGTAATCGGCAATCCGTAAATTGCCTCATTTTTTTCAGCAGGAAACAGCTGAAGGTTTTGGTGCAACATCGCTTATTGTACCTCTGGTGTTTTTTAACACTTTACTCCTGTATGGCATTTACAACCCATTGTCTGCTATGAGACGCTGTTCCCAATGTTGCCTAGTCATCTCTGAATGAACGCCTCCATTTCCTGTGCTGCACACTGAACACAAGATACGGAAATCCTGCACAGCACCAAAGTCTGGGCTAAGCTCATGTCTCAGTTCTGTTGTGGCCAATTCTTTTACTCTTTTCTTTTTTTTTTATCACTAAGGTACACATTAGAGTTCCTTAAAATGGTCAGTCTATTATTGAACTGCTAAAATAAATATAATTTAAAAAAAGAATACATTTCTATATGACCAGTCCTGCAGGTAAACCTGTTTAAATTGCACAGTAAATGCCAGAATCTGGGGATTAAAATATCCATATTTTTGGAAGTTTCCCCCTTGCTTGTCTGCAGTTACAATAGGGGGAAGGAAACAAAAACCAAGACTGAAGAGGAAGGATCTATGAGTTCCTTTGTTTAGATCAAATTTTTTTTGCTACATACTAATTTATGTATTGTTTCCCTGCCGATAGGTAAGAATGATGAAAACAAGTTATGGATATGGCTGGAAATGTTTTATGTAAGTCTGAGGTTATTAGACCTGATTTACATGTATGTTCCATCCATCCCAGCCAAGATTTCTTTATCTGTGGCCACACATTCTAGCCCCCCCAAGAGAATCCCCATATGTTCAACAATCAAATATTAGTCTCCAGTGGGTACTGGGTCCTCCATTAAGTCTCCTCTTTAGTGAGAAATTGGTGATACTGGCATTGCACCTGATCACCACCTGCAAAATAATGAATGGGGAGTCAATAAATTAACTATGCTTCAGTTCTGCATTGAGCCCACATGGTACATGGTAAGTTATTTAGTGTCTGCAGATCCCTCCCATCAGACCTATTCTGGAAGGGGTGGCCCTATAGGAGCATTATACTACTCTGTGGCTGTGCAGTATTATCCTGCCTTAATTTGCATGACTCATAATTTATCATTACAACTGTGGTCTTTTGGAATCAATTTTGGCTCCAGATCACTGGGCCATTTCTCTAAAGCTGTAAAGCGTGACTATAAAAAACATTGACACTAAGGTTTGATTACTATATTCTCTGTCTAAAAGTTTATCTTGGGTGATCTTTTCCCTCCTCCTTCCTTCTCAAGGCCTACTGTAGAAGGACATGCTATTTTCAACATTGAAGCATGTTGTTGTGTTTGCTTTTAGCCTTAATTCTGCCACAAGGAAACTGAAATTACAGGTCATTCTCCTGCACGCTGGTGGGTGTGCCAGGCAACTCCCCATCCTCCACACAAAAATCCTTTTTCAGCCTTTGGTCAGATGTGGAAGCCTCATGGCATCGCCTCACCAACTGCATGCTTTGATGGTCTCAGATGTTGATTTTGATTCTCTCTTGCTGTATTTTATTTATTTTTTTATCAATTACAGTTGCACAGTGTTCAAAGTTATACGTTTAGGAAGACTCATTCAGGATGTTTTTTTTTTTCCCCTTCTTTTGCAACTCCAAACTAAAAGATCGGATATGTATCTTCTAAGTTTTCTTTGGTGGTAGGACACCCCAATTCAAGTTACCAGTTATGCATGTGCCACTATTTAGGCTTTTTTTCGTTTTCAAATTGAGGGTGTTCGTGTTGATCATAATAACCAGAGTAACAATCCCTTTCTACCGCTCCCTGCAGTCATGGTTCTCCATTGACGTTTGGGGTAGTTCTACTATTGTCCTTCTTTGTATGGTTTATGCTGTGTTTCCACATTTGACTACAAAACAGAAACATCTGTTCTGTAGACTTTGTACATTTCTTTTGTGATGTAATGTTCCATGTCCCTCGGTCATCTCCCCCCCCCCCCATCTCTTTTTCTTGTACTGTGCCTATTTATACATGTGCCAAGCCTCAACCCATTTCTATTGCGATTTACAGTTTTTGACTTGCTTTTTTCTATCCAAAGGAGGGTTTGATACCCATTTGTAGTTCAGCTCACTTGGATGGTCAAAAGTTTTTCTTTGATGAGGATTATTAAGTAATGATGAGGAATAACTGAATCATTTGAATAGTTGTGGTGTTTTTACAGAAATTTCAGGATGTTTTGATGTCCTGGTTGAGAACTTGTATGAAATAATAGAAAGAACAAAAACTTTGCATTGGCTCCATAATTTTAGTATGATGCAAATATTTAGCAAGACAAACAGATGAGGATTGTGTTTACTCAGAAATAAATAAATAAAATGTATTTATTTATTTATTTTTAAACACCATTTTGATTGTGACATACCACATTTGTGAGAGAAGTAGTAATTATTATTTTAGTTAAGTCTATGTATTTTTAATTGTAATTTTTAAGTGATTAGATTATTGTGATTGTTGAGTGTAAACATAAATGAAGATGCTGTGTACTGACTGCATAAAGGACTGGATATAAGAAGCCCATCATAAACAAAATCAAAATTTCAAACTGCTGTGCCTGAACTTCACAAGATGTCATCAGCCTGGTGGAATCACGTGTTGTGGTCCAAAGAGACCATAAATGAGTTTTTAGCAGCAGACCTGCTGTTGACATTTGAGGCTGTTGAAAAATTGGTCCTGCATGCAGAGTCATGCGCCCACACCTGCTGTAAAATAAAGTAGTGGCTTAATTATGCTTTGGACTTTGTTGTTGTTATTGTTGTTGGTTGTAGATGAGTCTACATTAGCAAACATGAAATTAAAAATGCCGTCATATGTTTCAATTGAATAAGTTTTTTTTTTAAGATCGCTGTATAATTGTATTTAACCTTATCAAAGGTTACAGGAAATGATCTTTGTCATCTAATGTGGATTTATATACCGTATATATATATATATATATATATATATATATATATATATGTATAGATAGATAGATATTCCTCCCTTTTCCATCTGGGAAGGCAATAATTCTGGAGTTGAGTGTGTTATACTGAATATAACATCAGAACAGAATTCCCTGCAGACTCGAGTCTCATGTGTTCTTAAATGTTTTACAGAAGGGGAACTACATGCAACATTTCCCTCACAATCAGAGCTATTATTAGTGGTGGTTTTGGAACATTCCTGGGTAATGATTGTCAAAGTACAGACTGAGTGAAAACTGGGGGTCTGAGCAAGTTTGCTGCTTTGCTAAATAGATTAGAATGTTGTGGCATAATGTACGTGCAATAAAATGAGATTGACACAGAACGTGTGTCGTTTGAGTCTGATTGTGATTGTTAGAGCATACATCACCTGTACTAGTATGCTCTCATTACCTCAGAGCTCCTCTCTACTGGTTGTATTTTGTTTGTTACCGGCAAGGAAATCAATCACAAGCCTCATATTATAGATTTAAGTAGTGTTTATCTTCAAGGTTTTTGTCAGTGTGATTGTGTGAGATTGTGTGTAATATATACCTGCCAAGAGAAAACCACCAGCAAAGCAATACGCCATTTCTTGATGCAACACATTTGTTGACAGTTATGCGGATACGACCTAATTCTGTACAGGATGGCAATGTGCTATTGTTTAGTAGACATATGGTGCGCACAAGCCCTCCTAACCATGAATTTCCTCTTCTCTCAAACATGAGAGAAGGAGTTGAAGACAACTTTTCTATGAGTTTGGGAAGCATAATGCTGATTTAAACGGGAACTGTCATCCATTTAAACAGTGCATGGATTGTGCAATACAGTTTTGTTCAAACACGAGTTAAACAGTGCATGTCTGTGACTATAGTTTCTTCAAATCAAGGTATTCTATTCTCCTTTTTATATTTTCTATTCCAGTTATGCTCTGGCTGATGAAGCATACCGGTCTCTTCGGGATCAAGATAAGGACCAGTGCATCCTCATAACAGGAGAAAGTGGTGCAGGGAAGACTGGTAAGGTTGATGTGAGCCTTGAATGATTGCATATGCTTAATTTTTGATTTACCAAGAATTGACCTTTTGTGTAGCCTGACAGAATGTGGTTAAAAGATGGCACTTTTGCACTGCGTTTTTCAATAGATCATCATAAGGGTTTTGTAGCAATTGCATGTACACTGACCTAGTGTAGCATTAATACCAGCTGACTGTTCTGTGTCAATGTTTTGTGCTCTGACACCGTTAGGTCATGGCCAGCGTCAACATCATACTATATTTATTTACCGACTATAACTGTCCATTAGAAAGACACACAAAACACTTGGGGAAAGAGAGAGAGAAAGAAAAACATTTCAGTGGGGATCTGACAAGACATATTAGCCTTCATTCCACTGAGCCTCAGTCACCTACAGCACTCTGCCAGTGTAATGGTTGTCTTTTCTTGTATGATCTTTGGTAGGTACTTACAACTGTGTACCAGAAACGCCCAACAAAACCTGCCTTTTTTGGAGATGAAAAGACCCAGTCATTTAGTGATCTTCGAAAACTGACTTTTTTACATTCCACCTAATACATCCCATGTCTTGACAGATGCCATTATAACAAGATAATCAATGCTTTTCAGCTCACCTGTCAGTGGCTTTGTTATGGATGATCAGTATGTAAACGATGCATGAGTTGCTCGGTAGATATTTCTTCAAAGTAAGCTCGGATTTTGTATAAATCTATAATGATGAATTGGATATTTATATCCTTTGTAATTTGTTTGTGAAGGATTTTGTACTGATTTAAAGTCAGATAAAGGTGCATGAAAAAGGCGCACTCTAACTTGAAGTCAGAAAAATCTATGTGTCATTCACCAGAATGGGTTTCACTTTTAGGCTTTATGCAATTTTCACATGATGTCTGTGTTTGCAGTGCCTTGTTTTTCACAAGTCATAAACTTCCTCATTTTATTTGCTTTTAAAATCTAAAAATGGTAGTTCTACTGCAGTATGGGTCTTTTCTTCGTGTCTTCACACACATTGTGCATGCTGGACCACAGTGAGATGATTTTGGTTGTGATGTAGTTGTCTGTCTGGCCCATAGCACAGCTTTGAAGAGACAGTGAGGTTATTTTGAGGTCTTCCTTCACTGGTAATATGCTCCACATTAGCCTGTCACTCCCAACACTTGTTTGGCTGAGCTTTATTTGAATTTGCGAGAGAGCTCTAGAAAATTGTTTCAGCAATTTACAGTGCTCTTTCCCATGACTAGTCACAAATATATTTTAATTTGATATGTTGCCAAACTAGTAATGATGCTGGAAAATCAAGGAAACAGTTCTGTCAAAACAACTTACTTTTTGTGCGAAATTACAACTTGAATTAGTAGGTTTAGAATGTAGAGATGGTCAAGTCATCCAGCACTGAGATGGTTTGGGATTTTTGTAATCAATATCATTTGTGAAGGTTGAAGGCCGATGAAGGTGTTTGCATACACGCAGATGTTTATGGTCTAATTAATGAAATTGCAGTGTTCCTGTTTTCTAATTTACTCTGATGAACGTTTGTTCTTCACGGTTTAGTACAATTCCAATTTCACTGCAGTAATTCTCATTTGGGGCCAAGGCTGGTGGTTCAGTGGTTGGCATCACATCAAGAAAGTCCTAGGTTTTGTATTATAGTAACCTGGGGCCTTTCTGTGTGGACAGTTCTGTGACATGCACATTAGGTCAACTGGCAACTCCAAATTTACCCACAGGTGTGAATGGTTGGTTGTTGCTGTGGTTGGCTCCAGCCTCACTGGGACCCTAATGGATAAGTTATAGAGGTAATGGATGGATGGCTTTAATATTTAACAATTATTCAAAATAAGGGCTAATTGGCATCTATAAGCATCTGTTCCATTGCTTTGCTGGTCTTAATGTTTAGCAATTTTCCGGTAGCATGATTGCTGTCACATTTACCTCCATTGAGCGATTATTGAACCTCATCCTCATGTATGCACGTATAGGTATTATTGTACCAAGTTGCTTCAAATAAGAACAGAAAGAAGTGCTCATATAGCAGTGATCCCAGTTGATGTGCACAAAAATTTCAAATGGCAGATCTTTATCAGTTCATCAAAGTCATAAGCTCAAGCAGAGCACAATATATAAATGAAGGAGTAAAGTACATGGCATACTGAAATAATTGTATGAGTATTTTGTTCATCACTAGATTTGGGATTTGGCCCTGGACCACTTTAATGATTGTCATTTCATTAGTATGATGATATATGTAGGTTAAGCAGGATTAACTTGAATTCTGTGAGGGGAGAAATTGTGTGTTTATAGTGGATCAGGGTTAGGTGGGAAAGCTGAGCTGGCTGAAATGATGTAAGGGGGATTTTGGGGTGCGGCTTTGTCACATCTGGAAGAATATAACCTCCGACCTCTCTTGTTGTACTATGTGTTGCAGAGGCCAGCAAATTGGTGATGTCATATGTGGCTGCAGTCTGTGGAAAGGGCCAGGAGGTGAACAAGGTGAAAGAACAACTGCTGCAATCTAATCCAGTACTAGAAGGCATGTGTATAAATATTTTAGCTTCATCACATCATCTTCTTCTGTTTGTTCATCTTTATGTATAATGCATCTTATCAGTTATCCTACCCCCAATCCCCAATGTTAAAATGAATATACAGTAGAAAATGTCTAAAAAACAGGGTTTCTACAATTATATACTGTTTGCCATAATTTTAATGGACAGATTCTATAACATTATTGTACAAAAATAAGTATATAGTATCTTGACTTTAGACTTTTTAGCTTTGGGATGCAATTTGGAACTCTGGTAGTTTTGGATAACACAGATGGTAATCACAATTAATACTCAACTAAATGTTTAAAAATAGTGTACATAATGAATTTAAAGCATCTGATCCTTCAGGTTGAACTGTTTCTAGCTTAACAAACAATGACTAATTGCTAAAAGTATCTCTCAACCTTGAGCAGCAGTAAATAATATCAGGCTATCAGGACATTCACCTGATAAAATGAAGATTTAATACACACAAATAAAATGTGATTTCTAGGTGCACATTTATGTTCAGTATGTTTCCACAAAGGCACATTATCTAACTCATAGGACAAGAAATTGAACCTCTACTGAAATTGTCTTCACGTTGCTTTGAGTTCACCACTTACCAAGCAACAGTTCAGAACCATATTGTATTATTTTTTTGTCGTTGTTTTTTTGACACATTTGAACGCCAGGGTGCTGAGGAATTCTTGCTCCTGTTTTTTCTTAGTATTGATCCTCTTTCAGCTGTTCACCTTGAATGCTAATGGAATACAAAGTTTTCTGCTGCCTGAACACAGACAGGAATGTGTGATTTTAACATGAGGCCATGCACAGGAAATGCCCATGAGCAGTGAAGTGCCCAACCGAGTTCCACATCTGTGAGAGTTTAGCTGCTGGCTGTAATGATCTCCACTTTTGAGACTCGGCAGACTTCCTGCCCCATGGCCTCACTCATGTATTTGCTCTTTGGTGCTCGTATTGAAGCGATGTACTGCAAAGTTCAAAAATAGATTACTTCCAATTTTAACCCACAGGTTCCTCCAAATCATTCTTGTGAAGTTTCAGTAGAGGCTGTGAAGGTCTTCCGAGGCCATAAACAGTTAAAATGTGAAAGATAAATAAGAAAATACCTATCTTATTATGTAGATCTTCACCAGTACGGAAATTTACTACACTTTGTCACTAATATGGTATGTGGTTTCCCTTTCTAGCATTTGGGAATGCCAAGACTGTGAGGAATGACAACTCCTCTCGATTTGTGAGTATCTGTCTATCTGGTTTCTGGCACTGTGCTCTGTGCCTGGATCACTCTACTAAGTGTCTTTCGTTTACATAAAATTTAAAGTCATGTAGAGTGTTGATTTTTAGTAACAAACCCTGCCAAAACATCTCTTCCCAATCTGAATGTTTTTGTGGCTGTTCATTATTTTATAAAGACTTCAAAACGTTATTGGTATCAACCATTTTTACATGAATTCTTTTTCCCATAGACTGACGTATGATTGTCTAGAATTTGCTGTTCTTCACATTCAGTTGTGTTCAAACTATAGGTGTACCTTGACTTAAGTTGTTTCGAGTTAAGTCGTTCTCGATTATACATCGGTTTTCAAGAAAATATTTGGAAAAATAAAGTTTACGTTTTATAGGCAGCACATATGAATTATATAAGCATAAAACAACTGTAACTCTGTCCTTTACACGAAAAGCATCATGGTGGATTCAGCTCCATAAGAGGCAATGGGAGGTAGATGCATCATTCCTCCAAGGCAATGATGTCCAAGATGATTGAACGTCATCGATGGGAGAGCAGCTCGTGCATTGTTTGAATGTCGCATTTTAATGTCGCCTTCACTCAAGCGCCATCTTGGACAGGGCGCGTTTGAATTTAAGATGGCGCTTTCGTAACATGTACTTGTTTTGTATCCTGAGACAAAAATTTTAGGAAAATGCTTTTCGTAACCTGAATTTTTCATTTGGTGAGACTTTTGTATGGTGAGGTACCTCTATCTATGTATGTATCTATCTATCTCTATCTATCTCTATCTATGTATCTATCCATCTATATCTATTTGTACACAGTGGTACCTCACCTTACGATAGTTCCAGCAAACGAAAAAAGTTCTCCTTACGAAATGCGCCAAAAGTTCCATTCAAACGTTCAAACGTGCCATTTGAACATTCAAACAATGCACTAGCTGTGCTCCCGTTGGCTATCTTCCAGCATCTCACCCCACTGGCCTCCCATTGGCTAGGAGGGATGACGGAACTCTCTCCCAATGGCTATCTCCTAACATTCCACCCTGCTGGCCTCCCATTGGCTAGGAGGAATGACGCAGCTCCCTCCCATTGGCTATTATGGAGCTGCGTCTCCCATAATGCTTTTCGTGTAAAAGACAGAGTTACTGTGGTTTCATGAGTTTTTTAAGTGTGCTCATTGCGTTATTATTTGACTCAGGCTTTTATCCTTCCATAAACATTTGTAAGATTATAACTCTGCTAAGAAGACACGGTCAACACACACACGCGCGCGCGCGCGCGCGCACACACACACACACACACACACACATACACGCGCTCGCGTGTGATTCCCGGTGAAAGTGAAAAGAAGCGGGCTCGTGGCATGCGGTTGAGTGATATCGCAAAGGAATATTGCCAAATCCGTCTACCATCTTTATGATATTGAAGCAGAAGAGGTCTTGAAAGGTATCCTTTTATAATTTTTTAAGGATTTACGCCCTAAACTTTAGGGGGTAGTATTGGGGGCCTTGGAACGAGCCTAGAGACAAGCTAAATCGAATTTAGGTTGTTTTTCAACTTGCGTCGTCTCTCCTGGGCCCAATTAACGACGTAAGCTGAGGTACCTATAATAGCAGTGAATAAAGCCCAAAATCTTGATATAATAGCCATTATTTCCAGACTCACAAATGCATTGGGGGACACGACACATTTTATTCCAAATGAAAACATGAAGTACAGTATATAAAATTTGTGTTATTCCTTAAAAGAAATTGAACAAAAGTGAATATTAGACGGATTAAAAAACAGCAGTGTCTGCTTTCTTGTTTACGAACTCAAACAATCACTGTATAAACTGAAAAATGTTGTAAGATATTGCTTTTATTTGAATACCTGAACTAATATTTAGTTGTAACCACTGTTTCTGAGAACTGCTGTATATCCGTGTTGCATGGAGTCAAACAACTTCTGTCACCTGTGAACAGGTATTCCAGTTCATGATGATTGGATTACATTCCACAATTCTTCTGTAGTATTGGTTTTGCCTCAGAAACTGCATTCTTGATGTCACTCCAAAAGTTTTCTATTGGATTAAGGTTCGGGATCGGCCCGCCGCTCCATAAGCTCAATTTCATTAGTCTGGAACCAAGATGTTGCCCACTTACTGGGGTATTTGGGGTTACTGTCTCGTTGGAATACCCATTTCATGGGCATTTCAACATGAGGCAGCATAACAGTTTGATCCGTGATCCCTGGCATGTGACAAATAGGCCCAACACCGTAGAATGAGAAACATTTAGATATCGTGATACATGCGTGACAATGATTCACTGTCTTCACAGTTTAGTGTGGCTTGAATTCAGTGGTTAGGTTTGTCTGACAAACTGTCTCCGGCTCTAGACTCAAAAAGAATATCCTTACTTTTATCAGTCCATAAAATGTTGCACCATTTCTTTTTTTTTTGGCCAGTCAATGTGCTATTTGGCAAATTGAAACCTCTTCAGCATGTTTTTTTTTCACCAGTGGGACATTGCGGGGGCTTCTTGCCGATAGTTTGGCATCACATAGGTGTCTTCTAATTGTAACAGGACTCACGGGGAATTTTAGACCTTCTTTGATCTTCCTGGAGCTGATTGTTGGCTGAGTCCTTGCCATTTTGGCTCTTCTTCCATCCATTCGAATGGTAGTCTTTCACGTTCTTCCAAATCTTTCAGGCTTTTGTTGACATTTTAAAACATTTGTGATCATTTTAGGTGAGCAGCCTACCATTTTCTGCAATTCTTTATACGTTTTCCTCTCTTCAGCCAACTTTTTAGTCAAGGTATGCTGTTCTTCTGAACAATGTCTGGAACGACCCATTTTCTTCAGAATTTCAGAGACAAATGCTCTATAATCAGCGTCTACGACATTTACTGCCTTCCTTCCTTAAATAAGGACAATAATTGGCACCTGATTTTCAAGGAATGAATGATGTCACTAATTGAACGTCACACTGCTATTATTTTGAACATGCCCCTTTCAATTAGTAATTCAATTACACAGAATTAGCAGTATGCATGTCATGACTGTTGGTTCTGTTGGATTCTGTTACTCTACTACACCTGATAGTAAAATTGTTTGCCATGTAGAAATATAATTTCTCCCAAAAATAGTGATCGATCAGGTTAGTGATGTCTGACTGTTATTATTTTGAACACAACTGTAGGTACTCTTGTTGATTTTCTGAAAAGATTCTAATAAAACACAGTAAGAAGCTTCATGAGTATGTATCAATGTGTGCATCAGAATTCACAGGCTGCATCCTCAGATGCTCCTTAATTTTAAAGCCATGTACAAAACAGCTTTTGATTTATTTTCATCAATGCACTGTGTGTGTGTGTGTGTGTGTGTGTGTGTGTGTGTGTGTGTGTGTGTGTGTGTGTGTGTGTGTGTGTGTGTGTGTGTGTGTGTATGTATGTGTGTGTGTGTGTGTGTGTGTGTGTGTGTGTGTGTGTTAGAGAGAAAGCTTAACAGTGCTTTTCCTTTCCAGTGGATATGTATTATGTAATGGGTTATGACTGAGTGATTACTGAGAGAACATTTCACTAATAAATGTTTCTAACAACTAACTAATAGCTATAGTCATTTGATATTTGTGAGTAAACAAATTCTATATGGTTGCAATCTATGGTCATGTATTAGTAATGTTGTACAAGTTAATGTTAGCGTTTATAATTCCACAGCATGTAAATGCATTTAGAAGGACCATCTGAAGGGGGAACAAAAACATTACATTTAAGTATGCAGATCTAAAGGGACATGGAATTGTGCAGGGGTGTTCTCACGCTCACTACATGCTTTAAGGGGGAGAGGGGGTGACTGCGGGCGGCTTTCAGATTCCTTCTTGATGTCATCGCTTGATTCCAGATTTCTTGAATTAATACAGAGCTCCAGAGTTACTACATGTCCTGTGCAAGATCTGTGCAAGCCCATTCGCTACTGCTGTCAGACCCTTCTACTTGTCGTATAGTGGGTCATCTGCGACACAATGAGTGGGAAAAACAATTACAGTAGTTACTTCCTGTGGTAGGCAAAACATTTTCTTGAATTTGACTACAATTATTACAGCTGTAGATTTGAAAAGCCATTGGCTGGGGAGTAAAAAAAGAGGGATTGAAAGATTCTTTCAGACTGGATGCTTGCTTTTACTATTCAGTTTTAAGCTCGAATAGAAAGCAATTTTACCATCACCTTTTCCTCTCGACTAATTCCTTATTCCAGCTGAAGTTCATAGTCTGCTTTATGAATAAGCCTGACCAAGAGGTTGGGTTGGGTGGAGAAAGCATTTCTATTACTTAATCATTTCTAGCTCTTGTAAAAGGCTTGTGCTTTTAATATGAATTCACACTTGCTAGCTCTTTTATAATTTTCCCCCCCTTTATTCTGCCATTAAAAGCCACTGAGGAGATGCACAGTCTTTGTGTTCAGCCTCAAAGCAGTTTTAAAGGCCTTGGTGCAATCTCATCAGAAGGGTGGGACACACTGGTACTTCATATCTTATTTCAAATGTGAAAGGCCAAGATAGAAGTTAGGTTAAAAATGTCACCCTTCATTTCAGTTAATCTGTAGCTCCTTATTGATTTATGTACATATTTCCTTCTGTCTCCATAGGGGAAGTACATGGACATTGAGTTTGACTTCAAAGGGGATCCATTGGGTGGCGTCATCAGTAATTGTGAGTATAATTACTGGATCAATTGAGTTGACCCATTAAAGAATACTTTAGTGGGGCTCAGTGTCTATTACAGAAGTGCTGCTTCACAGATCCAGCTGTGTGGTCATAGTGATGGCTTTTAACAAACAGCAGTGGAGCTCAACCCTGCTGCAAATACCCAAACAGTGTTCTCCTGAATTTGTGCGAGTGGGGTGGGACATAGACAAATACAGGGTGTGTTTGAAAGAGCATGAGCTTAGATTAGCATTTACTGCACTTCTTGCAGTGTCTCACAGTTTTGCATTCCCAGATCATCTGCCATGGATACAATATCCACACAGCAATTCTCCATCCCAATGTGTGCTCCACTGCTGTGTGTTACGGCACTATAAATTCCTTGTGACTGTCCACTGAGTGCCAAAATGAAAGGGAAGATTTAAAGTCTGCATCTTAACTCCTCTGCCCAAATGGCAGTGTATTTGTCAAGATACACTGCTGCGGGTTCGGCTTTATTCTACAAACATGACTAACGAAATCAATAGTTCCCTGATATTTTGCAGTCTGGTTTATGTTGGCGTTATGGAGTTGGTTATGTGTTATGTCATTGTCCACCTGAGCCATGAATAGGGCATGAGGCATGAATAAGATCAACAAACTAGTACAGTGATACCTCTGCTCACGAACATAATTGGTTCCCAGAAAGTGTGTGTGAGGCGAAAAGTTCGTCTTCCGAACATTTATTTCCCATAAGAAACCATTAAAATGAGAATAATCCGTTCCCAGGTCCCCATAAAACATAATTTTCTACTAAATAAGCCTTAAAACTACACAAAAATATACCTTATTTTATGTATAATAAATGTCTATTGTATTGTAATTAAAGAAATAAACTGTACTGTATAATAAAGTCGTTTTATTTACCTTTGTGATGGTAGTTGATGGCTTGATGGAATGGAGTGGGAGGAGGAGGGGGAGTGGGAGGAGGAGGGAGGGAGGGAGGGCGTTACTGTTTGGAAGGAGAGTTTGGAAACGCCTACTGTTTGGAAACACGCATAGCCACACACGCACCCTTAATAGCTTCCTTGTTCTTAAGGATGGTGGTAGACTTAGCGTACTGGTACTGGGACGCTAAGTCACACAAACGCACACCTCGTTCGTGTTTTTCAATGATCTCCGCCTGTGGTGGGGTCTTTTTCGGTCCCATAATAGCAAAAGTACACTCAATATGGTCCAAAATGTCTATCAAACACAAACCACTTCCGCATTCAAAGAAAGGGGTGTGACGAACTGTGACGCCGTGAGCGTGCGTCAGCTTCTCGTGGCCGCCACCGTGGCGCTGTTCGACCGCGTGGTTTGATTCGTCCGCCGAAAACTAGTTCGTCAGCAGAGACAATATGCTCGCAAATTTAATGTTCTTGAGGTGAAAAGTTCGTGAGCTTAAGCGTTCGTCAGCGGAGGTTTTACTGTACTTGTTTGTTTGTTTTCAGTTAAAGTTCACAGACATTGGAACATTTTACTCTTGTTCTTCCTCTACTTTCTGCCTTTTTTATATATATCTGTTCTTCTGGTTCATCAGATTTTCTTTAATACTTTCAGTTTTTTAGTGCTTTGACTTTAACAACATGCCCAGATACAGGCACAAAATTAAATAATACTTCCTCATACGTTTCTGTGACATAGTTGGTCCAGTGTAGTATATTACTGATTGGCATTAAGAGTAAATAAGATTAGCAGTCTTTTTGTTCAGTGTTTTGTGATTACATAGCATAGGATTGAAATAAGAATTGCTGAAATTTTAAGTGTGTTGTTTATTTCCACTAAAAAGCACAAACGGTGAAAAATTTCTTTTGCATTGCTCTTTCTCTCCAATTTGTGAGTGAATCGTCTGTAAAAATGAAAGTGAGAAAAGCTTCATGAGTTTGGGTTTATGGTTTAGTCTTAAGAGGTGAACTTTAATGGACTTTAGCAATACAGTATTTATATTGATGGGATTTTGCCCTTACTGGCAGTGTTTAAAATAAGGCACCACTGCTTAGTGTTTATTTCTGTATTAATTATCTCTCCCTAAATTCCGTATAAATATACACAAATTAAGTCCACGATTAAAACAGTACAGGTATTTTTTGTTTGAAATGCAGTTTCAGTTCCTAAATATAGAAAAAAGCAATTATGATTGTAAATTTCAAGTATAGAGACCAGATATAAGTAAACAGACACACAAAATTTTAGAATGAATATTTGTCAATCAAAGTTAAGAACAAGGGAGATGTACAGAGTTGTGGCAACTACAGAGGGATAAAGTTGATGAGCCATACAATGAAGCTATGGGAAATAATAGTGGAAGCAAGACTAAGGGCAGAGGTCGGCATTTGTGAACAGCAGTTTGGTTTCATGGCAAGAAAGAGCACCACAGATGCAGTGTTTGCTTTGAGGATGTTAATAGAGAAGTACAGAGAAGGTCAGAAGGAGCTGCATAGTGCCTTTGTGGATCTGGAGAAAGCATATGACAGGGTGCCGAGAGAAGAACTGTGGTATTGTATGAGGAAGTCTGGAGTGACAGAGAAGTATGTTAGAGTGGTGCAGGACATGTATGAGAGATGTAAGACAGTGGTGAGGTGTGCTGTCGGTGTGACAGAAGAGTTCAAGGTGGAGGTGGGACTGCATCAAGGGTCAGCTCTCAGCCCCTTCTTGTTTGCTATGGTGATGGACAGGCTGACAGACGAGGTTAGACTAGAATCTCCATGGACTATGATGTTTGCAGATGACATCGTGATCTGTAGTGAGAGCAGAGAACAAGTGGAGGAAAATCTAGAGAGGTGGAGATATGCCCTTGAAAGGAGGGGATTGAAGGTTGGTCTCAGTAAGACAGAATACATGTGTGTGAACGACAAGGACCCAAGAAGAACTTTGAGGTTACAGGGGGCAGAGATAAAGAAGGTGGAGGATTTTAAGTACTTAGGCTCAACAATCCAGAGCAATGGAGAATATGGAAAAGAGGTGAAGAAGCGTGTGCAGGCAGGTTGGAATGGATGGAGGAAAGTGTCCGGTGTGATGTGTGATAGGAGAGTATCGGCAAGAATGAAGGGAAAAGTGTACAAGACGGTGATGAGGCCAGCAATGTTGTATGGTTTAGAGACAGTGACCCTGGGGAAAAGACAGGAGTCAGAGTTGGAGGTAGCAGAGATGAAAATGTTGAGGTTCTCTTTGGGAGTAACGAGGATGGAGTACATCAGAGGGACAGCACATGTTCGATGTTTTGGAGACAAAGTCAGAGAGGCTAGATTGAGATGGTTTGGACATGTACAGAGGAGGGATAGTGAGTATATTGGTAGTAGGATGCTGAGGTTGGGCAAAAGGCCCAGAGGAAGCCCAAAGAGAAGATTTATGGATGCGATGAAGGCGGACATGAAGGTCGTTGGAGTAAGAGTAGAAGATGCAGAGGATAGGGAGAGATGGAGGCAGATCATTTGCTGTGGCGACCCCTGAAGGGAAAAGCCGAAAAGAGAAGAAGATTTGTCAATCCAAGGCTTGCATCTTGCTGCTTGGCCATGATGGCTCATTTGATGAAGATGACGCATAACAGCTTTTGAGCTGATTTGGATGTCTTCTGCAGTGTATGCAGCCTTGGAATGGGGATTTTTCTCTGCTGCTCTCTTCAAGGACTGGTGGCATCTTTCTGATGGTCCAGTCGTGGATTCATAGTGGTCTTACATCTTATTGTTCAACCTTTTACCGTTGACAGAGGAATATTCAAAAAATTATTTGTCGCTGGCTTCTTTGACCAGCAAATATTAATTCTGAAATGATTTACTGATCAGAACTTTTGGGGTTCAAGTTTCAGTACCACCAAGCTGCCACTGTTGGGTCGTTGAACAAGGTCCTTAACTGTTAACTGCTCGTTTGTATGAAAATTATGAATTTAAGTTGCTCTGGATAAGCAAGTCTGCAAAATGCTGTAAATATAAATACCTTGAGTGATTTCCTTTATTCCAGTTCAGTCAAAATTCTGATTTGTATAAAAATGTTGATTAATGAAATCCCATCTCCTCTGTATATGCCTTCAGTCAAATGCAACTCTCAGCGAATCTATCTATTGTGTGACTCTATCTGATGTTCATCAAGCTCTCTTAGCAGATTGTTTTCCTAAATCTTCCACAGTACCTGGTATTTCCAGGAAGTCTATTCTCCAAGTACTAACCATGTCCACCCCTGCTTAGCTTCTGAGATCATACAGGCTCAGGACTCCACAGGGTGACTGGAGGGTATCTGAGTAGAAAAGATTGAATACCTTATGATAACAGTATTGATTCTAATCCGACATGCAGTTATGTGTAGGGAAGTACACTTCCCACTCTTCCAGACAAAGCTGTTCTGTGGGATTTTCTGTTCCAGCACAAACAGTAGACAATGAGGCGCTGCATGCATTGCAGACGCACTAAGCATGCAAATATTTGTCCCTCCTGGCAACAAACAACTTGTTTTCTTCATTTGTACTTCAGATCTGAAATATTCTTAGACTGTGTCCTTATTAAATATTCATCTGGCCCAAGAAATGTATTGTTTGCTAAACCATTTAATCCTGCTATTGTCTCAGCTGACTTTCTGGGTGAAGCTGGAGTACACTATGAACATGGCCAACACACACAACAATACACATGCACACCTAGGGGCAATTTGGAACAGCCAGTAAGCCAAATGTGCATGTATTTGGACTGTGGGAAGAAATGGAGTTCCTGGAGAAAACCCAGAGAAGCACAATGTCAATGGAGAGCGTGCAAACTTCATGCACAAATACCCTTTCTGAGCATGGACTTGAACTCGGGGCCTTCTTGTTGTGAGGCAGAGTGCTAACCACAGTACCATCGTGCCACCGTGCCACCATAAGAAATTGTGCTTACCAATATGTTCCCATGCTTTCTTTTCACAGATCTTCTGGAGAAATCTCGTGTTGTGAAGCAGCCAAGGGGAGAGAGAAACTTCCATATCTTTTACCAGCTGTTATCTGGCGCATCAGATGAAACACTCAGTAAGAGACAGCAAGCCCTTCCGTGCTCTGATCTTGGGCTTGTTATACATACAGCTTTCACATTGCCAATATTCTTATGCATGGGGTTATGAAGAGCTGAGATAAGGGAAGTTTTGCTTTGGGTTTTCTTTAAAGAGGAGAGACCATGAGTAACTGGTCCAGCAACTATTGTTCTCACTTGTTTTACTGGACCATTGCCGTTGTTGACATGCTTAGTGTAAGAGAACAATGCACTAGGCTTTAATTTCAGACATCAAATAGCTCAAGGAGCCTGGGGGCAGTGCGCCTTTGTAATTCAAGCTGACCATATGCATTTTTGTGGACTATTTTATATTAGAATTGAAAGGGAATTGTGTGTCACACTATAGTGGAAATGTTGAGAGTTCAGGTATGATATAAACTGCCTCTACATTACATAGCATGCTCTCTCTCTCTCTCTCTCTCTGCCTCTCTCTGCCTCACTCTGCCTCACTCTGTCTCTGCCACCCCCCCCAGAAAAACTAAAGTTGGACCGAGACTTCAGCACATATAATTACCTAAGTCTTGATTCTGCGACAGTCAATGGACTTGATGACACTGCAAATTTCAGGACAGTTAGGGTGAGTTATTTAGTCATGTACAGTATTTTCATATACCCAATTATATACAGTACTCACATTAGACCATTAACAACTTACTAACCTCAATAATTTACTACTTAATCAGGATGTAAAAGATGAATCAAAGTTCACATTGACTGGTTAGGGCTACACAAAGTACAAACAGTGACAGCAAAGTGTAACAATTCATATATATTTTACTTGTTTCAACCACGGGTGGTGGTGACCCAGTGGTAAGGGGCTGGATTTCCGATCCTACGGTTGGGGGTTCAAGCCCCACTCTCAATGGTTGCCACTGCTGTCCCTCCAGTGCAGCTAACTGGGTTATCAAAGGACGACCACATCTCTCACCGCCTGTGGTGTGAGGCATATAAAAGAACCATTGCTGACTTTGGTACAAGAGTATGCAGCATAGCCATCAGCGTGTTTCTGCTTTGCGATGGCCTGGCGAGTTGTCCAGGGTGTATTCTGCCTTTGCCCAGAGTTGGCTGAGATGGGGACCAGACTCCCCGTGACCCTAATTAGGGTGAGGCATCAGTTCAGATAATTAATGAATGAATGTTTCAACTACAAGGGAAAGATGTTTCTAACAACAGGTAAAGAAAACCGATGAAAAGAGGTCACCAGACCATTACAGGGCCAACACTCACACAATCATTCATATTCACTCTCACACCTAGGGGTGATCCTGTGCATATTTTTGAAAAGCAAACCCAAGTACCCGGAGGAAATCCACACAAGTACAGTGAGAACATGCAAACTCCACAGGGAAACGCCCGAGCTGGGAACTGAACCCAGGCCTTCTTGCTGTGAGCCAGATGTGTTAACCACTACACCACAATGTATATAAAATTCACAGCACCAAAACAGTAGCTGTTACTAGATGCACTTTTGTAATTAAATTAATTTAATTAATTATACTGTACTTAAATTTTTAATTATACCATTACTTAACTAATGCAAATAGATGCATCTCTATACTCTCCTTCCCTTTCATCAAATACTAGACCACTCCCCCCACCCCCAAAAATAATCAAACCGTTCTTGTTTATAGTATTGTGTGGCAATGAACATTTGATATCTGCATCCATCACAATTGTTTCGAATCAGTGACTGCAATAGACAATGCTGCTTAGTACCCAAATAATAAGAGAATACTTGCCCTTCTGGCGGCAGTGGTGGTCTACTGGTATAGGGTCGCTGGATCGCTGATCCAAAGGTTGGGGGTTCAAGTCCCACTCTCCACAGGGTTGTCACTGTCCCGTCCCCCCCCCCCCCCCCCAGTGCAGCTAACTGGGTTATCAAAGGCGGGCCATGTCTCTCACTGTCTATGGTGAGAGGCATGTAAAAAGAACCATTGCTGACTTTCGTAAAGAGTAGGCTGCAAAGCCGTCAGCGTATTTCTGTCCCTTGCTAAAAGGGTTGTGACAGGAAGGGCATCCGATGTAAAAACCTCTGCCAAATAAAACGTGCGAATCAGATGATTCGCTGTGGCGACTCCAAGTAAAAGGGAAAAAGCCGAAAGGAAGACAGACAGACTTTCCCTTTGTGTTTTGACAGACAGGCACACACACATAATTAATTAATTATATGTTATTATTAATAATTAATGATATTAATCTATGTGAAGATATTGATTTGATTTAAAAATATATTTTAAAAAATTAGATACAGCTCAATGGACAGTGGCGCTATGGAGCCGTGAGCCTGTCCAAAAATAGCAGTGACCAGGTCCACGGGCAACTTATATTGTCCTTGCAGGCTACCTGGTGCCCACGGGCACCACGTTGGTGATCCATGCATTAGTGGATAGTCAAATCTTTGTCCAAATCTACTTTTAATCTTAAAATCCCTTTCATATTAATCTTTGCTTATGCATTTGGTTTTGTAGGGGATCAGTCTAAATGTGTTGTTCTAATGATTGCATTAGGATGAAATAAAATTATAGTTCCTATCTCATTGGTGGAAATGGTTTCTTTGTGAAAATCTTTCTCACACCTAACTGAGGGCCTCCTCCTTACCATGATCTTCCAGATTTCCTACAGCATCCTTTTCCATAACTACACAAGGGGCTGTATAATGACAGCAACATTCAGCGTAGTCATAATTTCTTTTTTTACCTGTCATCTCTTATGTTACTGCTGGCCACCAACGCTACATGTTGGCTCCTAAAATCTCTTGCCTGAAGGATAGTGACTGTGGAATTTTCACTACTTTTATTCAGAATGCGATGCAGATTGTGGGTTTCATGGAGGATGAGGTGCAGTTAGTGCTGGAGCTGGTGGCTGCTGTGCTTAAGCTTGGCAACATAGAGTTCAAGCCAGAGTCCCGTGTCAATGGCTTCGATGAGAGCCGGGTTAAAGACAAGAATGGTAAGATTTTATTTTTTTATTCTATTCTGTCTTTTTCGTGTGGATGGGTTAATGAAAAATTCAGTTCAGACAAAAGTCAGATGAATCTATTTTAATCACTTCAAAGAAATTATGCATAGTAGAGTTGAGGTAACTGGATCCATGTGCAATTCATTATGTCTGTTGGCACACCTGGTGAAAGTCCACTGCCATCTGTTAATATTTGTGTGCTTAAAAACCTAATAATATTTGTGTTATCTAATTAAACTCATAAAGCTGATTATGCAAGTCCATACAGGCAATTTATATACTGTGTGTGTGTGTGTGTGTATATATATATATATATATATATATATATATATATATATATATATATATATATATATATATATATATATATATATATACACACACACATACAGGTCCTCCTCAAAAAATTAGCATATTGTGATAAAGTTCATTATTTTCTGTATTGCTGTACTGATAAACATTAGACTTTCATATATTTCATTGCACACAACTGAAGTAGTTCAAGCCTTTTATTGTTTTAATATTGATAATTTTGCAAAAAAGTAAAGAAAAAACAAAAATCCCTATCTCAAAAAAAATTAGCATATTTCATCCAACCAATTTAAAAAAGTGTTTTTAATACAAAAAAAAAGTCAACCTTCAAATAATTATGTTCAGTTATGCACTCAATACTTGGTCGGGAATCCTTTTGCATAAATGACTGCTTCAATGCGGCGTGGCATGGAGGCAATCAGCCTATGGCACTGCTGAGGTGTTACGGAGACCCAGGATGCTTCGACAGCAGCCTTAAGCTCATCCACAGTGTTGGGTCTGGTGTCTCTCAACTTTCTCTTCACAATATCCCACAGATTCTCTATGGGATTCAGGTCAGGAGAGTTGGCAGGCCAATTGAGCACAGTAATACCATGGTCAGTAAACCATTTACCAGTGGTTTTGGCACTGTGAGCAGGTGCCAGGTCGTGCTGAAAAATGAACTCTTCATTTCCATAAAGCTTTTCAGCAGATGGAAGCATGAAGTGCTCCAAAATCTCCTGATAGCTAGCTGCATTGACCCTGCCCTTGATAAAACCCAGTGGACCAACACCAGCAGCTGACATGACACCCCAGACCATGACTGACTGTGGGTACTTGACACTGGACTTCAGGCATTTTGACATTTCCTTCTCCCCAGTCTTCCTCCAGACTCTGGCACCTTGATTTCCAAATGACATGCAAAATTTGCTTTCATACGAAAAAAGTATTTTGGACCACTGAGCAACAGTCCAGTGCTGCTTCTTTGTAGCCCAGGTCAGGCGCTTCTGCCACTGTTTCTGGTTCAAAAGTGGCTTGTGCATGGTGCTCTGGATGTTTCTACTCCAGTCTCAGTCCACTGCTTCCACAGGTCCCCCAAGGTCTGGAATCGGCCCTTCTCCACAATCTTCCTCAGGCTCTGGTCACCTCTTCTGGTTGTGCAGCGTTTTCTGCCACACTTTTTCCTTCCCACAGACGTCCCACTGAGGTGCCTTGATACAGCACTCTGGGAACAGCCTATTCGCTCAGAGATTTCTTTCTGTGTCTTACCCTCTTGCTTGAGGGTGTCAATGATGGCCTTCTGGACAGCAGTCAGGTCGGCAGTCTTACCCATGATTGTGGTTTTGAGTAATGAACCCGAATGGTGCTTCGTTGTTGAACTTCTGTGCTCATCAAGGTTTGTCCATCACAAACACTATGTTCGAACATGAGGGTATCCATAAGTGCACATGGCATCAGGGCATCCTCGAGTGGAGTTCGATGATCAACTTTGTAGTTCTGTCACCAGACTTGCGGCGCCATGTTCTGGACACTCGGATGAAGAGAGAATTGAAGTTGTTAACTGATCACCACCTGGTGGTGTGCTGGCTCCAATGGCGGGGGCTGCCTTACAGACCTGGCAGGCCCAAACGTGTAGTTAGGGTCACCTGGAAACATTTAGGGGAATCTTCTGTTGGAGGTGCCTTTAACTTCCATCTTGTGCAGAGATACAACCACATCCTGAAGGAGGCAGGTGACATAGATATCCAAATGGGCCATGCTTCATGCCTCCATTATTGAGGCGGCAGCCCATGGCTGCAGCCAGAAGGTCATCTGTGCCTGTAGTGGGGGTAGACCCCAAATCCAGTGGTGAATACCTATGGTGAAGGGGTTTTATTGGGTCTTCTTGCTTGCTAGGACTCCGATGGCCGCAGACATGGCATGCCAAACGTGGTGCAGCCTGTGTTGTCGTCGATGCAAAATCTTGGGTGTGGGAGGAGATTTGTGAGGATCTGGAAAGTGATTATCGTTTGGCCTCGAAAAGGTTCTGGACCACCATCCGACACCTCAGGAGAGGGAAGCAGTTATAAACAGATACCATTTACAGTGGAAATGGGGAGCTGCTCATCTCGACTGGGGATGTTGTCAGGAAGTTGATGGAATACTTCGAGGACCTCCTCAATCCCACCAACACATCCTCAGTGAAGAAGGAAAACCCTGGGGGTTTAGGTGGGGGGTCCATCCATCACTGGGGCTGAGGTCGCTGAGGTAGTCAAAAAGCTTCTCTGTGGTCAGGATCCGGGGGTGGATGAGATCCACCCCGAATATCTCCGGTCTCTTTATGCTGTAGGACTGTCTTGGTTGACACATCTCTGCAACATCGCGTGGTCATCAGTAACCATACTTCTGGATTGGAAAACCGGTGTAGTACCCCCTTCCCTTTTTAAAAAGGGGACTGGGGAATGTGTGGAATCACACTCCTCAGCCTACCCAGGAAAGTCTATGTTGGGGTGCGAGAAAGGAGGATCCGGCCAATGGTTGAACCTCGGATACAGGAGGAACAATGTGGTTTTCATCCTGGCCGCGGCACTCCCGACCAACTCTGTATGCGCTACAGAATCCTGGAGGGAGAATGGGAGTTTGCCCAATCTGTCCACATGTGTTTTGTGGATTAAAGAAGGCTTTTGACAGTGTCCCTTGGGCTATCTTGTGGGGTGTGCTCCGGGAGTACAGCTTACCAGACCAGTTATTACAGCCCATTCGGTCTCTGTATCACTGGAGCCAGAGCATGGTCCACATTGGTAGCAACAGGTCGAATTAATTTCCTGACAGGGTTGGAGTTTGCCAACGCTCTCGTTTGTCAATGATTTTGTTCATAATTTTTATGTACAGAATTTCTAGGTGCTGCCAAGGTGTCGGGGGTTTTGGTTCGGTAGATCCATAGGATCTCATCTCTGCTTTTTCTGTATGACGTTGTCTTTTTGACTTCATCAATCCGGAACCTCCAGCTCTATTTGGAGCAATTCAAAGCTGAGTGCGAAGCAGCCAAGATGAGAATCAACACCTCCAAGTTCAAGGCCATGGTTCTCAGCTGGAAAAGGGTGCAATGTACCCTCCAGGTCTGGAATGAGGTACTGCCTCAAGTGGGAGGAGTTCATGTATCTTTGGGCCTTGTTCATGAGTGAGGCAAGGATTGAGCGGGAAATCGACAGGCAGATCGCTGCAGCTTCTGCTGTGAAGTGGAGCTTGTATTGGTCTTTCGTGTTGAGGAGGGAGCTGAGCCACAAGGCAAAGCTCTCAATTTACCAGTCGATCTACATTCCAGCCTTCACTTATGGTCACGAGTTTGGAGTAGAACCACTGCTCCTCTTGAGAGAAGCCAGTTCGAAGTGGCTTGGGCATCTGGTTAGAATTCCTCCCTGGTGTGATGTTTCAGGCATGTCCAACTGGGAAGAGACCCTGGGGTCAGCCTAGAACACACTGGAGGGATTATGTCTCTTGGCTGGTTGGGAATGCCTCGGTGTCCCCCAGAAGAGCTGGAGGAAGTGGCTGGCGATGCGTACCGCACTGCTTAGGCTGCTGCCCCTGTGATCCAATCCCAGATTAAGTGGAGGAAGATGATGATGATGATGATGATGACTTATTTGCTGTATATTATAAGGCACATTTGCAGTTCTTCTTGCACATGATATCACAAGATTCACTTATAATTTGGGGGGTAACAGGTATTTTGTTTTTGTGGTGCCTAAATGTCATAAAGGGTCCATGGGAATCACCCTACTTGTTCTGAATGGTTATAAGGCCATTTTAAATATATGTTATATACAATATACTGCAGGGGCAGTGGTGGTCTAGTGGTATAGGGCGCTGGATCGCTGATCCAAAGGTTGGGGGTTCGAGTCCCACTCTCCACAAGGTTGTCACTGTCCCCCCCAGTGCGGCTAACTGGGTTATCAAAGGCGGGCCATGTCTCTTACTGTCTATGGTGAGAGGCATGTAAAAGAACCATTGCTGACTTTCATAAAGAGTAGGATGCAAAGTCGTCAGCGTGTTTCTGTCCCTTGCTAAAAAGAGTTGTGACAGGAAGGGCATCTGACGTAAAAACCTCTGCCAAATCAAACGTGCGAATCAAGATGATTCGCTGTAGCGACTCCCGAGTAAAAGGGAAAAAGCCGAAAGGAAGACAGACAGACATACAATATACCGCAGGGGTCCAAAAAAGCCACCCAGGAATGTGCATTTTAAACTTGTTCTATATCTTAAACCAAAATCAAAACTGTTGTTAAACAAATGAAGTCCATTATTTGGCTCATTTATTTAAGGGCAGATTTCAAACTGTAAAAAAAGTAAAACTGGCATACTAACTTTATTAAAACCGAGAAGCATTCCAAAGTTATTATCTGGAAACCAAAGTGTGTGCTATCCATTATAATGGCTAAAATACTCATTCAATTAAATCTAACTTCATATATGTGAATTATTCAGCATGAGACAATGGTTTTCTCTGTTGTAGTCTTCCTTTTTCAAAATGCTGAGCTTTTCATGTGTGTCTGTGTCAGATCTGAAGGAGATGTGCGAGCTGTTGGGCATTGATCAGTCAGTGCTGGAACGAGCCTTCAGTTTTCGCACAGTGGAAGCGAAGATGGATAAAGTGTCAACAACACTCAATGTTGCTCAGGTTGGATTACCTCACTCCCCTCTTTCTCAACATTAAGTCTACTCCCTGTTCCTGCTTTCTATTTGCTACCAGCTACATTCTGTTTGTTAATCTAAACAGCTATACAGACCATATTGAATAATTACCATAATATTGTGTCTTGAAATATCAGTATGGCTCCATAACCAAAATAAATGCAAATATGGGAATGTCAGAATTTTGTTTTTAAATACATATTGCTGTCACATTGTTGTATAAAGGAAAAAATATATGAGGAGTGTAGGCACATCGTGTTTTAATAGGTGCTAGGCCTGGGAACAAATTTTTGTTTCATAAGAAGCCGCCTCTCAGGGCTAGAGCGTTGCTCTAAAGGTCAGGCTCTCTTGCAAATATCCAACAAGATAAAACAAACACATCAGTCACCTAGTCAATTTTTTTGTTTGTTTGTTTGTTTGTTTGTTTGTTTTGTTTTTTAAAATAATATAAATTATAATAATTAATAGTACTGTATAAATATGAAGTGTTCATAAAGCTATTCGAACTTGGAGTGATTATAATCTCAGTGACACTAGCCATGTGATGTGCCGTGTGTTAGCTTAATGTCATCTAGAGTTCAACCTGTTACTGCATACTGCTGACATGTCTGTAGATGATCTTACACAGTCAAGGTTCAGTTCTAGCTGTTGAGGCTCTTTAAACTCTGAAGATTCTATTTTAGCCTTTGTTCACATTTTAATAAAAATAATGAGAGAATTGTTATTATTAAAGCTTAACCAAACAACGGCAAATTGTTTTGTTTTAGGCCTACTATGCACGTGATGCACTTGCCAAAAACTTATACAGCCGCATGTTCAGTTGGCTGGTGAATCGAATAAATGAAAGCATCCAGGTATGGCCTCCAACATTCTTTTTTTTTTTGTATAATTTTAATATCTTTCCAGTACAACACTGAATGACACTTTTTCATATTTTATATTTAGGCTCAGACCAAAGCTCGGAAGAAGGTTATGGGGGTTCTGGATATTTATGGTTTTGAGATCTTTGAGGTAAGTTTTATCCAGCAGGAGTCATCTGCTTGTAGACAGTTTCTGTTCAGACTTGTTGGTTGATGACTAAAGGAGCAGAAACAACAAGAAAGACCTGTCTGGTTATTTAAATAGGACAAAAACTCTTAAATGCTTTTGCACTAATCAAGAAATGTTCTCACACACAATCAGTGTATTTATACATAAGAACAATAAGTCCAGCATGTCAGTAATTCTTGTTCAGTTTTTAACTCAACACTAAACAAAAAGTTTTTTTTTTTTTAATTTCTTAATGTAACTATTGTTTTAAACAAAACTTTCTTCACTGGTTAATGCTTCGCTTCAGCTGTTTGATTTGTAAAGTGTTAAACATTGTGACTTATCTGTTAAATTACTGAGTTTTGTCAAATTATAAACTGTTATGCCATTTTTATACAAATTTTGTTCTTGACATGCATGTCTAACAGGAAACGCTTATATTCACTGGTTATTAGTTTGCTTGCAGTTTGGAGAATTTAATGATGCATTGAGCTTGTGTCAACTCTGAGAATGGTATTCACCTGTCTGTAAAATTCACCACTGTTTATTTGCATTTGTCCATTACGTTTGCCTGCTGTCTGACTATGTTCCTTTCTTTTTAATGTCGTTAATGTTGTTCGTTGTTGTGTCTGGGACAACAGCATGGAGTAAGTACTCCTTCAAGGATGTGATGTGGCAATGTGCTTGCTGCGATTAGAACCTTTTAATTCTAGATTTAATTTAGCCTCTCTCTATATAATTTTGTACAGCTAAGGTGCATGGCTAGCCATAAGGTGCAATATTTACTGCAGTGTTGGCAGTTTTAGTGTGTTTCCTGTACCATACATTGCAGCACTGACTGTAGTATAGTTGCATCTCTGGATCTGAAAATCAAATTTTGCAGTGCTTTTGATGTATTTGCCATATCGGGAATAGGAAATATGACCATAGAGCGATTTTATACTTGCACTTTGCAAAAGCAGCTGTTGAACCCGATTTCACCATTACTTACTCAGCTTCAGGCTGAGGTGCAAATAGGCTATGTTTGTAGAGAAGCCAGCTGCAAACTGGTACCGCCAAATTAAACAAAGAGATGACAGAGCCTTTCCATTGTAACACATGCTGCCTTTTGAATTAGGTTGGAAGCTTTTGCTTGGTGCCAAAAACACACCAGTGGTTTTTGGTCTAACATACTCTGGGTTTGTTTCTGAATGGCTGGACATGAATACACAAAAGCTTCTTATAAAAAGAGACAAAATAAGTCTTTTAACATATCGAACAAAATTAAACAAAGTGCCAGCCGGATAATCATCTAACTTGTAAGAAATAATCATAACTAACATAATCGTTGTTATACCATACATACTAAGCTAACTGTTTAATATTTTTGTATTAACACTTCATAAGAAACAGTACTGAGCTTTGATAATGTTACTTCTACTATATTTGGGTGATGTCCAGTATTATCAATAAAGTATTACTGCTTTAAGTGCATATACAGTGCCTAAGTATTCAATCCCTCTGCTTTTTACTTATTTTGGTACATTACAACCTATAGTTTAAATATTTTTTTTTAAATCTGGCTTTTAAGTGAGGAATCGGCAAAAAAATTGTCTAAGTTGGTGAAGTGAAATGAGAAAAATTCACCCCCTTTGCTATGAAGCCCCTCAAAAGTTGTGGTGCAACCAGTTACCTTCAGAAGTCACAGAATTAGTGAAATGAAGTCCACCTGTGTACAATCGGGCACATGATCTGTCAGTATGAACACACCACCTTTTCTGAAAGGCCCTCGAGGCTGCAACACCACTAGGCAAGAGGCACATCATCAAGACCAAGGAGCTCTCCAAACAAGTCAGTGACAAAGTTGTTGAAATACAAGTCATGGTTGGGATATATTAAAAAAATCCAAATCTTTGATCCCCCGGAGCAACATTAAATCCATCATCTTCAAATGGATAGAGCATGGTACCACAACAAACCTGCCAAGAGAGTGTCACCCACCAAAACTCGCAGGCAGTACAAGAAGGGATTAATCAGAGAGGGAGCACAGAGCCCAAAGGTATTTCTGAAGGAGCCTGCAGAGTTCCACAGCAGACTGTTGTATCTGTGCGTGGGACCACAATAAGCCATTCACTCCATAGAGCTAATCTTTATGGAAAAGTGGCCAGAAAAAGCAATTACTTGGTGTTTAAAAATAAGAAAATAAGAAATCATGTTTTGAGTTTCCAAAATGGAATGTCGGTGACTCCATAAATGTATAGAGGAAGGTGCTCTGGTTGGAGGAGACTGAAATGTAACTTTTCTGCCACCAAGGAAAATGCTGTGTCTGGCGCCAACCCAACAGATCCCATCAGCCCAGGAATATCATACCCATAGTGAAACATTGTGGTGGCAGCGTCATGTTGTGGGGGTGTTTTTCAGCAGCAGGGGCAGGGAAACTGATCTGAGTTTAGGGGAATATGGATGGTTCTAGATACAGGGATATTCTTGAGCAAAACCTGTTTCAATCTTCTTGTGATTTGAAACTGGGACAGAGGTTCACCCTCCAACAGGACAATGACCCGAAGCGTACTGCTAAAGCAACACTAGAGTAGTTTAAGAGAAAACATATAAATGTGCTGGAATGGCCTAGTCAAAGCCCAAACCTCAAAAAACCCTAATCCAATTGAGAATCTGGGGTCAGACTTGCATATTGCTGTATGCAAGCGGAAACCATCCAATATGAACAAGCTGGAGCAGTTTTAGACTCATCTAAAGCAACTAGTAACTGTAATTGCTGTAAAATGCGGTGCTATAAAGTACTGATTTTAGGAGGTGAATAGTTATGCACACTGAAGTTTTTCTCTTATTTTCTCCTATTTGTTGTTTGCTTCACAAGTAAAAAACAAAATCATATCTTCAAAATTGTAGACATGTTCTGTAAAATAAATTTAAAAAAAGAAAAAATGAAATACCCGTCAAACAATCCCTTTTAATTCCAGGTTGTGAGGCAACAAACATGAAAAATGCCAAGGGGTGAATATTTTTGCAAGGCACTGTGGTTAAAAAATGAGAAGGAAGTTGATGAAATGCAGTAAGTTTATAGACTTGTATAGAATACTTTTATATAGGTAGTGCTATATTAGTCAGAAGATTTGCTGCGCTTGTTTTGGCTGCTGTGTGCATCTGAATCGTTCCAGTTAAAATGCAATTTTTAAATTGCGGACACATTCATGCTTCAACTGGTTTATCCCACAGGACAACAGCTTTGAGCAGTTCATCATCAACTACTGCAATGAGAAACTTCAACAGCTCTTCATCGAGCTTACCCTGCGTGAGGAGCAGGAGGAGTATGTGCGTGAGGTAAGACACAGATTATTACATTGAACCAGATCTAAAATTTAAGATCCATAAATGCTTATGCAATTAACTGTTCTTTCTATATAGCCCTAAGAAATGGTGTCATCTGTGACAGTGCTTTACACAGACATATTGTGAGAATTTTATTATAAACCCTCACGAAGTAACATTATACCAGGCTTTCATTAACAGTGATTAATTTACTATTAACACAGTGTTGTGCAACCTCCTAATTGATAAATTAATTCATTGTCTTATCTACCTCTTCATTTAAATGCTGCTCACCCCTAATTTGCAAGTTTTGCACAAAAGTAATTCCTCCAAACAGTATTGGTAAACAGGCTCGTCCCTGAGGGCTTATGGGCTGTGTTTACTTTTGGAGCACTGAGTATGTGCCCTAACGCCGACATGACCTCCCCAATGTAATATTTGGCTCTCTGGACTAGTTCCAGGCAAGTACATGGGAAAATACCTCCGTGTTGGAGACTGGGGCCGGAAAAGGCAGTGATCTGGGGAGAAGTCCACAATATAGATTTCCTCTTCCACATCTTGCCCTCCCACTTACACTCTCTTCTTCCTCATGAAGCGGTTGACATTGCCAAACTAGCCTACAGCCCTTTTACAGCTCATGTTCAGTCAGTCGAACCATATTCTGGGCATTTCTTATGGCTGAACTTGACAAATGGTGGTTTTAGATTATTTATATCACGATTTCTTTCCCCATAACACTTAAACTGTGTGTGGAAATCTGGTATGAAAAACCTGCATGACTTATCCCCTGAAAATTCAAAGGTCTCTGTGTGAATTCTGTTTGATAACACACTATATGACCAAAAGTATGTGACATGAAAATATCACACTTTTGCTGGGACGTTCTACAAACGGTTTCCCTAAAGTTTGAAGCATGCAATTGTCTAGGATGTCTTTGTACTATAACATTAAAATGTCCTGACCTGAACCTAAGCATGACAATGCCCAAACAGAAAGCAAGGTCCATAATGGTATAGTTTTCCAAGATTGACATAAAAGAACTGGAATGGCCCCCACGGAGTTCTGGCCTCAACCTCAACAACTCCGAAATAGAATGATGACTGCAGCCCAGACCTTCTTACTCAATATACTGTAGGTGGTTGAGCTCACCAACGACCAAATCCCCAAAGACGTGTTTCAAAAGTGTGACAGGCCTCTCCATAAAGAGTTTGGGCTATTCTAACAGCCAACTGGGAACTACATTTGCAATGGAATGTTTTTTAAAAATACATACATATATAGGTGTGACAGCACATAATATCACAGCAAGAAACTGGAAGAGAAACAGCTAATAGTGAATTTTGTTTAATTTTATTACAGGGTATTGAATGGACCAATGTTGAGTACTTTAACAATGCCATCATCTGTGACCTCATTGAAAATGTAAGTCAGGTTGAATTCATTTTAAACAAATACTTTTTTATTCATGTAGTTGTTATTGACTCTGTTTTTACACAGTTATAGTATATCATACGCATAAATAATTAAGCAAATAATTTACTTATAAATAATTTAGTTTATAAGAGCATACTATTATCCATTCACTCTGTGCTTTTTGGTATGTGAGCTCATTGACTGAACAAGCTATCTTAAATTTCATTTGGTTTATAATCTACTTTATAACCATCAGAACCAGAATGGGATCCTGGCCATGCTTGATGAGGAGTGTCTTCGGCCCGGGACTGTAACAGATGAGACTTTTTTGGACAAGCTGAACACAGTTTGTGCTGAACATCAGCGCTTTGAGAGCCGCCTGAGCAAAAATTCAAAGTTCCTCACTGACCACAGCCTGCCTCATAATTGCTTTCGCATCCAGCACTATGCTGGCAAGGTTATATGGCCATAAATACTTGTGCACAACTACATTATCTGTGACTCGATGCAAACAGTAATATCTCATATCTCAACACAACAACAAGTGAAACAAATGATGATACAAACTTCAGTATTGTTTGCATGTTCTGAAATCTACGTAATTCGGATTTGTTAACTAGTTCACCATACTAGACAACTGGAAATGCTGCACATACTATATTATCAACAAAGTTCACACACCTGTATCTACTGTAGATGAAGTCCAAACCTTGGGAATCTGTCTGATTATAATTTCTAATTCCCTTTGTAGGTGTTGTATAGTGTCGAGGGCTTTGTGGACAAAAACAATGACCTGTTGTACAGGGACCTGTCCCAGGCTATGTATAAAGCCAACCACAGCTTGATGAAATTACTTTTCCCAGAGGGCAACCCTGCCAAAGTCAACCTGAAGAGGCCTCATACAGCTGGATTCCAGTTCAAAGCCTCAGTGAACACACTCATGAGGAACTTGCAGACCAAAAACCCTAACTACATTAGGTAAAAATGGTGATAATCAGCAATCCAACACATAGATGGCTGAGTCAAGACACTTGTTTAAATATCTGGCTATTAAACACAGGTAAAGTTTCAATAAACCTCCTTATACCATTTCCAGATGCATCAAACCGAATGACAAGAAGTCAGCTCATGTCTTCACTGATTCACTGGTATGCCACCAAGTGCGTTACCTGGGCCTGATGGAGAATGTGCGTGTTAGACGGGCAGGATATGCCTTTCGCCAAGCGTATGAACCCTGCCTGGAACGTTACAAGATGCTCTGCAAGCAGACCTGGCCCCATTGGAAAGGCCCTGCCAGGTCAGACCTACAGCAAAATGGAATGGAATAGTTTATCAACACTGTTTGAGCTGCTGCTTACTGGCATACATTGCTCCTGATTTCAACATGGGCATGACTAGAACATTGCTAGGTGTCTCTATTGTGTGCAAACTTGCTGTGATTTGATTTTTAAAGGGCACTTCAGTTAAGCTTTCTAATCATCATTAAAACAGTTATCCATGGGGTTTTTTTGTTTTTGTTTTTTTTGAGCTTTGAGAAAAAAAATCCAGTATGGGTGTGAGGGACTGAAAGAGTTAGTCTAATGAATTAATGGGCAACCTTGGGATTAATGTGGTCGATGTATTTTGAATTTTGTTTGCATGTTTGTAATTAGAAGAGACCGTTCACACCTAGTTACACGTTCAGAGGTTTTGTATAGCTGCCAAACCTGGCAATAAGATATGAAGAAACAGAGCCCGCAACAAAACTTCTTTTATCATGTGCAGACATCATGATACTATTTCATTGTGTGCATGTCTTAAGAAGGAATAGTTTGGGTGGAGGGTGGGGCTGAAATGAGCTGGTTGATGTTTTAAAGGGCGAACAAGCACTACAGTGTTAGCAAGACTGGCAATCACTATGGCGTAAATCATTTTATTCTGTCGTTTAAAAAAATAATAATAACTCGAAATTTTTTCCAAACATGCAGTGATTTGTTATTGATTCTTGGGGGGTTAAACGTATGATTTCCAATAGGTTGACTGTTATGGCAACATGTCTGACCTGGCTAAATTTTTTTATCTAGGGCAACCATTTGACAGTTCGTCTCTGGAGTTTGAATTTTGTAAACCCTACCTATATCTAGACATGCTGGGGCAGAATTACCACACATCATTGCCAGCAGGAATGAGTTATGCTTCATTGAAAAATAAGATGGCTTCCTGAATCATATCACATGCTAGAATTGCTGAAGTTCTTTATCAGCTGTCTTTGTAAGTCGGGCAGATTGTAGTGTTTGCTGCATTTTTCTTTGCCCGGTCATGCAGCTGGACAATTCAACCCCCCACTTACCTTATTGTTTTGTCTGTTGCTGATGTTTGTCTGTTACTAACAATTCTGGTGATATGAATACTTGGAACAAAATGGTGAAAGAGTGAATCATTGTTTGTGTTAATGCAGGGAAGGTGTGGAGGTACTTCTTAAAAATTTGGAGGTACCTAAAGAGGAGTACTCCTACGGGCGCTCCAAGATCTTTATTCGGAATCCCAGAACTGTGAGTAGTGACCTTATTAAATTGTCTTCATGGTTCTTCTGGCTAACTAAAGATTTATGGGAAATGCAGATATGAAATAACAGAAATTGGATTGATAGTAGAAAAGCGCATATGAGAGATGCTGAAAAAAAGATTAACAAATAAGATTATTGAGATTATTATAACAGCATAAAATTTGTACTACACAGTTTTGAACAACTTTTCAAAAAGGAAATTATTATTCTCCAACATTATCAGCCTTCCAACAATAAAGGGTGAGGTTCAATGCATGGTTTCACGTGTACATTCCTGTTTGCCACTTAGCATGGGACAGAAGATTGTAGTTAAAAGGTATCAGTGGAGTGAGGAAAAAAATAATTCATCAACATCATAATGTGAATGGAAGAAAATGTCCATAATATGATCTTATTCTTGTATACTTCATCTCTGTAAACCTTACCTGCAACTGTTCTTTAAGAACTGCACCTGGCTGTTCTTGTAACAATGTCCAGCTCTGCCGATATCTCAGAAGTGTTATTTAGATATTTTTAGTACATAATTGCCACTGTTAGAATTGATCTTCTCTTGGAGGATGCTCCTTATGGACTGGCCAGGTTTTATTCTATATTTACATGTATGGCATTTGGCAGACGTCTTTATCCAGTGTGACTTATATTTTTCATTTCATTTATACAACTGAGCCTTTGAGAGATCGATACTTGCAAGGGTCCAACGTTAGCAGCTTGTTGGTACTGGGGCATGAACCCCTGACCTTCCAATCCATACCCCAGGGCATTTGCTATAGAACCATATATATATATATATATATATATATATATATATATATATATATATATATATATATATATGGTTCTATAGCAAATGCCCTGGGGTATGGATTGGACTGTATACACACACACACACACACACACATATACATATAAACATATATGTATATATATATATATATGTTTATATGTATGTGTGTGTGTGTGTGTATACAGTGATACCTCTGCTCACGAACATAATTGGTTCCCAGAAAGTGTGTGTAAGGCGAAAAGTTCGTCTTCCGAACATTTATTTCCCATAAGAAACCATTAAAATGAGAATAATCTGTTCCCAGGTCCCCATAAAACATAATTTTCTACTAAATAAGCCTTAAAACTACACAAAAATATACCTTATTTTATGTATAATAAATGTGCTGTTGTATTGTAATTAAAGAAATAAACTGTACTGTATAATAAAGTGGTTTTATTTACCTTTGTGATGGTAGTTGATGGCTTGATGGAATGGAGTGGGAGGAGGAGGGAGGGAGGGACTTACTGTTTGGAAGGAGAGTTTGGAAACGCCTACTGTTTGGAAACACCCTTAGCCACACACGCACCCTTAATAGCTTCCTTGTTCTTAAGGATGGGAGCAATGGTAGACTTAGCGTACTGGGACGCTGAGTCACACAAACGTACACCTCGTTCGTGTTTTTCAATGATCTCCGCCTGTGGTGGGGTCTTTTTCGGTCCCATAATAGCAAAAGTACACTCAATATGGTCCAAAATGTCTAGCAAACACAAACCACTTCCGCATTCAAAGAAAGGGGGTGACGAACTGTGACGCTGTGAGCGTGCGTCAGCTTCTCGTGGCCGCCACCGTGGCGCTGTTCGACCGCGTGGTTTGATTCGTCCGCCGAAAACTAGTTCGTCAGCAGAGACTATATGCTCGCAAATTTAATGTTCTTGAGGCGAAAAGTTCATGAGCTTAAGCGTTCGTCAGCGGAGGTTTTACTGTATATGGAGACTCAAAATGGATATTCAGTTTAAGTTGGGTGACAATAGATTATGGGATTTTAGTACTATACTTGTGCTTAGTTTAGTCATGCACCAGGTAACATACAGTAACTACTTTATCCTAGTCAAGGTTAACCCTGCTATATAATTCTTGAACGTGATGCCAAGCCATCATAGGGCTTTGTGCACGGTGTTACATGTGTAAAGGCAATTAAGCTAACAATATGATGTTGAGAGGTGAAAGGAAACTTGAAAACTCAGAGGAAACCTACACAGACATTTGGAGAACATCTCCAAAGCAGAAAGTATTGTGGGGTGTTTCTGGTATGCAGTGGTAAGTACCCACCAAAGGTTGTCAAGTAGGAACTTGCAAAAGTGTCATGGATGAACTACTGTCACAAAACCCGATGAGACTGTTAGTGCTGTCTATGAGAGAAAGGTGTAATAACAGAGAATTATAGCTTGCTGTGTGTGATGTTGCCTGTAGATGACTCAGGTGGTACTAATATTATAGCTAAACTGTATGTGTTTCGGTGGTGCTTTTTATTGAGAAGAACCGATTACCATTGATACATAATATTTACTTGAGGAGATCATTACAAATAGTTTAGTCTCATGCTGGTTATTAAGTATGAGACTCCCAAGATCTTGGACGACATACCATGGTTTTGTTTTATCTCAGCTCTTTTTCCTGGAGGACAAAAGAAAGCAGTGTCTTGAGGACCTGGCTACTCTCATCCAGAAAATTTATCGTGGCTGGAAGTGCCGTAAACATTTCCTGCTGCTGAAGAAGAGCCAAGTGGTGGTGGCTGCTTGGTACCGCAGATATGCTGTAGGTTTCTCTTCCTCTATGTGCATAAATTACTGTGGTGTTTTGTTTGTTTGTTTGTTTGTTTGTTTGTTTAAATCTTCTTGGTTTTGACTTATTCATTAGTAAATGCATTTTTATGACTTTTGATTACAGCAACAAAAGAAATACCAGAAGATCAAGAGCTCCTCCATAGTGGTTCAGTCTTTCATCAGAGGATGGAAGGTAGGAGTAAATCTCAGCAACATGTCTTTGAGAATTGTACCATTATTCTCTTTCCCTCATCACTGTCTCTTTTTCAGGCCCGTAAGCTGCTGCGTGAACTGAAATACCAGAAGCGGTGTGAAGAGGCAGTGACCACTATTGCAGCGTACTGGCATGGAACACAGGTACTGAGGCTCATTTGGAAAAAAATTAAGCAAAAGAAACTACTATTTGTGTGAAGGTTTCATTTATAGGTCACGATCCACCAAACTCAACTGACTTTTGCCAACACATTACACAGTTGGTTTACTGAGCAACACCACTACTTTCCTTCTGAAACTCACTGCTGCTAATTTCAGGGCTGTAGTTGTTTCGGTTTCTGTCACTCACTGTCTGTCAAAGAATTCCTCTCTTCATTCAAATCTTTATAATTCTGTTTGTGCTGCTGCCTGACCTCATCGGCTAACCCCTGCAGGCTCGTTGGGAACTGCAGCGTCTGAAGGAAGAGATGCGGAAAAAACGTGCTGTGTCTGCCATTTGGGCAGCCTGGTTGGAAATGAAGGTATTTAATCTGTCAGCCGGTTAGTCTCCGTAGCACTCCGAGCATCCGTCACTGAAATTGTGTTGTGTATCCATCCGCTAATGTCCTGTAGCTGAGTGTCTGACTAATTTTGTTTTGCTCATTTGTAGGTTCCATTTTGAGTTGGAATTTGGGAACATACTAACACCTTATTCAATCCTTGACTCCTGTAGCATTAACACACTTATTGGTTGAAATGATAGTGCCATCTGAATATAAATATCTCTTATTGTAATTATTTTTTATACATATTGAGTACACTCAGAATACTAAGCATGAATGTAATTTGTAGCAACATTTTATGCTACAGTCAAAACAAAGATTGAAGAATTTTAGTCACAGACAAAGGCATTATCATCGTCATCCTTTTTTCTTTGTAGCAGCAGAGTTATCTCTGCATTTTATGACCCTTTTCCCACAGATTACCATCAAAGACTTCTTGTTCATTTTTATGTTTGGTTATCTTAAACTGTGTATTATGCGAAGATAGTGATGTATTATTCAGCTTAAGCATATATTATAATGTGAATATTTGGCAGACCATTGGCATGATACACCTATATTCCTTACTAAATGCGTAAAACTGTCTGCTTTGGTCTGCTCTCTCTTAATAATCTTATTTCTGGCTTCATGTTTTTCTTACCTTTTTCTAAAATATCTAAAATTGTCACCTAAACATGGCTTGGAGAGAACTACAGCACTTAAAGCATGAGGCTCGAAATAAACATGCCGTGTCCATCATATGGGCTGGCTGGCAAGCAACTTAAGGTATTGGTGGCGATTATGATGAGGATGATGATGATGATGATAAGGTGTGTGAGGCTCCATGATTTTCTTTCCTTTCACCTCAGGAATGCACTAATGTTCACCCATGAGCTTCATTGCCCTGGAACTGAGCCCATGCTCTCCCATCTCGTCTCATGCATGCTAAGAATGTTGTACCATAGCTCACATTCACAAAACATATAATCTCAGATCTTGTTCTAGCTTAAGCCTCTTTAAACTCTTTTGCTCTGGCAGGATTTAAGCTAAGGTAGACAGGTGCTCGTAGGTATATGGGCAAATTTCCATTCAGCACTGGACTTGTCAGAGTATCTTATATGCACCCACTAAGAGCAAATACATGTGCTATATGAGGTGGTTTGCATAATTTTAGCATATGCAGAACTCTGCATATTTCTGTGCATGCTCTGACCAAACAGGGTTGTGTTGATGTTTGTTTGTTTGTTTGTTTTTCATAACCCAATGTCCAATTTTGTGTGTGTATTTGTATTTGACGAATAGCCTAGATTAGTCATTTACTTCCTCTCCATTATCTCAGGCCTATGAAATGAAATTGTGATTTGGAGGGATAACCACTATTATTTCAATGCATAACTTCTACATAGAACCTCATCTGAAATACAGTACCTTTTAATGGAAATAAAGTGTAGCTTTGTATGAGTACCCACCCATTTTACTCCTGCTCTGGGCTGGTGATGTGCTTCCTCTTCATACTGCTCTACTATTTTCAACAGCTTCACTCTCTTCTGCATTCCTCGTCTTTCTCCCTCCTTCTGTCACAGGCACGCAGAGAGCTAAAACAGCTGAAGGAGGAGGCCAGGCGTAAGCATGCCGTCGCTGTCATTTGGGCCTTCTGGTTGGGACTCAAGGTACCTGCCAACAAGTGCACTGGCCCTGTCCCATCATGAAGTACTCTGCCAAAAGCAGAAAATGAGTACATACTAACAACCAGCCGCAGTGTGTCAATGTCTGATGATAAGGCGAACCATAAAATAGACAATGATACCATTTATTTGTACAATAAGTACCTGCTTAATAAAATGTAAAGTCCTCCAGTACAAACCCTCTTCTGCATGACTCTGACTAATAATCAAGTATAAAATAAATCATTGAATGTGTTCAACAGAGATTTCTAGCCAGCGAGTCACAGACGGGTACAGAGATATGTAGGCATACTAGAGTACTACGATCTGGTGGAAGGGGAGGAAAAGCGAGAGTAAAATCCAGCTTTTAACAAAAATCTGAAGAGTAAAACTGAGACTATGTTTGCAGTATTTGGTAGACACTAGTATCCAGAGTGACTTACAATTATCTTTGTTTCTTTTAATTTATTTATTCATTTGTTTGTTTTGTTTGTTTGTTTTTTTACATACAACTGGGCAATTGATGGTTAAGGACCTTGCTCAAGGGCCCAGCAGTGATGAAAGTGGGGATTGAACCGCTAACCTTCCGAGCAGTAACCCATCGACTTATCTACTAAGCCATCCCTGCCCTAAACTAGATCTGAACTTTTAACTTTGATCAGAATTTCCAGGAATAACACTACTCGAATACTAAGCTAGTTAGAGTAAAATAATCTAAAGTTGCATTTACCACTTGCTTCAAAACACATATCAAAACACATTTTCTTTTGTATTAGAAAGCCTTCTGTCCTAAACAATGCCCCACATCCTGGACAAATCTCTCTCCAAAATTTTGTGGGCTGTAGTCCGGTTTGCTTCGTTTATAAAGGTTGGGAACATGCAGTATTGAGGGCCATGCTGCCTCTAGTCTTATGTGGATAAATGTGTAGACTAAGGATGAGATTTAGATGTGTGTCATGAGAGTGCACTGTCATCCATGCTTCATGAAGCAGATTCAAATCTGCTCTCGTAATCCAGGGCTTTAGATAAGCCACTTCTGTACCAATGAAAAGCAGATATTTTTATTCTTCATTTATTTTGAGTGTTATTTTTATGCTGAATCTTCAGAAATTGTGGCATTCACTAACACCATTGTGGTTGCCTGGCGATTTTCCCCATGTACGTATATGTTTGTCTGCCTGCCTATTTGCATTGTGTGTACTTGTCTTTTTGCTTGATGTGTGCATGCTGTGCAAACTAACAAAGTAACTTTATATACCTCTTGTTTTTTAGCCTTTTGTTTGTTTGTTTGTTTTTTTAAATGTTGACGGTTTTATGGGGATTTTTTTTTGTATGATGTCGGGTTTATTTTTGCTTTAGCAATGTCATCAGTCTTCTGGGAGGAGAAGCTGTTTGCTTTACTGAAAGTGGAGATCACTGTCTTTATATTCTTATTGTTTTTAACATTTGCTTGCCTTTGTAAATAGCAACATATCTGAATTTGTTGAAAATTTCTCTGGCGTTTATAAAGGATCCAGTATAATTTCTTGCTGTGTTCATTTTTGTGTATCTCCTTGTTTTCCACTAACAGTTGTTGAAAAAAACTAACCTAGTTTCCTGAAGGTATCATTGCATGATAATGGTCGAACAACCGTCAATGTGATTAATTGCAAATGATTGATTAGGTTCCTCTTGATTTTTAGGTCCGTAGGGAATACAGGAAATTCTTTAGAGCAAATGCGGGCAAGAAGATCTATGACTTTACCATCCAGAGAATTGTAAGTCGATGCCAATAAAATGTCCTACAGACAATCTTTGCATTAGTCTACTATGACTGTTTAAACATACACACTTGATATGCATATATTTGCAGATACAGAAGTATTTCATTGGTTTGAAGAAAACTTTGCCTTCAATGTCACCAATTGATAAGACCTGGCCACCAAGGTCTTACCTGTTCCTGGAGCGCACACATGAAGAACTCCGAAAGATTTTCCATCTATGGAGGGTTAGTCCTCTCAGGCAATACACACACACACACACACACACACACACACACACACATTTATTTATACATATATACATACAGGCTCTCCCTATGTAATGGCATCCCAGGTTAGGATGTGTTCTTTAGCGTCAAATAAATTGTTTTTTCTAAGTCATACAGCTCCACAACTTGGGAGGGCATTTAATTCAGGTGCATTTATTCAGTTGGGGGGGGAATCCCACATTAAGAAATAATTAATTTACATCAAATCCTGTGTGCCATAATTATTAGCACCCCTGATGTGAATACTTTGTACAACCCCCTTTTACCACCAAAACAGCACATAAGCTACAATGTTTCACAAGATGGGAGACTACAGAAAGCGGGATGTGGGTCCATTCCTTATTGTACAATATCTCTAAACATCCAGCTGCCTGAGGCCTCTCCTCTGCCCTCTCCGCTTCAGGTCACACCACAGGTTTACAATGGGATTGAGGAATGGGGACTGAGATGGCCATGGGAGGAGCTTGATTCTGTGTCTGGTGAATGATTTGTGTGTAAATTCAGCCACGTGTTTAGGATCATTATCTTGCTGAAAGACCCAATGATGACCCATCTTCAGCTTTCGGTCAGAGGCCACCAGAATTTGATTTAAAATGTCCTGGTATTTCAAAGCGTTCATGATACCATGCACCATAACAAGGTTCTCAGGGCCTCTAATCGAAACAGGTCCACAGTACCAATGATTTGCTCCCATACTTCACAGCGGGCATCAGGTGCTTTTGTGCATTCTCATTTTTGTGTTCCACCAGACCCACTTAGATTGGAGCAGGTGCAGTCGAGGGGCTATTTTCTTGTAGCCATTGCCTGACGTGATATGAGAGATGTAAGACAGTGGTGAGGTGTGCTGTCGGTGTGACAGAAGAGTTCAAGGTGGAGGTAGGACTGCATCAAGGGCCAGCTCTGAGCCCCTTCTTGTTTGTTATGGTGATGGACAGACAGGCTGAAAGACGATGTTAGACAAGAATCTCCATGGACTATGATGTTTGCAGATGACCTTGTAATCTGTAGTGAGAGCAGAGAACAAGTACAGGAAAATCTAGAGAGGTGGAGGTATGCCCTGGAAAGGAGAGGAATGAAGGTTAGGCTCAGTAAGACAGAATACATGTGTGTGAAGGACAAGGACCCAAGAGGAACGGTGAGGTTACAGGGAGCAGAGATAAGAAAGGTGGAGGATTTTAAGCACTTAGGCTCAACAATCCAGAGCAATGGAGCGTGTGGAAAAGAGGTGAAGAAGCGTGTGCAGGCAGGTTGGAATGGTTGGAGAAAAGTATCCGGTGTGATGTGTGATAGGAGAGTATCAGCAAGAATGAAAGGAAAAGTGTACAAGACGGTGTTGAGGCCAGCGATGTTGTATGGTTTAGAAACAGTGGCCCTGGGGAAAAGACAGGAGGCAGAGCTGGAGGTAGCAGAGATGAAAATGTTGAGGTTCTCTTTGGGAGTAATGAGGATGGATATGATCAGGAATGAGTACATCAGAAGGACAGCACATGTAAGATGTTTTGGAGACAAAGTCAGAGAGGCTAGATTGAGATGGATTGGACATGTACAGGGGAGGGATAGTGAGTATATTGGT
>CM045729.1:56643579-56881079 GCA_024760905.1 Plotosus lineatus
TTTATAGCATGCTGAAGTAATTTTAAATTATATTGATTGGTTAGTCTCATTAAATGACTGAGATGAATCCGTGTAAGCCAGAGCTAAGATTTGCTATTTTACCTGAAAGTTTTAGAGTGGGAATGTCCTGTCTCTCTCTCTCTTTTTTTTTTTTTTTTTTTCTTCTATTCATTACTGTGTGTACACTCGCCAATCATAAAAAAATACAGGTTTGCTTTTCAACAAACCTGATTTTGTTTATGTAAAAGACCATTAGTTGCTATTTATTTACTTATTTCTTATATTTTTCACATTATTACCAGAGTTGGCAAATGGTATATTCAGTGATTTACTTGGGACTAATCCAGATGATTAAGGGTCAAAATCATTAAACATTGAATTTTGTCAAATGGAATGCTAATGTTAACATGGTATGATCCACCATACCAAAACACACAGGTAAACTGTATGTTGAGTGTAAACTTTTGTCACTGATCAAGAAAGTGGGTGCTTTGCTTTTAAGTATACTTTAAACATGATGAATCTTTATTCTTTAGTAGACACTTGCGAAGACACACATCCTGGGAGTAGACAGCAGGTGTTTAATAATTTTTCAGGCTCTTATGATGTAATTTCACCATAAACAGTAATCACTATAAATAGGTTATTGGTACCTGTTCATGAGGGCTATATGAGAAAAATTGTACAAATTGACTATTGTTTTTTGATCGTGTACAGTCATCATACTTAATCTTTTTTCTGTCCGGACGTGCAAGAGAAACAAACTTTGTGTGTATTTTCAATGCATAATTATAACTTTGTTTATCAAAAGAACATGGAAGTGTTTCTATAATGACTAAATCCAAATCTTTTTTTTTCCTTTTATAAATTAAAGCAACAAATAAAGAAGTTAGGCCAATCAATGTGGTTTGATGTTATTGTCCTTATCAGATACAACCCCTGGCAAAAAAAAATTATGGCATCAGCAGTGTTGGATGTTCATTCAGTTGTTTAATTTTGCAGATAAAAAGCAGATCACAAGACACAACACAAAATTAAAGTCATTTCAAATGGAACTATCTGGCTTTAAGAAACACTCAAAAAAATTAAGAAATAAAATGTGGTAGTCAGTAGTAATTACTATTTTAGACCAAGCAGGGGGAATAAATTATGGAATCGCTCAATTTTGAAGGAAAAAAATTATGGAATTACACTGTAAATTTCCATTCCCAAAACTATCACCTGCTTCAGATTATATCTGCTCATTAATCTGCACTTAAACAGGAGTGATCACAACTTGGAGAGCTGTTGCACCAAGTGGACTGACATGAATCATGGCTCCAACATGAGAGATGTCAGTTGAAACAAAAGAGAGAATTATCAAACTTCTTAAGGTAAACCATCACACAATGTTGCAAAAGATGTTGGTTGTTCACAGTCAGTGGTGTCTAAAATCTGGACCAAGTACAAACAACAAGCTAAACAAAAGCCATCATCAAGAACAACATTACAATGGGTTAAGGAAAAGCAATCGTAGACTGTGGATGACTGGATGAAAGTCATATTCAGTGATAAATCTCGAATCTGCATTGGGCAAGGTGATCACTCATTCCCATTTCCTTGGTTTCTTAGTTTAGTCAGAGACGTTGACTCAAATTTCCTCCTATTTGTTCATTTGTTTTGCTGTACATTTTCTGTTTTCAAGACAATGCTTTAAGTTTTCTGTCTTGAAGCTTTGATGTCTTCCTTGGTCTACCAATATGCTGGCATTTAACAACCTTCCCGTGTTGTTTGTACTTGGTCCAGATTTTAGACACTGCTGACTGTGAACAACCAACATATTTTTCAATGTTGAGTGATGATTTACCTTCTTTAAGAAGTTTGATAATCTTCCCTTTTGTTTCAATTGACATCTCTTGTGTTGGAGCCATGATTTATGTCAGTCCACTTGGTGCAACAGCTCTCCAAGGTGTGATCACTCCTATTTAACTGCAGACTAATGAGCAGATCTAATCTGAAGCAGGTGTTGGTTTTGGGAATGGGAATTTACAAGGTGATTCCATAATTATTTCCTCAAAATTGAGTGATTCCATCATTCATTCCCCCTGCTTGGTCTAAAAAAGTAATTGTTACTGACTACCACATTTTTTCTCTTGATTTCTTTTAGTGTTTCTTAAAGCCAGAAAGTTCCACTTGAAATGACTATGGTTTTGTGTCATGTCTGTGATCTGCTTTTTTCCTGCAAAATTAAACAACTGAATGAACATCCTCCATGACTGGTGATTCCATAATTTTTACCAGAGGTTGTAGTATGTATAGGATAGGAGGGGAATTCATAAAAATACTTGAAAAGACTACATGCCTTTTCAATTAACATCGTTTAGACATTAATGTATTTTGCTCATAAACTATTATCACGGAGCCGAACCTGGAAGGACTAGACTCCATGTTAGTGGGCATCTCTGCACATCCTCCTTCTCACCCTGGCAAATTCTTTGCCATAAACTTTGTATTAAAATTGTAAAATGAAGTGAAATGGTGGTTCTCACAAGCTCCATTTGTTCATATCAATGCAGCTGGGAACAGATGTTTTCCATCACATCTGGAATGCAGTCCTGGGTGAAATTCTGTAGCTTAAGGATATCGCTGGTGGCACATCCCTAAGGAGCAGATCTTGATAGATTGTCCATGTTGAATGTAAAAATAGCACCCAATTACAGCACTACCCTCAGCAAGTTCCCAGCAGTCTGGAGTCTGGGAACAGAGAAGAGGCAGAACCTCCTGCAGCGTTTGCTCAAGGGGAGGGATACAAAAGAGGCCGGCAGGGCACACCCAGCTGGATGGAACGTTAAAACTGGGTGTAATTCCATTTTTCTTATTATTGATTTTATACTGATTGTGCCTTTAATCTTTGTCTTCATTACAATCATACACTGTCACTTGATCATCTTTGAGGAAAATTGTAGAATGCTTTAGGTTTCAACAGATATTTAAAAATAAATAAAAAATATTTTCCACTTTCTCTTTTCTCTCTGAATTAATATTACAATGTTGTATTTTTGTTTGATTTTCCATTGTATTTGGGCTATTTAACTGCCAATCTCATAGTCTGACTTGTGCAATTCCGAAGTAAACTGATTTTCTAGTGCCATCTAGAGGATAAGTTTTAACAATTACACTATACAGTGCAAGACAACATAATTTGCTGTATAATTGTACTGACAATTGGGTTCATGGAATAATAAATGACAATCAATGTTGAAAATCATCTGAAACTTTGATCAGCTTTTATATATAATTTCAAAGCTCCCTTCCTTAAATTGCCACCTTATCGTGGTGGAGTTTGTGTGTCCTAATGATCCTAGGAGCTATGTTGTTGGGAGCATTAAGACCCTGGTAGGGTCACCCAAGGCAAACAGGCTCTAGACGAAGGTCCAGACAAAGTGCGGTTTAAAAGACCCCTATGGAGAAATGTAAAAGGACACGGTTTGCCTTGTCCAGACGCGGGTCTCCGGGGACCCTCCTGGGGCCAGGTCTGGGGGGGAGGGGATTAAAGGCAAGTGCCCATGGAGCCCGGCTGGGCTCAGCCCAAAAAAGAGACATGTTTGAACATAAGGGTGTCCATAAGTGCATTTGACATCAGGATACCCTAGGTTGGGGTTTGATGATGGACTTTATTGTCGTGTCACCGGACTCAGGTAAAGACAGGAGCGGAGCTGTCAACCACTCACCATCCGCTGGTGAGCTGACTCCAATGGCGGAGGAGGCCGCCCTCTAGACCTAGTAGTTAGGGTCTCCTGTCTCCAGCAGAGCTACAACCACATCAATAAGGAGTTGCAGGGCATGGGTTCCGAATGGGCCATGTTTCATGCCTCCATTTATTGAGGCAGCGACCCATAGAGGGGCTCTCCTTTAGTAAGAAGCTCAGCAATCCGAAAGATCAGAGTAGAACCACTGCTCCTCCGTGTGTGTTGAGAGGAGCCAGTTGAGGTGGCTTGGGCATCTGGTTAGAATCCCTTCCTAGTATGGTGTTTCGTACATGCACAACCGTGAAGCGATCCCGGGGTCGACCTGGACCACTCTGGATGAATTATGTCTCTCGGCTGGTCTGGGAACACCTCAGTGTTCCCCAGAAGAGCTGGAGGAAGTGGCTGGGGTCAGGCACGTCTGGACCCCACTGCTTCTGCTGCTGCCCCCACGACCCAACCCCAGATTGGGCAGAAGATGAATATCAAAGCTTATACAATTACAGTACTGTATATGCTGCAAAGCTGATGGACACAGCCTCTTTCCGGAAGTTTTGTGATAGTCAAATCAAATAAGATGGTGGGGGGGGGGGGGGGGGGCGGGTATTTGAAGTTAAACTTCTGATTTGGTAAATAATGCCATATATTTGTAAAATGCAATTTGCTAAAGCTAACATTCACTATTTCAAAAGTAATAATAGTTAAATTAATTGTTCTGAGAAAGAAAAAGAATAAAGAACATCAAGAGCAGTTAAGGCCATTGAACCTGTGGACAACTGAACCAGTGAATTAAGTTTAAGAGCCTTAGTCTTATATGTTTATTTTGTTCCTATATTTGCTCAAACAACTGAATTATTTCTCAGAACCAATGTACTGTAGGTCTCCAGTAAATAGAATGCACATTTTGTTGAGGGTGTTGCACTTCTATTATAATGTGTGCTATATTTAGAATGTTCTTTCCCGTGTGCACTTCTACTTTCTCTTGTACTTCCCCTTTTTAATTTCAATTGCTTCTTAAACAGAAGCCACAAAAAAAAAAAAAAACTACCCAGTAATAGCATTCTGGTAATGTTTACTGAATTTCCTCCCATATAGTGTATATATAAATCCTTCGTCATATATTTGCCAAACCGGTTATTCCTACCAGGGTTACATGAAGGCTGGAGCCTATGTCAGCTCATTTGGGGTGAAGGCAAGGCATCCAATGAACAGCTCGCGGGTACATCAGAGCCAACACACAACCATTCACACTCGCACCAATGGCCGTTTGGAACAGACAGCTTATGTTCATGTCCTTGGGTTGTGGGAAGAAACTGGAGTACACAGAGAAATCCCACATAAACACAGGGAAAACATGAAAACTTTACCCAGAAACACCCTCACTGAGCCCAGGACCTTCCTTGGTATGAGGTGGATATGCGAATTACTATGCTACCATACCATCCTGCTTATGTTATCAAGCCTAATATATGTCAATCCTGCCTTCTGGACGGGGACAGGTCCTGCACCAAATGACATTTCAGAGTACCCACCATTCTTGGAGCCTTTAGGTAGTGTGTTGGAGAATGCTCACCCTGGGGACTCTCTCATTGTCCTGGGAGACTTCCAACACCCGTGTATGCAATGATAGTGTGACCTGGAAGGGTGTGATCAGTAGGTACAGCCTCTCCAGTCTGAACCCGAATGGTGTTTCCTTGTTGGACTTTTGTGCTTGTCATGGTTTGTCCGTCAATAACACTATGTTCGAACATAAGGGTGTCCGTAAGTGCACCAGGACATCCTAGGTCGGAGTTTGATGATCGATTTTGTAGTCATGTCATCAGACTTGTGGACGCATGGTCTAGACACTTGGGTGAAGAGAGGGGCTGAGCTGACGCTGATGGCGAGAAGGCCACCCCACAGATCCGGCAGGTCCAAGCGTGTAGTTAGGGTCTTCTACCAGAGGGGCCTTTAATTCCCACCTCAGGCAAAGCTGCAACCACATTCCAATGGAATCCGAATGGACCATGCTTTGTGCCTCCATTATTGAGGCGGCAACCCATAGCTGTGGCAGTAAGGTCATCAGTGCTTGTCACGGCGGTAACCTCCAAACTCGGGGGTGGACACCTGCAATGAAGGGGGCCATCCAGCTGAAAAGGGATGCCTATTTGGGTCTTACTGGCCTGCGGTATTCATAATTTGTCAGACAGGTACTGGCAGGCCAAACGTGCTGAAGCCTGAGCTGTCGTCGATACAAAATCTCAGGCATAGGAGGAGTTCGGTGAGCACCTGGAAAGCAACTATCAGTTGGCCTTGAAAAGGTTCCGGACCACCATCTGACACCTCAGGAGGGGCAAGTAATTCTCCACAGATACTGTTTACAGTCGAAGTGGGGAGCTGTTCACCTTGACTGGTGATATTGTCGGGAGCTGGAAAGAACACTTCAAGGACCTCCTCAATCCCCTCAACACGCCTTCCGTGCAGGGGGAAGACCATGGGGGTTTGGCTGGGGTTCCATCACTGGGGTGTATGAAATCTGGTCTGAATATCTTATGGCTATGGATGTTGTAGGACTGACATATTCAGTTGTAAAAATAACATGATATCATACAGAATTCTGGGTCTGAGGTGCAATTTATTCTTCACTCATTGTTAGGTAAAAACAATAAGCATGCTACTAGCTTGCAGAGATGTCAAGGTTATGATTGTTGCATTTTATCTGATCCACGAAAAATACCCATGTACTGTCTATGAACTTCAAAACATAACGCAAAAGCAAATGGAACCTCATCTTTTTTTTATTTTTTATTTTTATTATTTTTTTAATTAAGTGATCTCCAATCTAATCGGGTTAACCTCTCTCAGATACATAGTCAGTAACAAGCTAATTTTAATCAGCTGATGCTGAGCCATATACATCGTACACACTGGTGTCACCTTAGCTAATGTGTATCAGAAGCATGATGAAAAATTGCAGCCACCATTTTGGAACAGGGTAGCCACTCTTCCTTAACCATTTCAGACCTGATTTTTATTTTTAACTGAGCAAAAGTTTTTTCCAGCTGATTTTTTACTCTTTTCCAGAATAGAAATGAGTGAATTTTTTTCCTCATATTTTATTAGAACCTTTTAATGTCCAATCCAGTGGACACCAGGACTGAATGAACATATACTAAAGAACAATTCCCATCAAAGACTTTGGCATTTTATTTAAACTGCATTCTCTACAAATCAAAATTCATGCAAAAATTTCTGAAAAGCACATATTGCTGAACAGCAAAAAAAAAAAAAGAAGTCCAGTAAACTAGCTGCATGATGAAATTAATTATGAAAGAATGTACAAAAGTCAGGAGTTTTAAAACTCTGTGCGAGTATGTTTTGTGTCCGTACATTTGCAGTTGTGTTTGTGTGTACTTGATGTTTTTCATTTTTATTTCTGATGAGCTTCCTTCAAGTAGTTTCTGTGTGGCTCAAAGCACAGATGAATGTTGCACTTGTCACAGAAGACATGTGTTTTGTCTGTGCATTGCGGCCTCTTGTATCTAGTGGCCTTCTTCCTTTCACCAGTTTCTCATGTGATCCATCATGTTGAACTCACCCTCAAGTAGGGGCCTGAAGTCCTGAACCTACTGGCTTGTCTCCTGAGCTAAACAACAGGTTCAGGAAATCAGGACCCTATCTGAAGTTCATTTTTGTTTTCTGAGATTTCACCATTTACCAAGAGTTCAAGGTAGTAAATATATACGAATCTTCTTTTCCTTTCGGCTTTTCCCTTCAGGGGTCGCCACAGCGAATCATCTGCCTCCATCTCACCCTATCCTTTGCATCTTCTTCTCTTACACCAACGACCTTCATGTCCTCCTTCACCACATCCATGAATCGTCTCTTTGGTCTTCCTCTAGGCCTTTTACCTGGTAGTTCCAGCCTCAGCATCCTATTACCAATATACTCACTATCCCTCCTCTGTACATGTCCAAACCATCTCAATCTAGCCTCTCTGACTTTGTCTCCAAAATGTCTTACATTTGCTGTCCCTCTGATGTGCTCATTCCTAATCCTATCCATCCTCGTTACTCCCAAAGAGAACCTCAACATTTTCATCTCTGATACCTCCAGCTCTGCCTCCTGTCTTTTCCCCAGGGCCACTGTTTCTAACCCATACAACATCGCTGGCCTCAACACCGTCGGGTACACTTTTCCTTTCATTCTTGCTGATACCCTCCTATCGCACATCACACCGGACACTTTTCTCCAACCATTCCAACCTGCCTGCACACGCTTCTTGACCTCTTTTCCACACTCTCCATTGCTCTGGATTGTTGAGCCTAAGTACTTAAAATCCTCCACCTTTCTTATCTCTGCTCCCTGTAATCTCACCGTTCCTCTTGGGTCCTTGTCATTCATGCATATGTATTCTGTCTTACTGAGGCTAATCTTCATTCCCCTCCTTTCCAGGGCATACCTCCACCTCTCTATATTTTCCTGCACTTGTTCTCTGCTCTCACTACAGATCACAAGGTCATCTGCAAACATCATAGTCCATGGGGAATCTTGTCTAACCTCATCTGTCAGCCTGTCCATCACCATAGCAAACAAGAAGGGGCTGAGAGCTGACCCTTGATGCAGTCCCACCTCCACCTTGAACTATTGTATCACACCGACAGCACACCTCACCACTGTCTTACATCTCTCATACATGTCCTGCACCACTCTAACATACTTCTCTGCCACTCCAGACTTCCTCATGCAATACCACAGTTCTTCTCTCGGCACCCTGTCATATGCTTTCTCCAGATCCACAAAGGCACAATGCAGCTCCCTCTGACCTTCTCTGTACTTCTCCATTAACATCCTCATGGCAAACACTGCATCTGTGGTGCTCTTTCTTGGCATGAAACCAAACTGTTGTTCACAAATGCTGACCTCTGCCCTTAGTCTAGCTTCCACTATTCTTTCCCATAACTTCATCGTATGGCTCATCAACTTTATCCCTCTGTAGTTGCCACAACTCTGCACGTCTCCCTTGTTCTTAAAAATGGGCACCAGCACATTTCTCCTCCATTCCTCTGGCATCCTCTCACTCTCTAAGACCTTGTTAAATGTTCTTGTCAGAAAATCTACTGCTACCTCTCCTAGACACTTCCATACCTCCACCGGTATGTGATCAGGACCAACTACCTTTCCATTCTTCATCCTCTTCAATGCCCTCCTCACTTCACCCTTACTAATCTTTGCTACTTTCTGGTCCTCAACAGTCACCTCTTCTACTCTTTTTTCTCTCTCATTTTCCTCATTCATCAGCTCTTCAAAGTACTCTTTCCATCTTCCCAGCACACTTCTGTCATCAGTCAATACATTTCCCTCTCTGTCCTTTATCAATCTAACTTGCTGCACGTCCTTCCCATCTCTATTTCTCTGCTGTGCCAACCTGTATAAATCATTTTCTCCCTCCTTACTTTCCAACCGAGCATACAAGTCATCAAACGTGCTCTGTTTGGCCTTTGACACTGCTACCTTTGCCTTACGCTGTGTCTCCCTGATCACATTAACTGTAGTTGTCCAGTCATCTGGAAGCACTTCCTGACCACCCAAAGCCTGCTTCAACTCCTCCTTGAAGACAACCCGACACTCTTCCTTTTTCAACTTCCACCACTTTGTCGTCTGCTCTGCCTTTGCCTTCTTCACCTTCCTCACCATCAGCATCATCCTGCACACCACCATCCTATGCTGTTTGGCAACACTCTCACCCGCTACTACTTTGCAGTCACTGACTTCCTTTAAATTACATCGCCTGCACAAGATGTAGTCTACCTGTGTGCTCCTACCTCTACTTTTATAAGTCACCCTATGCTCCTCTCTCTTCTGGAAGAAAGTATTCACCACAGCCATTTCCATCCTTTTTGCAAAATCTATCAACATCTGTCCTTCTGTGTTCCTGTCCTGGATACCAAACCTACCCATCACTTCCTCGTCCCCTCTGTTTGTTCCATTGAAGTCTGCCCCAATGACCACTCTTTCACCTCTGGGGGTACTCTGCATCACTTCATCTAACTCCCTCCAGAATCTCTCCTTCTCTTCTCACTCACATCCTGTCTGTGGGGCATAAGCACTAACAACATTGACCATCACACCTTCAATTTCTAACTTGAGACTCATCACTCTGTCTGACACTCTTTTCACTTCTAGAACATTCCTGACAAACTCCTCCTTCAAGATGACTCCAACTCCATTTCTCTTCCCATCCACACCATGATAAAACAGCTTAAACCCTGCTCCTATGCTTCTAGCCTTATTACCTTTCCACCTGGTCTCCTGAACACACAGTATGTCCACCTTCCTCCTCTGCATCATGTCAGCCAGCTCTCTACCTTTTCCTGTCATAGTTCCAACATTCAAAGTACCTACTTTTAGTCCTAGACTCATGCCTTTCCTCTTCTCTCTCTGGCAACGGACACGCCTCCCGTCTCTCCTTCTTCGACCAACAGTAGTCCAATTTCCATCAGCACCCTGTTGGTTGATGGCACTGATGGCGGTCGTTGTTAACCCGGGCCTCGACCGATCCGGTATGTCATTCATTCTTTATTCGCATAGTCATTTGTTTTATGCCGGATGCCCTTCCTGACGCAACCCTCTGCATTTATCTGGGCTTGGGACTGGTGTGAGGGAGAGACACTGGTTTGTGCCCCCCCCTCACGGCTGCATTTAGTAAATATATACATATATTATTTTGAAACAAATGATGACATATTTTCAAATCATATTTTCGAAAAACCCAACTAGGCCATGCCGAATATGGCACATTCTGAAATCTCTTACGTTTGATGTCCACATTGAAATTTGCTTTATACATTTTGATTTTAAAGTTTTGATATTATAGTGAAAATTATTGATGCTAACATAAAAATAAAAGTACTCAAAAGGTGAAGAGTGCTTACTCCTTCTGTTGTCCAGTGGAGCCATGACTATGTTATGTGATTTATACAGATCTCTCAGATTAGGTCGCACCTGTTCATTCCATTGGGATTGGTTGGTTAGGGACCTATCAGTGACTTGGCTTTGTTCAAACCGTGTCAGTATATGTTTTTATTGCATTGCATCAGAGAGAACATGTGATGTCCATTACAGTTGACACAGGGTCAGGTTGATGACATTGATGACAATCTATATTTTTCAGGATGATGGAGAATATTATTTTACTACTGAAGACTGTCTTAATGAATTCAGGCCAATAAACAATAGTGCTAAATTAATTATTAATTAAAGATTATTTATTGTTGTTTTAACTTGTATGTAATATTGTACTAACACTAAGATAACAAGTGGCCCTGAAATAATTTTTCTGCAGATTTCTCTTAATATCCTTTGATTGTATCGCTCATCAATACAGTTTGACATTAGAATGACGTTGCTATCTTTTGGATGTCATTACATTTACAACAGATCCTTAGGAGGTCTAAAGAAGATATTAAAATCAACTCAAACTATCCATTTTTATTTTTATGCAGATTAAATTGAAATAAACATCAACAAACTTTTATTAGCTAAATTACTGAAAACCAAGTCTTTAAAACCAAGACTATAAAAGTTGTTTTTTTTATTCACAAATCTTTTATAATCTTAAAAAATACATAAGGACAGATAAACATTTTAGGATTAATTTTCCCATTTTTAATGACGTATTTATTTATTTATTGACTACACAATGAGTAGGCTGCAAAGCTGTCTGTGTGTTTCTGTCTTGCGATGCCCTGGCGAGCTGTTCAGGGTGTACTCTGCCCTCGCCCGGAGTCGGCTGGGATGGGCGCCAGTCTCCCCGCAACTATAATTAGGATTAAGCAGTTAGAGAAAACGAAATGAAATGACTGACTGCACAAAGAATGCTTTGTATCAAATAGAAGTAGACTAGGCCATACCCATGGATGTTTGCAGGTAAAAATTATTTTTCCTAAAATATATTTGGTGATGCCAGTGGCCTCACATTTGCAGCTTTCCCCGGCTGTTTGTGGTTTCGACTAACCAAAAAAAGTGCAGTCTCATCACAAACTTTCAGTATCGATTATCATGAACCTGCACATGCTATTTATCCTTAGTACCTTAATCTTTTAGATTTTTTTTTTCGGTATAATTTACATGTGACACCAATTTGATTGTCTTTTGTCCAGTAGGTATGGTTGAATTAGTTGTGTATTTCAGTATGAGATGCCCAGCTTTGGTTTAAGGGACAGGCAGAATTTTGAGAAAGACAGACAGACAGACAGAGAGACAGACAGACAGTGCACCTTCTTCCACAATTTGTTAATTCGATGTCATATATTAAATAAACATGGGGATTTATTTTGGAGGCGCATAACAAACTAGATCAACTTTCTACCTTACACTGATAAGAAAAATCCAATTTCATATCAGCGATATTATGGAAGCTTCAGCAGTAAGTGCATTGGCCCTGGAACCACCATTTATATTTAGGATAAAATAATATTACACTATTATATTATCAGTTTCTGTGGTTAACTGGGACCGAGATCCCCAAGTGCCCATTGAAATCCATGAAGTCTGATCACCCCCCCCAACTGACGTACGTGTGTGTGTGTGTGTGTGTGTGTGTGTGTGTGTGTAACATCAATAAATACATATTCAATGCTATAAATGCTTATAATAACAATTAAACATTAAAAGTAATGCATAACATGTAAATAAATGCGCACGATCCCCAACCTTTTTATCACCGTGGACCGGTCAATGCTTCACAATTTTACTGGGGGGGGTATATAAATTAGTAGTATTAGTATTAATAATAAACACTCCATGAATGTTATTTCTCAACAGATGAAATAAAGATGGTGTGGAAGTAGAGCTTAAACTTTTCTTTAAAAAAAAACAAAAAAACCCACAGGTGATCATGCACCAGATGGGAGAATGAAGGCTCAGTCTCAGTCTCACCCAAAATCCCCACTAATGTTTGAAGCATGTCCAACACACCTCTGTTCACACGCTGTCCCCTTGTGGGTTACATTTTAGAGCTCAAATGACCGACATGTCACCGAGAGAATCCGGTCATTTTTCAAAATAAAAGATTTTCAAAAATAATTACGTAATTACTTTTTCTGCAGCCCGGTACCAACTGATCCACGGACAGGTACCGGTCGGCGGCCGGCCGGTGGTCGGGGACCCCTGCTACAGAACATAAAATCTCAAACACAAACATTCTAAACATTAACTGAGGTACAGTACTGTACTGGAATAATAACTGAAGCATTGCAATACTGTACGGTACTATAGAACTAGAAGTATCCAGAATATTACGGCAGATTCCATTCTGATGATTACCTTGTTTCGTGCAATATTCACCTTCTTAGCACTTCCACAAAAACTCGATGCTACACTAGCACTGATTGCCTTCTCATTATTCTTTATGTAGCGGACTGTACCTTCTTTCACTTTATCATGGCGCCTTACTTCAGCAAAACTTTTTTCTTCTTGAATCATATCCAGCACTTCTACTAATGCAGCATCATTAAATATTTCTGGCGCTTCGGCGCCTTACCAGAAGTCTGAGAAGGTGCACAGCGTTTGGGGTGGCATGACAGAGCTTAACTGTAAATAAAAACACACACAAAAAAAGGCACATGCACAAAGTGTATGTGAATGAGAAAAAAGGGGTATATGCATCATCTCACCAATCAGCAGGAGGGAGAACAGCCATTGGCTGAATTAGAATCACGTGACCGTTACTTCCGGGTCAGTCGACAATCGGCGAATATGTGGGGACGCCAGTGCAAAACCGCAAATGGTGAAGGGCCTACTGTATATGTGTGTATATATATTTATATATTTTATTTATTTATTTATTTATTTTTAATTAAAGTGTAGGTGCACAGGACTCCCACCAGCCTCCTCTTTATAGAAGGTGAGGATTCACATGACATTTCATAATTTCCTGGGTTTGTCTTTGTCAAAAGGGGCAGTTTCACCTGATGTGCAAAAAAAAAAAAAAAAAAAATCAGCCGTTAAAGTTATTCGAAAAGCAATTTAAGCCACACTGAATTCGCAACAAATTTTTGAGCAGGACCACAACTTAAAACCACAAATACAGACCATTTACCTGAAATTCGACCAACGACCTCCGAACATATATTCAATTACCCTCAAAGTGAAATTCGCTCGTAAATTCGGTCCTGACTGCTTACATGTGGATCTAAGCCAGTGCTTCTCAACTAGTGGGGCGTTGTGTGATGCCGGGTAGCACGTATAACTGGGGAACATGCTTTTCTGGAATGGAGTATGAGAATTAAGTGCAATTGCACCTCCACTCCACTACTTGGCAGTAGCGCTCTCATTGTCGAGCTATGACGTAGCGGTTTTTCGAGCAAAGGCTATGAAGTGCAGTAAACAACCCCTCAAGAAACAAAAGGAAAATTTTCCAACAGGATCAAGGAGAAAGGTGGAAAGAGACTGAGATATTAAGACATAAGTTGAATGAGTTTAAATAAGGATGTTTTTTTTTTTTAATTTCAGGCACATTGGTGCACTTTAAATCTTTTCTATTACAGATTAAGAAACAACGTTAAGCAAGTTTTTCTTTATTAAGATTAAAAACACAAAAAGAATATACAATGTTATACAGATGTGTAGTAATTACAATTTTGTAGACAAATAATACTATTTATAGTCGCTTTGTGGGGTGGTGGTGGGGGTGGGGCTGAACTTTTTTTTTTCTTCTTCTTAGAGGGGGTGTAACAGAAAATAATTGAGAAGCACTGATTTAAACTTTGAGGGGAGAATCTGAATGCACTGAAAAACCATAAAGCTGAAAACATGCATAGCTGAATGGTTTTATAAACTTGTGTGTAGGCCTGGATCGAGGCCTCCATGCATAACTGTGTGTGTGTAAGTAAACAATACTGTAAATGATTAGATAAAAAAGGTAGTACATAGTGCTTAAATCACAAGTGCTTTATTCAATTATTTATTATATATCATTATAATTACATATGTGTTTATATGTTCACTCCACATCAATTCTTTTATATGACATTGTTCATACTTTAATATACCAGCTCATTGCTCATTGTTAGCATTCAAACATCACTGCACAGTGTCCTCTATTCTGTCAGTTCTCTTTGAGCATCTTCATCCAGTTGAATAGCACAAATTCACAAAAAAAAAAAAAATTCACTAAAAACTGATTTCCAATTTTTTGTCCCTCTACATGACATGTGAGACTTTTGAATACTTTTGGAAACAATTGATTATCTACAGTTTATCCCGATAACAGTTTTTCAAATATAACTGTAGAATGTTGCTGGCGTCACACGTTATTTTCTACTATAACACACATTAGGAAATGCTTATCTGGCTCACTGTCAATGTTTCAAAGTCAGATGAAAAAGACAAAAAAGTTAGAGGATTAATATTCCATGCAAAATTTACTACAATTAATAAGTTTCACAGCCTTCGAAGAACCCAATAAGTAACTACAGAGCACTTTATCACATGCTAACATATTAATATGGCAATCAGGAAACATCCTGTGATGACAGAAGCCCTTTTGTACAGATAATGGAAAATTTGAAAAGGCTTTTAGCTGTTACTTCAGGTCAGTTTAATCCACTTTCTTGAAGTGTAACAGTTAAGGATGTTAAATTAAGAATATTAGAGCAAGGAAAAAAAACATCATGGGATGGAACACATGGGGAGAAGCAAAAAGCACAGCAAGAAACAGAAGAATGGAAGAAGCACGTCTTGACCTTATGCGACTCATGGTGCACGGAACAGTTAAAACAGATTCACAGTCTACACAGTTCCCAGTGCGGCTAACTGAGTTATCAAAGGCGGGCCATGTCTTTCACTCTCTATGGTGTGAGGCATGTAAAAGAACCATTGCTGACTTTTGTAAAGAGTAGCTGCAAAGCCGTCAGCGTGTTTCTGTCCCTTGCTAAAAAGGGTTGTGACAGGAAGGGCATCCGACGTAAAAACCTCTGCCAAATCAAACGTGCGAATCAGATGACTCGCTGTGTCGCTTTTGGCGACAGACAGTCTACACAAGACACACAAACGCAGTTTTTCCACACAGATCATCATCATCATGTTCCTTTTATAGAGTGTCGTCCTCAGGGTGCTTCTATCTCAGTAGGAAGAATCCTATCAAGCAGTTATATGAAGCCTGATTTGTTAATATGTCTTATGTGTTCCAAGTCTAAACCTAATAGTTTTCAACTTTTGACCATTTAGCAATTGTTTTGTCGGACAAAAGTTGCATCTTTGCCCATGTGGCATGTGTGTGCAATGTTAAAAATGTGTGCAAAAGCTTTGTGTTTATTACATAGAGGACACGCAAGTGCAGTGGTGGTGGCCTGGTGCTAAGGTGCTGAATCACTCATCCTAAAGTTGGGGGTTCAAGCCTCACTCAATGGGTTGCCTCTGTCCTCCCAGTGCAGCTTATTGGGGTATCAAATGCTGGCCTTGTCTCTCACTGTCTATGGTGAGAGGCATGTAAAAGAACCAAGGCTGACTTTTATTAAGTGTAGACTGTAAAGCAGTCAGCGTACTTCTCTCCTGCAATGACCTGGCAAGCTGTCCACAGCCCTCGCCCAGAGTCGGCTGAGATGAGGCACCAGCCTCACCGCGACCCTAATTAGGATCGAGTGATTCAGAAAGTGGCTGGATGGAGAACACGCAGATGTAATACACCGCTCACCAAATGTGATAGCAGTGTGTCAAATATCATCATAGTTGGGCAAAAATGAATATGGCTACTGAGGAGGAATACATTCATTCATAACTACTGAATCAAATGGTCACATGAGTATAATTGATATGGAGATCATACATGCTCCTTTCTGTCAATCATAATCTCGGTAAGCACTCTTCTGTTATAAAAAAAACTTTAGTATAGTAATGGTACATTAATCCTGTTAGCAATACTATTGGATTCACATCAAATAGAATTTGCCTATGGTTTAGTTTGTTAAACACACATTGCTATACAAGTATGCAAAACTGTGTAAATACATGCTTTTGCATTCACATAGCTTGCAGAGACAATACAAGACAAACATCAGTGCTTAGGATCAACACCAATAAGCTCGATGATGAAATTCATCAAATTGAGTAATGTTTCAGCATTGAACATCTTTTTGAGCATTTCTGTGTAAGGTTTCGTTCATAATTGTATGACTTCACTAATGGAACTACAAATTGAGACAATTAGTTTAAATGGTCAAGTTAAATAAAATAAGATCTAAATTATTCCATTAGATATTCAAAACCATCCCGAAAAATGATATCCAGCTTTTTTTGGCTTTGTATACATTAAAATTGGCAGTCTCAAAATTTGAGTTTCATGGTGTCCAACTGCATAAAGGCTTTTGGAATGCACATCATTTTGTTCAGGCTGCTAGAAGTATTTTGTAGCATGTGTGCAACATCCTAAATTCTATTTCCAAAAGTGATCGATATAAAAGGTACATTTTTTTGTACTGATACCAAAACTCAAAAACTAGTGTTCAATTAATGAAGCCATATTCAGAAGTTAAATAAAAAAAATTCATGCTAAAAACACTCAAGAAGCAACTGAAAGAACTTACAGGTCATTAAAAAAAACGAAAGGTCTTACAGTAGACCCATCCTTAATTATATTCATGGATATTATGATCACACATTGACATCACACTTTAGTTTTTTAAATGTTTGATGACCATCTTTAGATATTTCTTTTAAAAGTAGAATAATATATCTAGTCAGCAGCCATAAAGAAAAAGAATAAAGAAAACAATTCTAGATGTCCTGTGCTATTGGGCTGTTCTTGCCTCACATAAATATAGTGGTACTTCGGTTCTCGACCACAATTCGTTCTAGGTGGTTGTTCGAATGTACACTAAAATAAAAACCACAGTACAGTTAAAGCATTAAAAACAATAAAAATAAGAATTTTTACCTTTGTGGTGGTGAGCAGTTGGCATACGTAAATGTTGGAGAGGAAGAGAGGAGGGTCCCCTTCCATAACAGTTTCAGGTCAATCGGCCAAAGCTGTTTTTTTTCTCTTGCTACTCGCTTTGGCGTAGTTGACTCCTCTTCAGGTTGTCCCTTTCTTTTCTTGAAGAACATTTCTAACCTGGCTTGTATCTGCCTTCTTTTCAAAACCTTATGGAAGTGACTCATGACCTTATCGTGAAAAAGGTGTTCACAGCGCTGATAGCTTTAGCTTTATCAGGGTGATACAGCTCAACTTCCGGACTTCAGGAAAGCGTGCATTTCCCCCTCCCCCTCAGTCTCGTTTTTTCTCGTTTATTCTTGTTTTTTTCTCGACTTTTCTCGCGCTTTTTTCGTACTCGGCTTCCAGATTTTGTTTGACTTCCAGGACAAAAAAAAATCCAGATTTTTTGGTCGAATTCCGATTTGTTCGACCTCGAAAGCGTTCGAGAACAGAGGTACCACTGTAAAATTTTAATAGAGCCACTAACACACCAAGTCAATCAGCAACTCAAAACTGCATTAACTTTAATTCTAAGGTCAGAATCCACAGACAGCATGTTAGTACAGGGGTCACCAACCTTTTTGAAACTGAGAGCTACTTCTTAGGTACCAATGCGAAGGGCTACCAGATTGATACTTCTTTTCCTTTCAGCGTTTCCCTTTCTCAGGGGTCGCCACAGCGAATCATCTGATCCGCATATTTTGATTTGAAATATGTTTTTACATCGGATGCCCTTCCTGACACATCCCTTTAGCAAGGGACAGAAAAACGCAGACGCTGATAAAGCCTACTCTTTATGAAAGTCAGCAATGTTTCTTTTACATGCCTCTCACCATAGACAGAGCGAGACATGGCCGGACTTTGATAACACAGTTAGCTGCACTAAGGGGACAGTGATAACCGTGTGGAGAGTGGAACTCAAACCCCCAACCTTAGGATCATTGATCCAGCACCCTTTACCACCAGGTCACCGCTGCCCTTCTACCAGGTCGATACACACTTATGAAATAACAAATTTGCTCATTTTACCTTTATATATTTTCACTAATAATTAATGATGTTCATCTATGTGAAGATATTGATTTGATTTAATAAAAAAAATAAAAATAAAATGAAAAAAGCAAAAAAAAAAATTAGACGCAGCTCAATGGAGACTGGCGCTATGTTGTCCTTCCAGGTGACCTGGTGCCTATGGGCCCCATGTTGGTGACCCCTGGGGTAATAAGTATCAAAGCATAAGAATGTAATAAGCTTTGGAATAAATCCCCCAGTGTAGCTTACTGGGTTATCAAAGGCCGGCCATGTCTCTCACTGTCTATGGTGAGAGGCATGTAAAAGAACCACTGCTGACTTTCGTGAAGAGTCAGCGTATTTCTGCCCCTTGCTAAAGGGTTGTGTCAGGAAGGACATCTGACGTAAAAACCTATGCCAAATCCAAACATGCAAATCATTTGCTGTGGCGACTCCTGATAAAAGGAAAATGCCAAAAGGAAATTTCAAACTTTGAAATTAATCCAAAAATACCTAAAAATAAAAAATAAAAAATCTAACAAGAATCGCAAACGAAGCAATAAAACACAAAGGAGCACAATCACATCAAAAGCACATCATAAATATAAAATATTAATAAAGCTGTTGCTTAAACGTGCTAGGTCTGCACAAGACTAGGTTTTAAAATCATGGTTTTCCTCGCTTGTGGGAACAATTCATCAAAATTACTCCCAACGATGTTTTGTCCCTCTTCTCAGAAGGAATGGAGGGACCAAATCCATTTTGCAATTGGAAAATTGGAATTGAAATTGCAAGTTTGCAATTTCATGAATGTCTTCAGTATGTATTTCCTCCTCTCAGTCCTGAGAATCGTTGTTTTCATGTTCTTCCTGTTGTAAAGCAGTTGTAGTTCCATTATCATTACTTTTTGCTGACTTTAGCTCTTCTGCTGGCACTGTAGCAAGTAGGTTAGAAAGGCTGGGTTAATTGGCAAGCACAGAATTACCGGCACTTAATATGCAATTAATATTTTGCTGTAGATGTTTAAGAGTTACGGCTACAACGTGTAAGTAGTGAGTGCACACTCAAGTACTGGCCAGGGGCGTAGCTGTATTGCTCAAGGGTACTTTAGCTAGTTACAAGTTATTGTCATAAGTTAGGCCAGGCTTAAAAAAATTATTTGTTGGCAACAACATGTTAAAAAAAGATTCACCAGGGAAGGCGGATTTTTTATTTTTTTTTTTGCCTGTGCAGGCCATCCAGGATTCGCGGGGAAATGATTGTCATACAGCATGCTATATTATTATGTTGTAAACACAGTACAATGAAATAAATATCTGATACAGTTGTACCTTGACTTACGAAATTAATCCGTTCTGAGGGCAAACTCAAAATGGTCGTTACATAAAACACAAATTCCTATAGGAAATAATAGAAAACCAAATTAATCTGTTCCAATCCCCTCCCAAACTCATGACTTGACACAAACATGTATATTTGACCTAATAAATTAAATATAAACATGTAAAAACAATAAATATTTCATAATAATAATAATACATGTACATTAACATTAATAATAAATAACAAAACAAGAATAAACAATAAGTCAACAGACCCTTCCTTTCATTGACTGTGCAAAGATGTCACATAGGCAGACATGAGGAGGTGCGTAACAGAGGAGGAGGAAGAGGGGAATTTTGTGCATGTGTATGCTACAAATGCCAGGGTGAGCTCCCACAAGGCCAGTGCTCAAATAGTGGGGCGAGATGTGTGTGTGGGTGTGTGTGTGTGGGGGGGGTTATATCAGCCTGAGGAACATACTTTGACATACTGTTCTACACTTAAGTGTAATTACACATCCACTACAGTAGGTGACAGTGCCGCTCTCACTGTGTGCTCCCTATGGTGTACGGAACACTGTGAGAGCGCCACTGCCACCTCCTGTAGATGTGCAATTACATTTTCTTTGCTGGCACATGCACAAAATTCTCCTCCTCCTCCCTGCCTGTGACATCTTCGCCCACATGACATCTTCACGCAGCCGATAATCAAAAGGGTTATTTGACTTGTTTATTGTTTTATTATTTATTATTAATCATTATTATTAATGTTAATGTAACATGTATTATTATTATTATTATTATTATTAAATATTTATTGATTTTACATGTTTATCTTTAATATATTAGATCAAATATGCATGTTTGTGGCAGTTTATTTGAGTTTGGGATGGGGTTGGAACAGATTAATTGGTTTTCTGTTATTTCCTATGTGAATAAATTGTCAGAAGGGGGTGTGAAATGTTTTTTTTTTTCTTCCTATGGGGGCGTCACAGAAAATAATTGAGAAGCACTGCACAAGGCATTCTCAGAACGGAAGAATACACTTGGAAGAATATGGGGATCGAAGCTCATATCAAAAAAAAATTCGTTATAAAGACACTCGGTAGTCATGGCACCACTGTATTTGAAATCAACAAACTGACTATCAAAGTTTATTCTTTTAATGTTGTAATCAACAGAGTATCAAGGGCTCTTCAACTTTTAATATTGCAGTCAACAACTAACAAATACCTTCGTCACTCTCCATGCTGTTGCTGGCGATTTATAATTAACTTGTATTTGTTCGAAAATGTCAGCAATGTGTTGCTCAATTTGAAACGCATTAATTTATTTAATATTTTCAGATTGGGACCTTTAATAGTAACAGAGAACAGTTATTTTTTATCTCATCGTTGGCCCCTTCCATCATGCTTTCCGCCTTTGTTTTTAAGACAGTACTGGCCAATGAGAATCGCTGTTTCAGCAAACTGGTGAAATTGACCAATCACAAGGTGCAGTTCATACTGATTTCGCTTTGGTCACTTTTTAGTATGGTGTATGATAGGGGACACATGTATTTTTTCAACACAACCGGGTGGTATATTTTTATTTTTTGTGTCTGTGAATGTGCAGGGGGGTTTTGTATACAATTTTGGACCAAACGGCCGTGTCAGCGCCAACAAAGATATTTTAAAGCCTGGCCTTATTATTAAAGCCATGAACAAGGGTTGTATGATCAAAGGATGGTACAACTTGAAACTTTCTTGAAACATTCTGAAATTAGACATGCATTTTGTGTTTATATTTATAATGATTTGTAATTGCCTTTTTAGTTCCCATGGGGCCAGTGGCCTAGCGGTTAGAGTGCTGGGCTCATGATCAGGAGGTTGGGAGTTCAAATCCCAGTTAGACCCCCACTGTGCTAAGACCCCTGGGCAAGGTCTCAACCACAAGTGTGCCTCTGTTCACCCAGCAGTATAAATGGGTACCAGTAAAAGTATACTGGGAAGGTAACCTGTGATGGACTAGCATCCCATCCAGGGGGAGTTGAACTCCTAGTTGCTTCACGCTACAGAAAAAGGGGATAAGCAACCGGCCTGATGAACCACTATGGCTTGGGTGTAAAAAGCTCACGGACTTTACCTACCTACTGTTTAAGTTCCCATTCACAAAGTGACTCAGGAGCTATAAAAACGGGTTCCTTCCTTCCATCACACTTTAGTTTCCGGACATTTTGCTTGCCTCGTGCTAATGCTTGAGCTTTCAAGCTTAGTAAGTTTGTTGAGTACTATGAGTGCTAGGATGATTTTATGTATGAGTGACATTGGCCTTGTTTTCAACAGAGGCAAGGACATTTAACTTGCCGCTTGCTGAGGCTGAGGCTTTCAAAATAGGCTTGTTCTATATTGATATACTATGAAAATGTTCCATTTTCCTTAATAGTGCCTTATAATCATTGAAAAAAGCCTTACATCCTCTGTTGACATTTTGTTTTCAAATCACTAATTTGCACATGCCTGGTTGCACGTTGAGCCTTGAAAATTTGAAGTGATATAAATGATGGCACCAAAGGCAATTCTTTCTTGACTATCTTTTTGATTCATGCAGTCCTGCTCAAGTCCCGAATTCAGTAGCAGGCTTGAGCTGTGTGTACCCAGTTTTCGTGAAATTGGGCCAAATATATTTCAAGATTTGTAAGCGGCGACATTTTAAGGCCATGTGGGAACAAATTATACATAAGGAGCCTAAACAGTTTATACTAGCGATTTCTCCTAATCACATACAGTAATGGAAAACAACCAGGGATGTTGTGATACATGAAGTCAACAACTATGTTTTTAAACTGCTGGTCATACCACAGCACAGGGCAGCTTAACACTTGGGAAAGAACACTTGGTGCTCTATTTGTGCATATACAAGCTCAGATTTTCACTATTTGCTAGGTTTGCTCCGAACAAAGTGTGACACCATCCTTCGCAAACGAGGAGCCAATTATTCACGTTTGCTTAATGCATCATTAGAATGATCTTCCAATGGTATAATAAATGATTTGTTGCAGTAACCTGAATCTCTGTATGCAAGCCCTGTTCTTCCTCTGTGCCTTGGCTTATTTTTCAACATATTCGTTCAAATTATAAGCATATTGCTAATATGTACCCATTTGATCATTTGTGCATGCTTATGGATAGAATACAGAAGTAAATCAGGACTAAAGTAAAAGAAACAACGTTGTTTCACTTACCAGAAGTGTGTTTGAAAAAGACTGCAAACAGACAAACAAAAAAGAAGCACAACTTAATACAGCCAACTGTGAATATTTAGCAGTGTTGAATCAGTTTACTTAACACAGAGACATGTGTCAGTGTTTCAAAATCTTTACACTGGGAGGGGTAAATTAAAGGGAGATTACAGGCGGACATACAGTGGGAAATAATTATTTGATCGAGTTCTGATTTTGTAAGTTAGCACATTTGATTCAGACAACTTAATTCCCATTTGATCCCCAAGAAAACATGATTTAGTACTTGGTGAAAAAGCCCTTGTTGGTAAATACACTTTTGAGATGCTTCTTGTAGTTGGTCATCAGGTTTGCACACATCACAGGAAGGATTTTGGGCCGTTCCTCTTTACAGATTTTCTCCAAATGCCACTTGGCAAATTGAAGTGTGGCCACTTTATGACCTTAAATGTGCTGCTTCTTAAGCCACTCCTTTGTTGCCTTGGCTGTATGTAAAACAGCCACAAAGCATTATATTCACCCCCTTGCTTTACAATGGGGATGGTGTTCTTGGGGGTCATTGTAAGTATTTCTTTACCACAAAACATGGAAAGTCGAGTTGTGCGAAAAAAACGTTTTGGTCTCAATTGACCACATTACATTTTCCCAAGACTTCTCTGAATCATTCAGGATTCAGCTTGCTGACCAGTATAAGTTTTTTAAAAACAGGGAATGTGTGTTGGCACTGCTATATTTTCATCCATTATGGTATAGTGTATCCCAACTGCTTTGAGATCAACAACAAGTTCAGAACTGCATGAGAGGACCTTACCCCTCATCCTTACCCCTTGGTGAGATTTTGCATGGTGCTCCAGACCAAAGGCAACCGAAGGATATTTTGTATTTTTACCCCCTCTCATTTCTGAGTAGTCACACCAACAGCTGTCTCTTTTTAAATTAAATACTTAAATGCCTTACTTTGAACCTTTGATATGCTTTCAATATTTTATTGTAAATGAAATGTGAATTTATTAAATTTGCAAATCACAGCATTCTGTTTTCATTTAGATTTGATGCATTCCAAACCTTTTTGGATTGTTTTTGTCTCAGACATTGCTGTACCTATTTATATCACACAGGATAAGATTTAATTTTCATTAAATCAAAATTTGGACAATAAATACTATATGAAATCTGACATACATTTTTTCTTTTTGGCAATCAAGACACCCACGATTACAGCTGCAAGAATGACAAGACCACCGAACACTCCACCGATGACATCACCATGGCCACCAGTCGCCGTCTCTTCTGCATAACAATGGTTTAAAATAAAATTAGATTCACAAACATGTGAGCATTCCATATACTTGAAAAAACATACCAAATGCCCTATGCTAAAGTGTGTATTTAATAATTACTGAACATGAGTGACAGTATAATTAAAATACACTTGAAGGATGACATTTAATGAACAATAAAGCAAATTCTTTTCATCAAAAGAATAATAAAAAAAGGATTACCTTTCTTACAGCTCAGAAGGTTGAACTCTGTGGTGTTTTTGTTCAATTTATTTTGTGCAGTGCAGAAGTAAACGGCATTATCACGTTTTTCTACTGTGATAACAGGATTTTTTGAAGAGAATGTATTTGGTCCGGTCCATGAAAAGATTGCCTCCACTGATGGATCCACTGAACATGTAAGTGTTGCATCTGTCGCATTATGACTACAACTCACAATAGGAGGAGGAACTCGATCTGAAAGCAAAATGTACAAAACCTTTCACGTGAAATAAATAAAATGTATACACACACATGCAAGTTCAAAATGTTCATAATTGCTTATATAGGAATTTCTGAGGTTTATATAGCAATTTTCTAAAAGCTTATTTTCGGGGTTTTCAGAATAAAATTAAGTCCCTATCTGGGGTCTGGTATTCCATTTAAAATGATAATAGACTTAACATGTAATATGTTTTCTCTCCTCCAAAAGTACAGCTAGACCCATATTAAAGTGTATCAGTAACAAGTTAAGTATGTGAAAGTACAGATTTATAATTTGGCTCTCTGGTAGTAAAGAAGAAAAACTGTTGGCCCCCACCACATATGAAGTCTCTCATCCCTATTATAGCCTGAAGTCTCCTGTCCACAAAGTCAAAATGTAGTCACTATTAAGCAACCTGGAGGTGCGCAGGTTCAAAGGTCCTGGGTTGATACAAGCAGCAATCTGCAACTGGGAGCTGATTGGAAAGCTCTGGATTGGCGGGAGGCATTCAGTCAGTCATGGGCATCTGGGATGCATGCATGAAAAGAATAGATAGCTCTACAGGCATCAGTGAGCAGTTCGTAAAGACACAAAGCTTCTGGAGTTGACTCCCTGACATAAAGCCCAGATCCCTCTAACTTATGACCTGTTGACACCAGTATTGAGTGGTTGAAGTTCTTTAGTTAAGCCACTGGAATGATGGTGAGCTCTGAATTGGTTTTCTTCACTTGGGTTTTGACAGTGACAGCGAGGTGGAGCGGAGACCTCATCCACATCTAAGGCACACCGGATTATAAGGTGCACCTTCAGCTTTTTTGAAGTCAAAAGCTTTTAAGTGTGTCTTATGGTCTGAAAAATACAGTACATTCATACAATTATGCCCCTCTATGGGGTCTGGTATTCCATTTAAAATGATTATGGGTCATTCAACATTTTCCTAAGCGTACAAAACGTACGCTGGGGGGGGGGTGTAAGATGTCTGTGTACGCTTTTTAATATTATACAAATGTCGATCAACAATAATACATGCGCTCGTGGATTTTATTTTTTTTTGTACGTTTTTTTGTGTATGTTTGAAACTCTCAATGCGCGAATCGCCAACCACCTAAGAGCGGTACACGCACAACAACAACAACAACAACATCGTTTGATTCACTCTGCTTGACATAACACCGGTTTTAACACTTAAAGCTTTTAAAGTTTAAGGCTACGCAAGGGCGTAGGCTGGGGGCGTGCACAGGGTGCATGTGCACCCCTCCCCCTCCACACACACACACACAGCAGGAGTTGAGTTCCGCTGGACAAGAAATTATGTGTTTTCACAATCTTATAAATAAACTGAATGACTGTTACTGAAGAGAAAGTCGGAGATAAGTTCCGCATGACTAGAGTCAGGAAGTAAACCGGAAGTTAATGTGTAACGGGCACTGCGCATGTGTAAGCCCGAGCTGACCAATCAACAAACATAATATTATCAGTAAGTAATAATAGCTGAACACTGTCAGTCAAACAAAGTGCGGGTGTGAGAATAAAGCACAGTTTGTTAGTACCGCCTCCGGTTCCTGCACATGTGTTAGAACACAAACTTTGACGCACAGAGAATGAATGGCTAAAATAATCATAAGCCATCCAGTCTGTATCTGCAGCCAAATGGTCAGTACTTTTATAAAATGAATAGTATGTGTTTGTGCTAATTGTGTATTAATATTTGTTGGTGCCTTTGAATAGATAAATAACTTTAGCTCAATATGTAAATGTACTTGTAGTTTGAAATATATTTGAGAATGTTTTTGGTTGAACTATAATATTTGATTCGATTTCTAAGAGTAATAGATGAATCGTCTTCTGCTGAAAAACTGTGCGTATTATTGGCATGAGATTCCATGTTGTTTATATCATATAATATGCTGTGATATGCATGCACTATATTTCATGTGGTACTTTGTACCAACCCAGTGACGTCACGGTATCTTGGTATTTGGACATAAAGCCTAGATCCCTTTAACTTACGACCTGTTAACAACCAATATCTAGTGGTTGAACTTCTTTATTTAATCCACCGGAATTATGGTAAGATCTGAATTAGTTTGCTTCACTTGGGTTTTCAGTGTCAGTGAGATGAAGCCTAGGCTGCATACACACACAAGGTGCACTGAATTAGAAGGCGCACCCAGATTTTTTGAAGATCAAAGGCTTTCAATTGCGCCTTATGGTCCAAAAAAATGCAGTTCATTTAAAATTGTTACAGATTTAACCTCTAACATGGTTTCTCTCCTCCAAAAGTACAGCTAGACCCATATTAATGTGTATCAGGCAGGTATATATTAACCTCCCTTCTGCTCAAATCAATCACCAGCCAGTCATGGGCATCTGTGATGTATGCATAAAATGGATAAATAGTGCTATCGGAGGAGCCTGTTTGCTATCTACAGTTGGTCAACATATCATCTAGCATAGACTAATTGGAATAGAATTATTTGTAAACATATGTATTTGCAATATAATATATACAATAGGCCCTCGACATTCGCGGGGGTTCGGTTCCGGGCCCTCCCGCGAATCAAGATAATCCGCGAGTTCTGTACCCGGAAGTAAAACCACATGTATCATGTCACATGCGTGAATGAGTAAACGGAAGTAAAATACTGTGTGTTTAATGTAAAAGGACATGAAGAGTACTATAATAAAGTTTATCCCTTTGGTATCGTTTGTTAAACATGCTACAGAACATAACATCTCATACATCAACATGAACTTAGGTGCTGTACTGGAATAATAATTGAAAAAGATTTTAATACAACAGTTCAGAGAAAACCGTAGTTTCTCAGGAGAAAGTCTTATTTCTTCAGAAGAGACATCCAGCGTTTTCTATTACTTAGCCAGAGAAGACGCATAGCGTTTGAGTGGTATCATAAGAGCTTAACTTGGTAAGTAAAACACACAAAAAAAGGTTCATTAACAAGTTGTGTGCAAATGAGGAAAAAGGGGTGGGACATCAGCTCAACCGATCAGGAAAAAGTAGGACAGCCATTGGCTGAATTTGAATCACATGCCGGTTGCTCAGCAGTCAGCAAATACTCAAACCGTGGGTGCAAAACCGCGAATAGTCAAGGGCCTACTGTACACAGAATTGAGAAATAGGTCAACCATGGCTCTGTTTTGTGTTATATAAATGAAAGATGGAGAAAAAAAAACACAAATATTTCCTGTAAACCACTTTATAAATTTCTGAAACATTTTTAAGTAACTGTCCCCGCCTGCTAGTTACTAATTAATGTTGAGATACTACTCAGGTAAATGACAACGACAGTGTATTAATTAATATGACAACCATCACCACAGTATTGAGTATTTTCAAATTCAGGCTTGTGATTTGACCATTACCAAAATATCTGAAAATCAGCCAGGGGTCTACGGGGGGCGAAGCTTCTAGGTTTTAAGCATTTCAGAAGGGGAAAAATGCTATTTCATGACACTGAAAGAGCTCTAGAAAGTTTAATTTCTAATCTCCATATACATACCTCAATTTGTGGGTTTATGATGTGGGATTCCAACACGAATCACAGTGTCAGTCACAAATCAAATAGTCACTCTTATAGATATGTCCTGCCTCACAACACTATTATCAACAGTCATTGTCTTTAAACACAATCTGGAAACAAACTATACACATGACATGCTATATATGACATAAGTTTTTTGAATTAACGTTTCTTTGTCTTTAGTGCTTCAGCATGGCACGTTCTTGCTTCCTTTTGTGCAGCCTGAAATGTCCTTCTGGAGGCTGCCTTAGAAAGTTTGCTGAGGCGTTTCGGTTGAGGCTCCGATTCTTATTTTTACATTTCCAATATTAATGAGCTAATTACACGAGCACACACTCTCGCTGCTTTTTTGAAACACTGAATAACAATGCCTATTTACATAAGTTAATTACGAAAAACTGGTGAGTTAATGCAGCAATCATTTATTTATTCTAAACAGCAGAAAAATGATTCAGTGAACATAGAGTCGGCTCATTTGATTCAGTTCACGGAATAAACACAAACATCCTATGCCTAAAACATGCATGCATTCACAAGAATTTGAAACATATAATCGGAAACTAAACAAGAAAATTCTCAAACATACCTCAAAATTAACTACTCGATCGCTGATAGGAACTGGTTATTTCACTTGGATCTTTTATTTGCACGGAAGTTTCTGGTCGAACGGCAAACAAAGGGTTAAGTCCGTAGGGTTCTGGAATCTTCGCTTGAACACCAAATGTTCTGGCAATTAAATGCTACGGGTTCTTTTTTCATCCATTCCCACCTAAACTTGTTTTTCACGACTTTGTCTATTTCTTTCATTCGAGCAGAATCTTTTCTCTCGATCACCAACATGCTTTTGATAGCTGAACAGATCGGAAGTGACGCGAAAGTCTACGTACGTGTTTCAACATCAGCGATTGGCTATTAAAAAGCCATCAGCCAATCAGCAGTAATGTTTCATCATCATCAGCCATCAGCCAATCAGCAGTAAGAGAGGTAATTTTATGCAAAACTCGGAACGGAATAAAAGGGAAAGGTTATTTTGACATATTTGGCGTGGAAAAATTGGATTATTTTTTTTTTAAATGGGCTAATGAAAAAAACGGAATTCTGTGAATTTGTGGCAAAATAACATGCCTGCAAATTGAACAGTGAATTCTTTCATTAAAGTTTGCCCCTTTTTAAACACAACACGCTGCAAATTTGCATTTGAGCCGAGTCACTTTTCATAGAGCTGAGCTGAGTTACTTTACATTAAGCTTAAAACAGCCATTCAATGAGCGGCTTACAACACAACTCTGCAGGTGAATATGTAAATGATAATAATAAGCATGTACACCACTAAAATTTATTATAGCTTTTTTTGATGGACAAAACAGTCAAAATATCAATCATAATGTAATGGTCTATTTGACTTCTTTTGATAACATACATTATTTATGATATTATATGTTTGAAGTATGCATTAAATATAATTTCAAATTATGGACTCGTGTGTGTGATCTTGCGTAACAGGATGGACATTTTTTCCTGGCATTGAGATGGGTTAAAAAGAAGAGTTTTTTCAACGTGATGTTCAGAAGACAACAGCATCTAAAATGGCAGCTCTCCAGGGAAGCTCTACATATATGAAAAATTTTAATAGGTGCACTAGTTCATTTTCACTGGCACTGCAATTCAGTCCATAAATTGACGAAGACAAATGTCACGTGAAAATTGTTCACTTTTTCCTCAAACCATTTATCAGCAATACGTTGTTATCAAAACAGGGTTACAGCAAATGCTACATTTATGCACCAATTCACAGTTCAGAGTACCAACCCTTCATGAAGTCTTTAGGTGGTGTGTGGGAGAATGCTCCCCTAGGGGATTCACGTGGTTCTGGGAGACTTTAACACCACGGGGCAACTATAGAGTGATTGTTAGGTACAGCCTCTCCAATCTGAACCGGAATAGTGTTTCATTGTTGGACTTCTGTGCTCGTCACAGTTTGCCCATCACAAACACCATGTTTGAACATAAGGGTGTCTATAAGTGCACTTGGCACCATTACACCCGAGGCCACAGTTCGATGATTGACTTTGTATTCATGTCACCGGAAATGGATGTGGTGAAGGAGGACATGAAGGCAGTTGGTGTAAGAGAAAAAGATGCAGAGGACAAGGTGAGATGGAGGCAGATGATTCGCTGTGGCGACCCCTGAAGGGAAAAGCCGAAAGGACAAGAAGAAGAAGATTCATGTCACCGGACTTGCAGCTGCATGTTCTTGACACTCGAGTGAAGAGAGGAGCTGAGCTGTCAGTCGATCACCACCTGGTAGTGAGCTGGCTCCGATGGCACAGGGGGCCGCCCTCCAGATCTGGCAGGCCCAAGCGAGTATTTAGGGTCTCCTGGGAATGGTTGGCCGAGTCTCCCATCAGAGGGGCCTCCAACTTCCACCTCCAGCAGAGCTACAACCAAATTCTGAAGGAGGCAGGTGACATGGAATCCTTCTTCTTCTTCTTCTTTTCCTTTCGGCTGTTCCCTTCAGGGGTCACCACAGCAAATGATCTGCCTCCATTTCTCCCTATCCTCTGCATCTTCTACTCTTACTCCAACGACCTTCATGTCCGCCTTCACCACATCCATGAATCGTCTCTTTGGTCTTCCTCTGGGCCTTTTGCCTGGTAGTTCCAACCTCAGCATCCTACTACCAATATACTCACTATCCCTCCTCTGTACATGTCCAAACCATCTCAATCTAGCCTCTCTGACTTTGTCTCCAAAACATCTAACATGTGCTGTCCCTCTGATGTACTCGTTTCTGATCCTATCCATCCTCGTTACTCCCAAAGAGAACCTCAACATTTTCATCTCTGCTACTTCCAACTCTGACTCCTGTCTTTTCCCCAGGGCCACTGTCTCTAAACCATACAACATTGCTGGCCTCATCACCGTCTTGTACACTTTTCCCTTCATTCTTGCCGATACTCGCCTATCACACATCACACCGGACACTTTTCTCCATCTATTCCAACCTGCCTGCACGCGCTTCTTCACCTCTTTTCCACACTCTCCATTGCTCTGGATTGTTGAGCCTAAATACTTAAAATCCTCCACCTTCTTTATCTCTGCCCCCTGTAACCTCAAAGTTCCTCTTGGGTCCTTGTTGTTCACACACATGTATTCCGTCTTACTGAGACTAACCTTCATTCCCCTCCTTTCCAGGGCATACCTCCACCTCTCTAGGTTTTCCTCCACTTGTTCTCTGCTCTCACTACAGATCACGATGTCATCTGCAAACATCATAGTCCATGGAGATTCTTGTCTAACCTCGTCTGTTAGCCTGTCCATCACCATAGCAAACAAGAAGGGGCTGAGAGCTGACCCTTGATGCAGTCCCACCTCCACCTTGAACTCTTCTGTCACACCGACAGCACACCTCACCACTGTCTTACATCTCTCATACATGTCCTGCACCACTCTACCATACTTCTCTGACACTCCAGACTTCCTCATACAATACCACAGTTCTTCTCTCGGCACCCTGTCATATGCTTTCTCCAGATCCACAAAGGAACAATGCAGCTCCTTCTGACCTTCTCTGTACTTCTCTATTAACATCCTCAAAGCAAACACTGCATCTGTGGTGCTCTTTCTTGGCATGAAACCAAACTGTTGTTCACAAATGCTGACCTTTGCCCTCAGTCTTGCTTCCACTATTTTTTCCCATAGCTTCATTGTATGGCTCATCAACTTTATCCCTCTGTAGTTGCCACAACTCTGTACATCTCCCTTGTTCTTAAAAATGGGCACAAGCACACTTCTCCTCCATTCCTCTGGCATCTGCTCACTTTCTAAGACCTTGTTGAATATTCTTGTCAGAAAATCTACTGCTACCTCCCCTAGACACTTCCATACCTCAACTGGTATGTCATCAGGGCCAACTGCCTTTCCACTCTTCATCCTCTTCACTGCCCTCCTCACTTCTCCCTTACTAATCTTTGCTACTTCCTGCTCCTCAACGGTCACACCTTCTACTCTTTTTTCTCTCTCATTTTCCTCATTCATCAGCTCTTCAAAGTACTCTTTCCATCTTCCCAGCACACTTCTGTCATCAGTCAATACATTTCCCTCTCTGTCCTTTATCACTCTAACTTGCTGCACGTCTTTCCCATCTCTATTTCTCTGCTGTGCCACCCTGTATAAATAATTTTCTCCCTCCTTACTGTTCAACCTATCATACAAGTCATCATACGCCCTCTGTTTGGCCTTTGACACCGCTACCTTCGCCTTACGCTGTGTCTCCCTGTACCCCTGTTTACTCTCTTCAGTCTTCTCAATGTCCCACTTCTTCTTGGCTAACCTCTTCTTTTGTACACACTCCTGCACTTCCTCATTCCACCACCAAGTTTCCTTATCTACTTTTCTTCCAGAGGACACACCAAGTACTCTCCTACCGGTCTCCCTGATCACATTGGCTGTGGTTGTTCAGTCATCTGGACGCACTTCCTGACTACCCAAAGCCTGTTTCAACTCCTCTTTGAAGACAACACGACACTCTTCCTTTTTCAGCTTCCACCACTTTGTCTTCTGCTCTGCCCTTGCCTTTTTCACCTTTCTCACCATCAGTGTCATCCTGCACACCACCATCTTATGCTGTTTGGCAACACTCTCACCCACTACTACTTTGCAGTCACTGACTTCCTTCAAATTACATCGCCTACACAAGATGTAGTCTACTTGTGTGCTCTTACCTCCGCTTTCATGAGTCACCCTATGCTCCTGTTTTTTCTTGAAGAAAGTATTCACCACAGCCATTTCCATCCTTTTTGCAAAATCGATCAACATCTGTCCTTCTGTGTTCCTGTCCTGGATACCAAACCTGCCCATCACTTCCTCGTCCCCTCTGTTGCATGCACCAACATGTCCATTGAAGTCTGCTCCAATGACCACTCTTTCACCTCTGGGGGTACTCTGCATCACTTCATCTAACTCACTCCAGAATCTCTCCTTCTCTTCTAGCTTACATCCTGCCTGTGGGGCATAAGCACTAACAACATTGACCATCACGCCTTCAATTTCTAACTTGAGACTCAACACTCTGTCTGACACTCTTTTCACTTCTAGAACATTCCTGACAAACCCCTCCTTCAAGATGACTCCTACTCCATTTCGCTTCCCATCCACACCATTATAAAACAGCTTAAACCCTGCTCCTAATCTTCTAGCCTTGCTACCTTTCCACCTGGTCTCCTGAACACACTGTATGTCCACCTTCCTCCTCTGCATCATGTCAGCCAGCTCCCTATCTTTTCTTGCATAGTTCCAACATTCAAAGTCCCCACTCTCAGTCCTAGGCTCACGCATTTCCTCTTCTCTCTCTGCCTACGGACACGCCTCCCGCCTCTCCTTCTTCGACGTCTTCGACCAACAGTAGTCCAATTTCCATCAGCACCCTGTTGGTTGACAGCACTGATGGCGGTCGTTGTTAACCCGGGCCTCGACCGATCCGGTATGAATTTTCTTTTGATCATTTGCATTTTTAAATGTGGCAGAAGTTTTACGCCGGATGCCCTTCCTGTCGCAACCCTCTGCATTTATCCGGGCTTGGGACCGGCATAAGGGGGAGAGACACTGGTTAGTGCCCCCCCCCCACCTCATGGCTGCATTGAATCCGAATGGGCCATATTTCGTGCCTCCATTGTTGAGGCGTGGCCAGAAGGTCATCAATGCCTGTCGTGGCGGCAATCCCTGAACCTGATGGTGGACACCTATGATGAAAGGAGCTGTCCAGCTTAAAATGGAGGCCGATTGAGTCTTATTGGCCTGTGGGACTCCCGAGGCCACAGACAGGCACTGGCATGCCAAACGTGCTGCAGCCTGAGCTGCCCCCAATGCAAAATCTCTGGCGTGGGAAGAGTTCGGTGAGGGCCTGAAAAGCAATTATTAGTTGGCCTCAAAAAAGGTTCTGGACCACCACTCAGGAGAGGGAAGCAGTTATTCACAAATACTGTTTACAGTGGAAGTGTGGAGCTGTTCACATTGACTGGGGATGATGTCAGGAAGTGGAAAGAATACTTCAAGGATCTCCTCAATTCCACCAACACATCCTCCGTGGAGGATGAAGACCCTGGGGGTCTACCTCCCCCATGGAGGATGAAGACCCTGGGGGTTTGGGTGGGGGTCCACCCATCACTGAAACTGAGGTTGCTGAGGTAGTCAAAAAGCTTCTCTGTGTTTGGGCTCCAGGGGCGGATGAGATTCGCCCTGAATGTCATAGGGCTCTGGATGTTGTAGGACTGGCTTGGTTGACACGTCCCTGCAGCATCGCCTGGTCATTGGGGCTGTCCCTCTGTGTTGCCAAACTGGGGTGGTAGAACCCTTTTTAAAAAGGGGGACTGGAGGGTGTGTTCAAATGATTGTGGAATCACACTCTTCAGCCTACCCAGGAAAGTCTATGCAGGGGTGCTGGCGAGGAGGATCCAACTGATGGTTGAACCTCGGATTCAGGAATTACAATGTGTTTTTCGTCCGGCACTCTCAACCTATTCCATGTTTTATAGGATCCTGGAGGGGCACGGGAATTTTCCCAATCTGTCCATATGTATGGAGTTTGTGAATTTAGAGAAGGCTTTTGACTGGGTCCCTCGGGTTATCTTGTGGGGCGGGCGCCGAGAGTATAGTGTACCGGACCCTTTGCCACAGGTCATTCAGTCTCTGTATCAAGAGAGCCAGGGCTTGGTCTACATTGGTAACAACGGGTTGAATTAATTTCCAGTGAGGGTTGAAGTCCGACAAGGCTGTCCGTTGTCACTGATTATGCTTATAATTTTTATAGACAGAATTTCTAGGCGCAGCCGAGGTGTTGAAGGGTTCTGGTTTGATGGCCATCAGATCTCGTTTCTGATCTTTGCAGATGATCCTTCCAAAGCGACCAGCATGAGAATCAGCACCTCCAAGTCTGAGGCCATGATTCTCAGCCAGAAAAGGGTGGAATGCACCCTGTGGGTCTGGAATGAGGTACTGCCCCAATCGGATGAGTTCAAGTATCTAGGGATCTTCTTTACTAGTGAGGGAAGGATGGAGCGGGCGATCAACAGGCGGACTGCTGCAGCTTCTGCTGTAAAGCGGAGCTCGTACCGGTCTGTCATGGTGAAGAGGGAGCTGAGCCGCAAAACAAAGCGCTCAATTTGCCCGTTGATCCACGTTCCAACCCTTATCTATGGTCACAAGCTCTGGGTACTGACCGAAAGAACAAGATCGCGGACACAACAGACAGAAATGAGCTTCCTTGACCAAGTGGTGAGGCTCTCCCTTAGAGATAGCGTGATGAGTTCAGCCATCCGGGAAGAGCTTGGAGTAGAACCACTGCTCCTTTGTTTGAGAGGAGCCAGCTGAGGTGGCTCAGGCATCTGGTTAGAATGCCTCCCTGGTGTGGTGTTTCGGGCCTGTACAACCGAGAAGAGACCTCCGAGTCGACCTAGAACACACTGGACGGATTATGTCTCTCGGCTGGTCTGGGAACGCCTTGGAGTCCCCATGGAAGAGCTGGAGGAAGTGACTGGAGACAGGGACAACTGGACCTCATTGATTAGACTGCTTCCCCCGCGACCTGACCCCAGATTAAGCGGAAGATGATGATGAAGAAAAATACAGCCGCGAGGGGAGGCACAAGCCAGTGTTCTTCCACACGCCGTTCCCAAGCCCAGATAAATGCAGAGGATTGTCAGGAAGGGCATCCAACGTAAAACCAATGCCACATAAAAAATGCGAGTCAAAAATAAGACATGAAGGTAGTTGGTGTAAGAGAAGATGCACGGGATAGGGTGAAATGGAGACAGATGATTCACTGTGACAACCCCTGAAGGGAGCAGCCGAAAGGAGATGATGATGTTGAAGAAAGAGAGTCAATGTATTTGCCAACTGTTGGCAAATCCATGGACTTTTGAAAGTAAATCAGCCACAATTCCCTGAACATTGGTGTCATTAACATCAGGTCTGAACTATTATACAATGTAAAACATCCACTTTTAAGCAATTAAATTTAATCAATTAACAATAAGTTTATTGCCCGAGTTCCACGTATCAAAAAGAAAGGTTTTCACAACCAAATGGATAAACAAAGCTTTTAACTATACCACCGTAGACGACGTAATAAGTGTCCTTCTCCAATATGTGCCCTTCCCTCCATTGTTTTTGATCTTACATCTAATAACTCTTATGTGTACTGGGAGCAAAATTGTAGATCAAACTTACCAATTTTATTCAATCAGTCTCTGTAAGCATAAAATGAGGCGTTCACTGCCTGTAAAAGTGAGTTGACACGGTATTTCAAGGCCCTCTGCAACTGGGGAATGTCTATAATGTTCATCAGTAACAACACATTTGATTGTTCCGCCATGCTTTAAAAATCAGTAAAATATTTTGCTGTTTTCTCGTGGTAAATGTCCAACAACCGATGAACCATTAGAAACTGCTACAATTTCTAATGAATGGAGTGATGAGCCAGATATGGATCTATCAGAAAGTGATGAAGAGAATTGTTCACCCGATTCTCCTGCTCGCTAACTTCATAAATTTAAAGATGTGCCTGGCCATGTGCTTTTCTTTATGTTTGTGTGCCATGTGTTAAAGTTGACATTCTGATTGGCTCATTTTACTTGGGAAAACGTTTAAAGGAAAAGCACTGGGAGGGAGAAGTAAGGGAAGGAAAAGTTGTTTTTTTATAATTTATGCTGTTTTCTGTTTATTTTCAGCTTTCATGGAAGTAGTTTAGTTGATACCATAAAATGAATAACACAAATACCAGTAAAACTCTTTTAATGTTCTGTTATTATTCATGTTTTCCACCTCGATGGTAATAAACACTTACAGTTCCACTCTGCTGGTAACATTTTAATATGCGCCCACCCATTCCAATTTTTTTTGAGTGCCCTGGGTGCTTATCACATCGAATATGGTATTTATATAACATACTGATGTTTTAAATTGAACTGCATTTTCAAACATGAAACGACCATTAGGGGGCAAAACACTTCGTCAAACATGTCAAATGGGGATCCGGTCAGTCAATGGAGAGGGGAGAGAAAAAAAAAACCTTCCGTCACAGCCTGAACAATCAGCACCATCAAAACTAAAGTCTCATTTAATGAACCCATAATAATATATCCCATAATGATATTCATATTCATGCAACACTAAGCTTTAAGATTCATTCATTCATCCATTTTCTGAACCACTTAATCCTAAATAGGGTCGCAGAGAGGCTGGTGCCCATCTCAGCTGACTCTGGGTGAGGTCGGGGTACACGCTTGACAGCTCGCCAGGGCATCGCAAAGCCAACACACACACACAACCATTCATACTCACACTCACACCTACGGGCAATTTGGAACAGCCAATTAACCTACTGTGCATGTTTTTTTATTGTCGGAGGAAACTCATGAAAGCACGTGGAGAACATGCAAACTTCACACAGAAACACCCAAGCTAGGAATCAAACCCAGGACCTTCTTGACAAACATGCTAACCCAGTGGTGGGCAAACTCCAGCCCGTGAGCCACATCCCGCCTCAGCAAAACACCAGACGCTCCCCGACTTACGTTCATCTGTTTTACGTTTTTTCGATTTTACGTTTTGTTTTGTTTTTTTTTTTCAAAAAAAAAAAAAACGTCAAATTTTGAGTTTAGACGTACCTACGAAGTACGCTGCCGTAATGACGCTGCATCCATTAGTCTCAAATGACAGACTGAACGTGCCACTCATTCTTCCCATTTCAGTTATATATCAGTTATTTAGCGTGCTACCCTTGTGTTAAGACGTAGTCTTCGTGATCTTTGTGTTTACACTGTTTTTGCGGACTTTTGTAACCCTAAGCAAATATAACCTACTAGCATGGGTGCAAGTATCATACACAGAGATGAATTAACTATCTGCTCGGATCGGCGCAATCTACCATGCATACTCAGTTAAGCAAAGAGACTTGTAAAATGAATGAATGAAAATCCGAATCCAGAAAAGAAAGAGAACTGTCTGCTCTGCTGGTGATTCACATCAGTGCAGGCTGAGTACTAAACCAGTATTCAATGGCGCCCTTGCTCAATTGAAAGACCGGAAGTCCGTATAACCTGCGTTTTGTCTCAAGCACAAAAAAATAAACTCCTTCGGTGTTGAGCGGCTCAGCTTCATGTAAAGTGACCATCCGTCAACCATCGGAACCATTTACAAGCAGAAAGGTCACATCATAGAGAATGTTAAAGGTTATATTTGATACTGTATTTGATATTTGATGAGTGAATTTGATTAAAATGTATCTATTTGAAAGTATTTTGCTTGAATTTAATTTATTTGAAATTAATGTTGATATTATTTGATATTATTTTACAATGTTATGTTTATAATAATTGATTTAGGGGTGTTTTATGAGATACGGTAATGGTATTTATGGATGTATAGTACAATATGTGAATGAATGTGAAGCTACGATTGAAAAAACAGTTTGTGCATGAAATGCAAGCAAACATCAGAGCCTTCAAAACCAGGCTAGTTTTATTTTCAAAGCAAATGTCAGACAAGTCATTCACTCATTTACCCCACATTGGCCACATTAAAGGACGCCCTGCAACATGTGGGAAAAAAAATACAGTCGGCCCTCAACTTACGAAATGAATCCGTTCCAGAGCCCTTTTCGTATTGCGGGGATTTCGTAAGTAGGGGTCACATTTTACAGGAAAAAACGCCTAATTCGTTCGAAGGCTCCAGTTTTTGGACTGGATAAACCCCATAAACCCTTTAAAAATGATCAAAGTAAACCAATTTTGTATGACATATGTGTTAAAAGTAAAAGAAAATTATTTATTAAACCATTTTATTAACATATTTATTAATTAAACCATTATTAAACATTTTTATTAACACACACTCACTCACACACCTCTCTTTTTCTCTCTCGCTCTCTCTCTCTCTTTCTCTCTCTGTCTCTCTATCGCACGTGCGCTGCGGGCCACGCCCACAAGATGTGGAATTCAAAGCGCATTCCCTGCTTGACAAATTCAACTTTAATTTGATTCCTTGAGGGATCGGAATTCCAGATGAGCTCAAATGCACCCACATTTATTAAACATTTACTGAATTAAACAACTTAAAAAACTAAAAACTAAAGCGTTATTCCCTCTCTCTCTCTCTCTCTCGTGCACACGCTGCGGGCCACGCCAACAAGACGTGAATTGAAAGCGCATTCCCTGCTTGACCGTTTACTGAATTAAAACAACTTAAAAAATGAAACTAAAAACTAAAGCATTATTCCTTCTCTCTCTCTCTCTCTGTTGCTATCTCTTTCTCTCGTACGCTGCGGGCCACGCCCACAAGACGTGAATTCAAAGCTCGTTCCCTGCTTGAGAATCTCAACTTTAATTTGATTCCTTGAGGGATCGGAATTCTAGATAAGCTCAAATGCGCCCACATTTATTAAACATTTACTGAATTAAACAACTTAAAAAACTAAAAACTAAAGCGTTATTCCTTCTCTCTCGCTCTCTCTCTCTCTCTCTCTCTCTCTCATGCGCGCACTGCGGGTCACACCCACAAGACGTGAATTCAAAGCGTATTGCCTGCTTGACCGTTTACTGAATTAAAACAACTTAAAAAACTAAACTAAAAACTAAAGCGTTATTCCTTCTCTCTCTCTCTCTCTCTCTCTCTCTCTGTCTCTCTCTCTCTGTCTCTCTCTCTCGTGCGCACTGCGGGCCATGCCCACAAGACATGAATTCAAAGCTCATTCCCTGCTTGAGAATCTCAGCTTTAATTTGATTACTTGAGGGATCGGAATTCCAAATGAGCTCAAATGCACCCACATTTATTAAACATTTACTGAATTAAACAACTTAAAAAACTAAAAACTAAAGCGTTATTCCTTCTCTCTCTCTCTCTCTCGTGCGTGCGCTTCGGGCCACGCCCACAAGACGTGAATTCTAAGCTCATTGCCTGATTGACCGTTTACTGAATTAAAACATCTTAAAAAACTAAACTAAAAACTAAAGCGTTATTCCTTCTCTCTCTTTCTGTCTGTCTCTCTCTCTCTCTCTCTGTCTCTCTCTCGTGCGTGCTGCGGGCCACGCCCACAAGACGTGAATTCAAAGCGCATTCCCTGCTTGACAATCTCAACTTTAATTTGATTCCTTGAGGGATCGGAATTCCAGATGAGCTCAAATGTGCCCATATTTACGAAACATTTACTGAATTAAACAGCTTAAAAAGTTTAAAACTAAAGCGTTATTCCTTCTCTCTCTCGCTCTCTCTTTCTCATGCGCATGTTGCGGGCCACGCCCACAAGAGGTGAATTTAAAGCACATTCCTTGCTTGACCATTTCCTGAATTAAAACAACTTAAAAAACGAAACTAAAAACTAAAGCGTTATTCCTTCTCTCTCTCTCTGTCTCTCTCTCGCGCGTGCTGCGGGCCACGCCCACAAGACATGAATTCAAAGCTTATTCCCTGCTTGAGAATCTCAACTTTAATTTGATTCCTTGAGGGATCGGAATTCCAGATGAGCTCCAATGCGCCCACATTTATTAAACATTTACTGAATTAAAACAACTTAAAAAACTAAACTAAAAACTAAAGAGTGAAGCTTCCTTCTGTCTCTATCTGGGAGGCCAGCTGAGCGGGATTTTGAGAGACAGCCAATGAGAGAGCAACTCGCGCGTCGTGTGAAATTTTGATTGGCACGTTTGAATTTTGAATTTCTTTTCGTAAGAGGGTGGTTGTTTCGTATCTCAAGGACGGAAACCCGGAAAAATGTTTTTTGTAACTCGAGGATTTCGTACACAGGGGTCTTCGTAAGTTGGGGGCCGACTGTACAGGAAATCACTGGATAACCTGCATGAAGAAATCGGCCATCAGTTTTTTAATTTTGGAAAAATTGACAGGGCACTTTAGGTGGTGTCATGTCCCTTCGAACAAGACCCTGAAACAGTCCCTTCGAACAAGACCCTGATAGTTTTATGCTTCATTAAGTGCAGCCAAATTTCCAAACATCCAGAAGATGGCAAAGAGGATGCTGGTGTTGTTTGGCACTACATGTGTGTGTGAACAGACTTTCAATGTGATGAACACCAACAAAGAAGCCCACAGATCCAATTGAGTGATAAACACCTCAAATCTGTTCTGACAAACACCACAACAGAATTATCACCAGACTTCAATGCACTGGAAAAAAAATGGGTGAACAACAACACTGTTCCTACGAAAGAGTATGTTAATACTTTAATGCTTTTTTTCTGTTTATGTTTAATATGTACTGTTAAAAATGCATTTTTTTATCGTATCTTGTGCTGACCCGGCCCATCTGTCAAATTTTAAAAGTCAATGTGGCCCCTGAGCCAAAACGTTTGCCCACCCCTGTGCTAACCACTATGTCACCATGCCTCCTCATTATCTACATTTAGAAAACTTTTAATTTGCTCAGACAATGGATTCCCCCTTTTTTAAAACTTCAATTATTATAACTAAATTATACTTTTACAACATTAAATTTTCAAAATGCCAATTTTCCCACTTGTTTCCTATACTGATTGCATTTGTGTTTTTCTCAAAAGGTTTTCTATAAAAAAAAAAAAAATTCAAATGTTGTGAGCTAGAGGATGAACAGTCACAAAAAGGTTTCAACACAATATTTATAATGATGTGAAGATGCATACAAGATACAAGGCCTGAGATTGACTTACTTATGACTTCCAGTGTAATCTCAGCGTACTGTAGAACGCCTTTCACCTGGAACTGACCCTTAAATGGACCACTCAGGTCTGAAGTCGACTTTGAAAGCTTGAGTACTCCAGTTCCTGTATCAAGGTGTGCTTGGTCTTTGTATCGAAACCATTCAGGTTCATTGCCAGGACCCATCCATTCAACCACAAGATTTCCATTGTGTCTCCAATCTATAAATTCAATTTTTTCTTTTATTTTGGGATTGAGAACACACGTTTCCCCAGTTCCTACAACAACATCTTCGGGTAGACAACCTAACAAAATAGAAAATAAAACAGAATTAAAATTATGGACAAGTAACAAAACATTTCAAAATACAAAATTACAAAGCTATGTCAGACCGCACTTAGAGTATTTGTTCAGGTATGGTCCCTGTTCTTGCAGAAGGACAGGGACATTTTGGAAAAAGTCCAGAGGAGGGCTACTAAGATGGTCCCTGGACTCGAGAATTTGAATTATGAAGACAGGTTGAGGGAACTTGGATTAACTACTTTGGAGAATAGATGCATCAGAGGAGATCTCATTGAAGTTTTCAAATTTTTGAATGGTTTTGTGAATATTGACAGTAGTGCTTTCTTTGAGATGAGGAAGTATAGTGGCCTTTGGGGCCATTCCCATATGATGCAAGTTAAAAGGTCAAGATTGGATGTTGGAAAATACTTTTTTTAGTAACGTACAGTCACCATGTGGAACAGCTTACCACAATATGTTGTCAGTTCATCAACAGTAAATGAATTTAAAAATAATTATGATTATTACTATGAAAAACTATGGTTTTTGAGTTGTTATAAGTTAAGTTATTATTAGTCAATGATGTGTGTTTTTTATGTACAACTGTGTACAAATTTTTCTTCACATAATAAAAATGTTTCAACGTTTCAAAGCCTCGTGTACATTACTGTGGGGCTGGTGAAGTAGTGTTGTGGGGCCGGTGGTGTAGTGGTTAGAGTGCTGGGCTCATGATCAGGAGGTTGTGAGTTCAAATCCCACTGAGACCCCCACTGTGCTAAGACCCCTGGGCAAGGTCTCAACCACAAGTGTGCCTCTGTTCACTCAGCAGTATAAATGGGTACCAGTAAAAAATATACTGGGAAGGTAATCTGCGATGGACTAGCGTCCCATCCAGGAGGAGTTGAGGTCAAGGCTCGGGTGTAAAAACTCAACAGACTTACCTTCTGGTGAAGTAGTGGTAAGGGTGCTGCGCTCATGATCAGGAGGTTGTGTGTTCAAATCCCACTGAGACCCCCCACTATGCTAAGACCCCTGAGCAAGGTCTGAACCACAACCTATGTTCACCAAGCAGTATAAATGGGTCTGTCTTCCTTTCGGCTTTTTCCCTTTTACTCGGGAGTCGCCACAGCGAATCATCTGATTCGCACGTTTGATTTGGCAGAGGTTGGTCGGATGCCCTTCCTGTCACAACCCTTTTAGCAAGGGATAGAAACACGCTGACGACTCTGCAGCCTACTCTTTACGAAAGTCAGCAATGGTTCTTTTACATGCCTCTCACCATAGACAGTGAGAGACATGGCCCGCCTTTGATAACCCAGTTAGCCGCAGTATAAATGGGTACCAGTAAAATATATTGTACTGGGAAGGTAACCTTCGATGGCGGCCCATCCAGGAATATTGAGCTCCTGGTAGCTTCACGCTACAGAAAAGCACAGGCCTGATGAACCACTATTGCTCGGGTGTAATAAACCCTTTCTTACGTACATTAATTACTACACACTTCTTGGGGGACATTTGGTTAACTAAAATCTCCGTAGAATAATAATAAAACTACCGGAAATGCCTTTCTATTGAGAATAATGGCTTCATGGACTTCCCCAGACGAGATAATCGGTAACTCCCACAAACAAATGTGAGATTAAAAATTAATCACTTACTTATAAAAAGTATATATATTTGTCGACGTGATAACAAAAGTATCTGAAGCGATAAGTCTGAATTCGGCTTGTTTTTGTTGTTGGACTTTGTTCAAAACAAACTATGCTAATCGGTATTGTTGTAACGAAATTATCCACCATCGCTCACTGGAGAGACACTTCTCGACACCCTGTTGGTACTACTAACAGCATTTACTACTAACTATTTAATACAGTTTACTATTTTTACTACATTGACTACTAACTGAATACAGTTTAACTTACCGTGTATTAAAATAAATACAAATAATAACACGCCGGAGTTGTAGGCCATCTCGCGTTCTTCGTGGCTCGCTTTCGGTTTCTCGGAAGGGCGTGAACTACCGGGTTTCCCCTGACGCAAGCTTCTCGGTGATTTTCCCCTCAATATTCACAAATAAACACGTCCATGTAAATCAAGCGACCTAAACATATTTATGGCGTTCCTTAAAGTTTTTGTAAGGTCAGACAATCAATACAATCGATTCAATACACGTCTGAAGTCAGTAGGTTAATGCACTGTGCTGATTGGACAAGCCGAATCACGTGGTTTGGTTCGAACTAGATCAGCTCATTCCGTTCAAGGTATGGTTTGTTTATTTTTGGTTCTGTTTATTTTTCTTGGTTGGTTGTTGGACAGTCTGAGGGTGGAGGAAGTGGTGACGGTGAGTGTGTTTGAGTGTGCTGTGGGTGGCTTCGTGATTAATGCAATGGTTACTGCTCTAAAATTTCATTGGTTTAATCCCCACTATCACTTCTGTTGCTGCAGTGGGTGGGGAAGGTGAACGTTGCAAAAACAGTGAGAGTTGGAGATCAGGCAGCTGGAAAGTGTTAAGGGGTGATAGCAAGGTTTCCCCTTTGCACTACTGCAGTGCTTCTCAATTATTTTCTGTTACGCCCCCCCCCCCGAGCAAGAAGAAAACAATTCGCGCCCCCCCACCACCCACTTTCCGCCGCAACTATAAATTATAACTTTTTTCTATAATATAGTTACAGGTATATCTCTTCATTATATCGTATCCTTGTTAACATAAATAAAACAAAAAGAAAGTTAAGATTGTTAGGATCCGTTGAATGTGGAAGACGTTGAATGTGGAAGAAGACGACTGGAGACTGGTTTTGAGTTGAATATGAGAAGATAAGATAAGATAAGATAAGATACAGCTTTATTAATCTCACAATGGAGAAATTCACTGTTACAGGCTCTTGAGGTACCATCAGTAGGGGGTGCAAAAATAGATACAAATACAAACATACACACGTACATATATAAGTAAATAAATAAGTAGATACATAAATAGTATAAATTAATAAACAATAAAAGAAAAGAATGGAGCAACTTTATAGACTGGCCTATATTAAAGTGTAATGTATCTGAGTGCAGAGTTGATGGGTTGATATGGTTCACAGTCAGTGGGGTAGATGTGGTTGATTAAAGTGCACGGGGGTTTTTATTGCACATAACCGGTATTTTCACAGACAGTTAAGAGAAGCTTTATTGCGTCGTCTGCAGAGGACGGAGACCCAACAAACATGCATAAAAGATACGCTCGTTAAGGTCTGGGGTCTCACTCGCGGGTGTGTGCTTTTAAGGGCTTCAGAGCAGGTTCCCTCTTCCTGGTTTGGGGCTGGGTCTACGCTGTGTCGTTATCTCAACAGAATGCGATAAGTCTGGGCTCTATCTGGGTGCCTCACAACCCCCCCCCCCCACACACACACACACACACACACACCCCTTCATCGCTACACTCATCTGTTTCCCGCTGTCACCTCCTGACCTCGAGGTGATCTGCAACTTCGGATACCACCGAACTAGATACTGTCGAGTCAGTTATCTGTCACACAGACCGTCGAAGGCTCAGGGTGTGGCAGGTGTGAAAACATGCACTTTTGTTTAAGTAAGCATTTTTATACTGGACATGAAGAATGCTCCCTTAAGCCTATCACTTGGTTATTCTCAGCAAGCATTTAAGAATAGCAAAACACAGAGAAATAAATCACCATTATATAGTTATATAAATCAGTATTTGTACCAGAGTACATGAAAATATGGTGCACTCTTACAAGATATAGTTCAACTTACAAGAATAACTTTTTTAACATTTTTTATTAGTCTGTAAAAGAAAGTGCATCAATTTGCCTTAAATTTAAAAATAATAATATCCTTGTTACATTTTTGACAAACTTACCACACCATTTGCTGCTGAAAATAAAATCAATAAATAATTAATTCAAATTGACTTCAGAAACATTAACTCAGGAGCACAATATATAAACACTTTAACCTACAAAACAAGAACAAATAGAACAATTTGTGCTGATTTTTTCTCAAAATGAGGAAGCCAAGATTAATGGCTACAATGAGCACGTTTTGCAGCGCACAGCTTCTCAAAGCGAGGTTTGAAGCATGACACTGCAACTCTCAGCTCCTGCTCAATGTTTAGCTGGGACCTGTACTTGCTGCGCACAATGGGCAATGAGGGCGCCACTGCCAACTACTGGAGTGGATGTGCAATTACACTTTCTTGTAGTACGGCGGAAAAAAAGCATGTTCTCCTGGGTCACACGCGCCCCCCTCAGCATCCCATCGCGCCCCCCCAGGGGGGGCGCGCCCCACTATTTGAGAAGCACTGCACTACTGTATTGGGATGAAAGAGAAAAAAAAATCAAGCTAAAAGAATGACAACATGAGCTGAGATAAAGGAAACTGTGAGGCAGTGCTAGTTGAGTTTGAGGCTATGGTGGTCCCAAAATAGATATTCTATGGATTTATAAACTATAATGTGAGGGAGTCTGTTCCAAATCCAGAGATGTTTCAAGTGCCAGGATTTGGGGCACATAGTTAAAGTGTGGGTAGGAGAAAGTGTGCTATGTGTGGAGAAGATCATGAGTATGGGAAAGGCAGGTTGAACACTACACCAAAATGATGGTATTGTGGAGAGACCATAGCGTAGCTTTCTGGGTATGTGAGCTGATGAAAATATGTCCTATGCTGAGGCAGTAAAGAGGGCTGACAAGTGTGGCACAGGAAGTAGGATAGAAAATGAAGGAAGAGATAAAGAAGCTGGTGATCTTTATTGCAGGAGATATCAATGCAAAAGCAGATGTAAAATCAAAAATGGAAACGGTACAGAATACTTTATAGTTATAGCAGCTGTCTATCACCTGGAGCTGAAAGGAGTGAACTGGGAGAACATAAGAGAAAAGCTAAGTAATCAGGCGAGTCAAGAATTACGATGAATTGGACAAACTTAATAAAAATGTTAATTCTTCAGTGAAGCTTGAGAAGCCTCGTTGCAAATGGCTAGGAGTTTAAGCATTACATCTACATCCAGAAGGAACAACCAGATCTGCTATGCATCCATGAGTCTTGGTTAAAACCAAACCTAGATTTTATAATCAATGGTAATGTGTCCATCAGACAGGACAGGAAGGAGGGAGCAGGAGGAGGCTGTTTCACCTTTGTGAAGGAGGGTATTCCTTTAGGCAGGTCGATAATATGACTGATATGGAAGAAGTAGGTACAATATTGAAGTGTGGGTAGACGGGGTGTGGGGGGGTGATTATTAATTTTGATAACCTATGCAGAAAACTTGTGCTCAGTGAACTGGAGAAATTTGAGGAGTCAGATAGTATAGCTATGCCCAGGGCAGTGAAAACTGCACCTGTGTGTGCATTCAAAGTTGAGACAGGAGAGATGCCACCATGGCTTCGTAGAAAGCAGCTGATAGAAAATGACAAGGTAAATCTGAGGGATCACAATGGACATCACCAAGCTAAGTGCTGGAAGAAAGGGAAGGCAAAGAAATCAAGTTTTTGGATGGGGAGGTGATGATCTAGCAGAACAAATGAAAACTCACAGAAGAGATTTTTTTCCAACTGTTATGCACCCTGAGAGGCCGTACAGGCACCAAGCCAAGGTAGACTTGGTGATTTTGAATATAGAACAAAGAAATAAGATATAGAGCAGGAGTTTTATAGTCAGAAGTACAGTGAACACATTCAGATATACACATATGAATGTAAATACAAAAATACAAAGACAAAAGCAACAGGTTCAGCATTAGTGATCAGACAGGGTTGAGTCAGAGGACCTCAGATTGTGTAAGGGTGTATTCTGAGGAGTTAGTCAGTATAAAATCAGGGGTGTGTAAGTGCCATCAAGATATAATATATAAAATACTGATGACAAATATAAGATTAACCGGTCATGGGAAGGAAAAATATTTATGTGGTCGCCAGCACATGTGGGGATACCTTGAAATTGAAAATGCAGATAAATTAGCAAAAGAGGCAATAGCAAAACAATTGGTAGAAATAAGCTTTCCAGATCCAACGGGGAAAGTATCATCTGGAGGGTAGTTAACAAAGAGTGGCAGGAATACTGGGATATAGAGAGACTAAATGGAGACAGTTATATAAAATTCAAAACAAAGTGAGGAATTGGGGGAAACAGACGAACTGAACAGCATTTTGCTCATTTTTGAGAAACGGGAAGATGTGATAAGGTGTGGAGAAACGGTGGAAGGAAGAAAGGTTTTTTTTTTTTTTTTTTTGTTTTTTTTTTTTTAAGTTTTCTTTGCAATACTGGGGCAGTGGTGGTCTAGTGGTACAGGGCGCTGGATTGCTGATCCTAAGGTTGGGGGTTTGAGTCCCCACAAGGTTGTCACTGTCCCCCAGAGCAGCTAATTGGGTTATCAAAGGTGGGCCATGTCTCTCATTGTCTATGGTGAGAGGCATGTAAAAGAACCATTGCTGACTTTCGTAAAGAGTAGGCTGCAGGAAGGGCAGCCGACGTAAAAACCTCTGCCAAATCAAATGTGCGAATCATTCGCTGTGGCGACCCCTGAGAAAGGGAAAAGCCCAAAGGAAATCTCTCTTTGCAACACTGGTCGAATGAAGAGCATGCCATAGAACAAATGTAGTACTCGAGTCGGACCACAAGGAGGCAGAAATGCAACACCAAGGATGCAGGATGCCAGGTGCTGAAGAAGAAGAAGAAGAAGAAGAAAAAGCTTTTTTTTTTTTTTTTCTTCAAGTCTCCTTTCCAGGCAATGACGAAGAAGAAACACTAGACTGCGCGCTCTCTAGATATTATGCATACCGCCGTGGTCAGTCGGCTCTGACTTCCGGTTAGGGCAAAAAACATGGTAAACATGCACACATCAATATGGAAAACGATGCGATAAATCTAAATACTTATGATGTTTTGGATCCCTAGAGACATGAATATAATCTAAACATTTGTAGCATGCCCAGGAAGGTTTGGAAAATACATCGACACATAATAGGAGGTACAGACCTTAATAATATTCCCCATGCCAAACATGTCAACTGCCACGCCCACCTCTCTTGTCTTAGTATAGTGTAGCAGGGATTTCAATTGATATATTCCACAAATTACAAGGAATTTTTCGATTTCAATTAACTCATTTAAGATATAGGTACAAGTTCACCTGGGATATTGATGCACAAGGGCTGAACGTCTATACATGCACATGCCATCTCAGTACCAGTTTAGGGGCGAACACAACTGGTCTCCTTACAAGAAGTTCCTAATGTGACCCGCCCTACTTGCATAAAAGGTGACAAATTTGTTAAGAAACCACCATGATCATAGAGAGCTGAATCAAAAGAGATTGCAGGCACAATCACATCAGCCCCAGTCTCAACAACATTCAATAAGGATGTTGTACACAATTTGCTTTAATAGAACCAGTGATAGATACACCAGCATGACTAAGCAGGGATTTGAAAGCACTGGAGAACTGCAAAGCTGATGGATTTTTATTCCACCCACCATGTTGTCGCACAGCAGAGAAAAAAGTTCCAAATGATCTTGAGATAACTTGTATGTCAATAAATAGCTCTGTACAGGGTTTTGACCCATTAACAATTCCTTAGACAATTTGAGGATACTCTCAATGTTACACAAGAAACCAATGAGACCCATCTTTCTCTTACCAAAACACACCTTTCTAGCAGACATAGCCGTCATACTCAGTAACACTGACTTTGCATGCATTAAAAACCTCTCAGTGTAAGCAAGATTGTGTGGCCTTAGTGGACTTTTATAACATTTTGCACAAGGCAAACGACGCTGTCCCCTCACAGTTATCAAAATCATCACAACCTATTTGACGTCCATACTGTAAAGCAGCAGCTACTGAAGAACTCATTGTGCTGCTAACCTCACATTCATTGTCTGCTTTTGGAAACGAATATGTTTAATAGTAAGTTCGTTTGCAGCACGTAAACCTTCAGAAGCTTGGAAGTTCCTGCAAACGTACAATATCTTTCCATTTAGCTGTACCAACAGACGTTTTAATTTCACTTAAAGAATGAAGTGCACCTCTGACATTTTTAAGCAGGTGATAAGCATCAAAGAACATATGTATATTACAAGAACTGTCAGATGGGTGTGGAAAACTACTATTGATATTATCATGTACAACTGAACAACCTAAAAGAGTTGCCATTTTTTGATTTGTAGTATGGCCATCCATAACAAGAGCCAAAACATGTACATTACAATCATACTGTGCACAAATAACAAATAATAACAATTGACACTGGATTTCTGCTGATAAACTATTGGTTAAAAAATATGCAACAGGCACTTTCCACTGGCCCTGGAGGCCACCAGCCATAACAGCAAATGCCTCAGTAGCCTCTCCTGCACCACCTTCCATTTACCCTACACCAAAGTCAACAAAGTCAACCATCTCTTGATGCTTGGGATCCCAGTCAAGATGCTTCCTCAGAGACATTCCATCAGGCATGATGCTGCAGTAGCTGTGGTTTCTTGAATCAGCTTTTTTTGCCTTTGACAGAAGCAGGTTTTTGCATCTGCTTGGAAATTCCAGGCTTTGCTGATATGCTACTCACCCATTTAGAATGCAACATAAGAACAAAATGTGAATTGTATTATCCAACAAGAAGTCTAGGGGCCAGGTCCCTCATCTGGGCAATCTGATGCGGGATTGACTATGAAATAAAATACTAAAATTATTTAGCATTTGGGGTCATTCAACATTTTCAATATTTTTCTAAGCGTACAAAATGTACGCGTGGGAGGAGGGGGTAAGATGTCTGTGTACGCTTTTTAATATTGTAAAAATGTCGATCAACAATAATATGTACATATATTTTTTTGTTCGTGTACGTTTGAAACTCTCAATGCGCAATTCGCCAACCACCTGCGATGTTGCATATCTGCAAAGTCTGCAATGAATACTACCCAACCCGGTATCAGCTGCTGAAACATCAGAAGGCAGCTGATCACAAACTGAAGCGTGGTCGTCCAAAAGGCAATGACCAATAAAAATGAAGACATTTTGAATTATATTTTAATATAAAATAATATTATTAAAAACAATGTAATTTTTATTATTAAAACCAAATGTCTTAATATTAATATTAAAGCAAGTGTCATTAAAATGAATTCTTTAAAAGTATAATTTTTTTATTGATTTCATTATTATTTGACATGTATAATAGAGGTATTGATCAAGGAAATACATTGATTTATTTTATAAAAGAGGTTTAACCATTGTTTTGTTTAATATCTTATTTAAAAATCCTGCGAGAGATCATCAACATTTATTTTTTACACTTTCGGGGAAAATTATTTTTTCATGGAATTCAATTACTATGACAGGCGGCATCACCATATGAACTTATTTTATCGAAGGACCCTATGTAACTTCACACACATAATATAAAAACATTTCTTGTGGTAATTTTTAAGAAGATGAAAATGCTAAGGTCAACAGATGGACACTGCCAACCCTCATCCATATGATGCTATAAATTGTGTACATATTTTAATTATAACGTTTAACACAAAATGTTGCTGTACTGATACATATAGTTAGGTTTTACAAATCTACACTGGAGACCAATTTTCTGTCCAAAACAGCGATTCAAGAAGTAACTTACTCATGAACCTTGTTAAAAGGCACTTCCAATGATATATGGCTGGCGACATACTGACAGTCACAGTATTTCTCTGAAAGCAATTGAGAGATTTCCTTTCGGCTTTTTCCCTTCTTCAGGGGTCGCCACAGCAAATGATTCGCACGTTTGATTTGGCATAGGTTATTCACGTCGGCTGCCCTTCCTGACACAACCCTTTTTTAGCAAGGGACAGAAACACACTGATGGCTTACATTAACTAATAATATTTAGTCAAAGTAAACATGGCGTGTCTATTTCAAACACTATGTGAAGGAATTCAAAACAAAACATCAACTACCAAACTGTAAATTTACAATGCAGCTGTGGGGGGGGGGGGGGGCACAAACCAGTGTCTCTCCCTCACACCGGTCCCAAGCCCGGATAAATGCAGACGGTTGCGTCAGGAAGGGCATCCGGCATAAAACAAATGCCAAATAAAAAATGCGAGTCACAACAAAGAATGTCATACCGGATCGGTCGAGGCTCGGGTTAACAACGACCACCATCAGTGCTGTTAACCAACAAGGTGCTGGTGGAAATTGGACTACTGTTGGTTGAAGATGTTGAAGAAGGAGAGGCGGGAGGCGTGTCTGTAGGCAGAGAGAGAAGAGGAAAGGCATGAGTTTAGGACTGAAAGTAGGGACTTTGAATGTTGGAACTATGGCAGGAAAAGGTAGAGAGCTGGCTGACATGATGCAGAGGAGGAAGGTGGACATACTGTGTGTTCAGGAGACCAGGTGGAAAGGTAGCAAGGCTAGAAGCGTAGGAGCAGGGTTTAAGCTGTTTTTTCATGGTGTGGATGGAAAGAGAAATGGAGTCGGAGTCATCTTGAAGGAGGAGTTTGTCAGGAATGTTCTAGAAGTGAAAAGAGTGTCAGCTAGAGTGATGAGTCGCAAGTTAGAAATTGAAGGCGTGATGTTCAATGTTGTTAGTGCTTATGCCCCACAGACAGGATGTGAGCTAGAAGAGAAGGAGAGATTCTGGCGTGAATTAGATGAAGTGATGCAGAGTACCCCCAGAGGTGAAAGAGTGGTCATTGGGGCAGACTTCAATGGACAGGTCGGTGCAGGAAACAGAGGGGACAAGGAAGTGATGGGCAGGTTTGGTATCCAGGACAGGAACACAGAAGGACAGATGTTGGTAGATTTTGCAAAAAGGATGGAAATGGCTGTCGTAAATACTTTCTTCCAGAGGAGACAGGAGCATAGGGTGACTTATAAAAGCGGAGATAGGCACACACAAGTAGACTACATCTTGTGCAGGTGATGTAATTTGAAGGAAGTCAGTGACTGCAAAGTAGTAGCGGGTGAGAGTGTTGCCAAACAGCATAGGATGGTGGTGTGCAGGATGACGCTGATGGTGAAGAAGCTGAAGAAGGCAAAGACAGAGCAGAAGACAAAGAGGTGGAAGCTGAAAAAGGAAGAGTGTCGGGTTGTCTTCAGGGAGGAGTTGAAACAGGCTTTGGGTGGTCAGGAAGTGCTTCCAGATGACTGGACAACAACAGCTAATGTGATCAGGGAGACAGGTAGGAGAATACTTGGTGTGTCATCTGGAATGAGAGTAGATAAGGAGACTTGGTGGTGGAATGAGGAAGTGCAGAAGTGTGTACAAAGGAAGAGGTTAGCTAAGAAGAAGTGGGACATTGAGAGGACCAAAGAGAGTAAACAGCTGTACAGGGAGACACAGCGTAAGGCAAAGGTAGCGGTGTCAAAGGCCAAACAGAGGGCATATGATGACTTGTATGCTCGGTTGGAAAGTAAAGAGGGAGAAACTGATTCAAACAGGTTGGCACAGCAGAGAAATAGCAAAATAGAGAAATAGAGAATAGGGTACCTCCGGGCATTTGCCTCTCAGGGAGGCCCCTGCCCTAGAGGAGCCTCAGGGGGTGAGGTTTGCACCCCCACCCTCTTAAAAAAAACGCCAGCAAAACGCACTACTAAACGCTGGAGTTTGCTCCGGGGGAGTAACCCCGACGCCTGCCTTAGGCGGCGTCATATGAGGGGGGGTGGGGAAAAGGCTCTGGGACCCCCACTCCATGATGAGGGTGAAATCCTGGAGCAACCAGGTCGGGCGTGATAGAGTGAGTGATGCGGGCGGTGCAAAGGTGTCGGACACCAGCTGCTTTCGGTCACCTCGGTTGAATCTAAGGCGTTCGGTCCGGGTCAGCGCATGGAACTTGACTTCCCTGCAGTACGACTCTCACCTGCCTCTGGTATCAAGGGAGCTTAGTCTGCTTGGCGTCGGCATTGCGACCCTCTCTGAGGTGCGGAGGCCTGGGTCCGGCGAGACAGGTGTCGGTGGGTACACCTACTACTGGTCTGGCCGGGCTGACGGTCTTCATACTCAAGGAGTTGCCGTCGCCGTCGCTGATCGATTGGCTCCTTTGGTATCGGAGGTGGTCCCGGTCAACGAGCGTATTGTACGACTGAGGGTGACTCACACAGTGGGGACGCTCTCTATCGTCGCAGTGTATGCTCCGACCGGGGTAAGTGATCGATCTATGAAGGAAACCTTCTACGACCAGCTCAACTCGGTGGTGTCGGGGGTTCCGGGAAGGGACACCCTGATCGTACTGGGGGACTTCAATGCGACCACTGGCACTAATCGGGATGACTGCGAAGTATGTGTCGGTCCCCACGGCTCTGGACGCCGTGATGAAAGTGCCTTAATGCTTCTTGACTTCGCAAAAAGTTGGGGCTTAAGGATTGCTGGCTCGTGGTTCCAGAGATCGGATCTGCGACGCTAGACTTGGTACTCCAACGACGGCGTCACTAGGAAGGAGATTGACCATGTTCTCGTAGGTAGTCGCTGGCGGCTGGTCCAGAACTGCCGTGTCTTCAGAAGTGCCCAGCTATTCTCGGGAGACCACGGGCTTCTGGTGGCGACTCTAAAAATCCGCTTCAGGCACCCTGAGAAAGCCCTGGCTCGTCAAATGCAATTTGATGTAAGCCAACTCAGGGACCCTGATGTGCCTTTGGAGTTCGCCGGTAGGCTTGGGGAATCCCTGGAGGATCTGGATGCGGGCGCAGGCATGGAGGTTCTCTGGACTGGTTTCAGAGATTGCATCCTGGAGGTGTCCCGTGGCTGCATATCGGGGTCGCCCAGACGACCGGGAATAGCCATCACCTCTGAGACCATCGACGTCATCGAGAGAGCGAGACAGGCTCGACTCGACGGCAGAGTTGGTCTGGCCAGGGACCTGAAGCGTGAAGCCGTCAAGGCGGTGCGAAGAGATCGGGTGGCTGCGGTCCGCGATCTCTGTGAGACTGTCGAGGGCCGCTTGAATTCGAGTGACTCTCGCCCGGCTTACAGGGCGTTGCGGAGCCTCCATTCCTCTCGGTCCACATCGCAATGTCAAACAGTGAAAGCTGCAGACGGTAGTGTCCTTACTGAAGAATCGGAAGTGAGAAGTGAGGACTCATTGGGCCAAGTACTTTGAGGAGTTGTATCGTGCTGACCCTCCCGCCCGGAGCCTGGCCATTGCGGATGCTGAAACTCTTGTTGTCGACCCTCCCCCAGGCTGCGACCCGCCAACTCTTGAGGAAACTCGGAGGGCGGTGTGGCGCTTGGCGGATGGCAAATCTGCGGGCGTTTGTGGTATCCATGTGGAAATGCTTAAGGCAGGAGGTGAGGCCGTCCTCAGGTGGCTGTTCGTTCTTGTGTGCTCCGTGTGGAGCACTGGTGTTATCCCAACTGACTGGAAACAGGGCATCGTTGTTCCGATCTGGAAGGGGAAGGGTGATACCCGCGAATGCAATAGTTACCGGGGGGTTACTCTCCTCTCAGTTCCGGGCAAGGTCTTCGCACGGATTCTACTGGACAGGATCCGACAGCAGCTTCTAGCGCACCAGCGCCCTGAACAGTCCGGGTTTACACCGAAGAGGTCTACCGTTGACTGCATCCTGGCACTCCGCGTCCTATCTGAGTGCTTGCGGGAGTTTGATAGGGGGTTCCTTGCCACCTATATAGATTTTCGCAAGGCGTTCTACTCAGTGGATAGTTAGGCCCTCTGGGGCATACTTCTTCTACGTGGGATCCCATCGGCTTTGGTCCGGCTGATATCGTCGCTGTATTCTGGGACAGAGAGTGCTGTGAGGTGTGGGGGCTCCACCTCTGACTTCTTTTCGGTCGAGACCGGAGTGAGGCAGGAGTGTGTTCTGGCCCCCACTCTCTTCAGTACTGCAATGGACTGGATCATGGCGGTGGTATCGGGTGGATCGGCCTGCGGTGTGTCATTCGGCGAGGTTCGGATTACTAATCTGGACTTTGCCGATGACGCAGTGATCTTCGCGGAAACGTTGGATGTCCTGACGGAGACTCTCTGTTCGTTGGGTGAGGAGGTGGAACCGCTTGGTTTGCGAGTCTCCTGGATCAAAACCAAGATCCAGGCTTTCGGTGACCTCTTGGATGCTGCTGTTGACTTGATCGCTGTGGGTCGTGAAAGAGTAGAGATCATGGAGTCTTTCACTTACCTTGGCAGCGTGGTCCATCGTTCCACTGATTGCAGGGCCGAGATAAATCGTCGACTTGGTCTAGCCTATGGGGCGATGGACTTGCTGGACAGAACCATGTGGCGGTCGAGGTATCTGAGCAGGCGGACGAAAGTCCGAGTCTTTCACTCCCTTGTGCTCCCTGTCCTGCTCTACTCAAGCGAGACATAGACGCTCACAGTTGAGCTTGGATGACGACTGGACTCCTTTGTTACGACTTCCCTTCGCCAAATCTTCGGATACCGCTGGTGGGACTTTGTTACCAGTCAGAAGGTGCTCGGGGATGCGGTTATGGTAAGAGTAACCTGCTTGATCCGTGACCATCAGCTGCGCTACTATGGGCACTTGGCGCGTTTCCCGCCTTCGGACCCAGCACACCCGATCCTGTCCGTTCGGGATCCTAGGGGCTGGAGTCGATCGCGGGGACGACCGCGTGCGATGTGGTTGTCGCAGCTGAGGGCTGCCCTGCCGAGGGGGGGGGGGGTATGGGCCCTGCGCAGGCCTGGTCAATCGCCAGGAGACGGCCGGATGAGGGGAGGCGGCTGGTGGACGCAGCGAAGTGCCGTTAACCGGCGCATGCCCTCATACCTGACCTGACAGCAGAGAAATAGAGATGGGAAGGACGTGCATCAAGTTAGAGAGATTAAGGACAGAGAGGGAAATGTATTGACTGATGACAGAAGTGTGCTGGGAAGATGGAAAGAGTACTTTGAAGAGCTGATGAATCAGGAAAATGAGTGAGAAAAAAAGAGGAGAAGAAGTGACTGTTGAGGACCAGGAAGTAGCAAAGATTAGTAAGGCTGAAGTGAGGAGGGCATTGAAGAGGATGAAGAATGGAAAGGCAGTTGGTCCTGATGACATATCAGTGGAGGTATGGAAGTGTCTAGGAGAGGTAGCAGTAGATTTCCTGACAAGAACAATCAACAAGGTCTTAGATAGTGAGAGGATGCCGGAGGAATGGAGAAGAAGTGTGCTGGTGCCCATTTTTAAGAACAAGGACGATATACAGAGTTGTGGCAACTACAGAAGGATAAAGTTGATGAGCTATACGATGAAGTTATGGGAAAGAATAGTGGAAGCTTGACTAAGGGAAGAGGTCATCATTTGTGAACAACAGTTTGGTTTCATGCCAAGAAAGAGCACCACAGATGCAGTGTTTGCCTTGAGGATGTTAATAGAGAAGTACAGAGAAGGTCAGATGGAGCTGCATTGTGCCTTTGTGGATCTGGAGAAAGCATATGACAGGGTGCCGAGAGAGGAACTGTGGTATTGCATGAGGAAGTATGGAGTGGCAGAGAAGTATGTTAGAGTGGTGCAGGACATGTATAAGAGATGTAAGACAGTGGTGAGGTGTGCGGTCGGTGTGACAGAAGAGTTCAAGGTGGAGGTGGGACTGCATCAAGGGTCAGCTCTGAACCCCTTCTTGTTTGCTATGGTGATGGACAGGCTGACAGACGAGGTTAGACAAGATTCCCCATGAACTATAATGTTTGCAGATGACATTGTAATCTGTAGGGAGAGCAGAGAACAATGCATGAAAATCTAGAGAGGTGGATGTATGCTCTGGAAAGGAGGGGAATGAAGGTTAGCCTCAGTAAGACAGAATACATGTGTATGAATGACAAGGACCCAAGAGGAATGGTGAGGTTACAGGGAGCAGAGATAAGGAAGGTGAAGGTTTTTAAGTACTTAGGCTCAACAATCCAGAGCAATGGAGAATGTGGAAAAGAGGTGAAGAAGCGTGTGCAGGCAGGTTGGAATGGATGGAGAAAAGTGTCCGGTGTGATGTGTGATAGGAGGGTATCGGCAAGAATGAAAGGAAAAGTGTACAAGACGGTGTTGAGGCCAGCGATGTTGTATGGTTTAGAGACAGTGGCCCTGAGGAAAAGATAGGAGGCAGAGCTGGAGGTAGCAGAGATGAAAATGTTGAGGTTCTTTTGGGGAGTAACGAGGATGGATAGGATCAGGAATGAGCACATCAGAGGGACAGCACATGTAAGACGTTTTGAAGACAAAGTCAGAGAGGCTGGATTGAGATGGTTTGGACATGTACAGAGGAGGGATAGTGATTATATTGGTAGTAGGATGCTGAGGTTGGAACTACCAGGCAGAAGGCCTGGAGGAAGACCAAAGAGACAATTCATGGATGTGGTGAAGGAGGACATGAAGGTAGTTGGTGTAAGAGAAGAAGATGCAAAGGATAGGGTGAGATGGAGGCAGATGTGAGCTGTGTGATGTGAGCTGTGGCGACCCCTGAAGGGAAAAGCTGAAAGAAAAAGAAGAAGAAGACCAAACTGTAAATTTACAACAAGGCTGTAACAACATGTACACTTACAGATACGAAAAACATACCGTCGAATAGTTGCAGGGTGTGGTACATGAAGTTTCTCTTGCAGAAACTGATAGGCCTTTGAGCTGTAAAAATGTAAAGCTGTTATGAACTGCTTCTGATCTTCAGAATACTCATGAACAGGTCTCTTGAACAGCTCCACAGGGATGTCTATAATTGGAAGAGAATATACAGTAAATATTGACAATACAGTCAACCATAATATAGTAGATCTGCTTTGATTATACAGTATATGCAACACAGTTCACTATAAACATTGTAAAGTTCTTAAAGGCTTTTATCTTTCAAAATTCTATTATGCCTATCACTTGTTAGGGAACTAAACATACCTTTGTAAGCCTCCAGCATCTGAAGATGATCATCAGACAGCTTCTTATGGTCTGCCAGCTCATGTAAGATCTTGCCAATGCAGACCTTGGCATGTTTCTCTCGACGCTTTGTATTGTGGAGATCAGTCTGTATCTCCTCTAGCTTCTGGGGGGTATCAATATACTTAAACTTGAGGGTATCAGGCTGGCAGGTGTAACTGTGCTCTGAAGTCACTACCTCCACACAAGCACCAACGTCTGCTGGAGAGGGGCTCTTCCATGGATTATGAGAATAAGATAAGATAAGATACAGCTTTATTAATCTCACAATGGTTAAATTTGCTGAAAGTCTATTCCCTGACCAGGAATCGAACCCGGACCACGACGGTGAAAGAGCTGAATCCTAACCACTAGACAGTACACATGAAGTAGGCATTCTATGACTTGCTGGCCTGGACTGGTTCTTCAGCATATAAGAACACACTGTAAAAACCTATGTACAAAATTTTAAAATAATATATCAAATCTTGTAAAACCCTTTAAGTTATGGCCCCTGGTAGAGGAATTCCACAAATTCATGAAAAAGCCTGTGTATATATTAGCAGTGAAACAAAATCAAGAACTGAGTTACTGTATAAGTGTAATAATAATTAACAGACATTATTAAAGAGCCAGTGTAAATGTTTGTTTTGACCAACTCACATTGATATATAATATTGTGCAAATTCATTAAAGTTAATGGCCCCTTAAAGGTTTCTACCTCATGCTTCCAGGAAAAAAAAAACAGATGGCACCGCAGTCTTCTTGAGCAACTTCAAATGTCTGTGCTTGGAGAGATAGAAGTCTTCTTTTCTGAAGTGTTCAGAACAAACAACACCATATCTTGACGGCACCCATTGCTTCTTCCTCACTGCATCAATGCGGTTGATGACATGCACCCATAATTGCCTACGATGCTTATCTAATGGTATTCTGGAGTAATATAAAAAGTTATCAAGATATAATTTCTGTAGCTTTCTGTAACTATGTTGCATACATCAATCTATTAGCCCTATCCATACCTATGTCTAAATTCAGATCCTGCTCAGTTTTAGTGTTCTTTTGATATAATAGTGGTTAGAAAAACTCACTGGTCTATGGGAGAAGATTTTAATCAACTTACTAACTTATTGCTATTATCAGTGTTCTGCCCTGGATTTTAAGAGAGGTGGGTATAATTTGCCTCAGAGAGTGAAAAGTGCCAGAAGCGCTAAATTTCTCTAGGGGGGGTCCAGGGGCTCCCACTGGGAAATTTTGTGAAAAATGAAAGCTCCTGATATGCATTCTGGTGTATTCTAGCAGTAAATATTAGGAGTGCAGAATGTACTGTGTTGCACTACTTATATGAGTATTTCATCATGTTTTTGTCATTTGGATATCAAAAATGTTATATGAATAGGGAAACATGAACTCACACAATCTTTAAAACTTTTGAACTGGAGCTCCAACAAAGGTCTAAAAGGTTAACAATAATTAACACTAAATGTTACTTCTTACACTGGGGCTAATAATAAAAAGTAGTTATTCATAAATTTCAGAGTAAGTAATGTTACTTAAGCTTCAATCCTATGGCCTAATGAAGGTTAAACTGAGACACACTTGCCAGCGAAAAGTTACTTCTTTGCGACTGCCTGCACGGTTTTGACAGCCAACAGCGCAACAAGAATTTACCATATTTACACAAAACAGCTAAACCTAACGTATTCCAATTAAATTTGATGTTGTTATGTTTCAAAACGTACAATTATAAGGACGCCAAAAGATGTCAACTTTCAACTGAAAATAGTACCCGAAGCATTGTTTTGCCCTAACCGGAAGTTGAAGCCGAATTACCACGTGAAAGGGGCCTGTGAGCAGTCTAGTTTTTCCACTATGTCATTGTTTCCAGGTCAGTGTCGTCAGGAAGCCTGGAAGTTGAAAATTCGCATGTACCCAATGACGTAGAAGGGCTCTCTCGCTACTTCGCGCTTCAGTTCATGTGACTTCAGTGTATTGCATTTTTAAAAAATAAATAAATAAATAAACAAATAGTCATTGAATTAAAAAAATAAGGAAATTAAGGAAGAATAGGGGAAAAAGTTAAGGAAAGTGCCACAAAAACAAGGACAATTATGCAACAACAAAAAAAACCGTAAACCAACACAAAACAAACAACAACCCAATACCTCCCATCAAAACTACTTACATTGTTGCATCTGCATGCATGCGCTCAGCTGTATGTGTGTATTTATATGTTATTTACATCTAATGCTTTATTTTTTCATGGTTAGTTGTTATTATAAGCATCTATAGCATTGAACATGTACTTATTGATATTATATACACATATACATGTACGTATACATCATTCGGGCGGGGTTGGGTTAGTGATCCTACTTCGTGGATTTCGATGGTCGAGTGGGGATCTCGGTCCCAATTAACCGTGGAAAGTGAGAGATCCTTGTATATTTACATACATACAAGGATTTTTAATATTCAAACGTTTTCTTGATAGTTATAGTTCACAATATGAATGTCTATTATGCAAAAGTAGAAGAAAATCTATGGATGCCTGCCCACAAGGCCATTTTGAGCATTGAAATTAAGATTTTTTTTAATGATGTTTAAAAATCATAAATTTTAATAGGCTATACTGTTAGGGAAAACTAATGTTCACTTTGGCTGTTATTGCTGTATCATATATGTACCATAATTCACACTGATACAAATATCTATACGTTTAAATGAAATACCTGAACAAAATTTTCATGAAAAAAATTGATTCTAAATAATTTTATGACTTTTAGAGGCTATAGTAAATCACCTATACAAAAATTATCATTTAACAGGACAATTAACATTGCAATGGGCTCTAATTTTTTTAGATAAAGATATATGTGAAAAATTCTACATGTTGCCTCAGGAAGTGATTATATTTAACATACAGTATATGCATATATATATATATATATATATATATATATATATATATATATATATATATATATATATATAGAGAGAGAGAGAGAGAGAGAGAGAGAGAGAGAGAGAGAGAGAGAATGAGAGAGAGAGAGAGAGAGAGATTCATAAAAATCTAAGATGGTCACTCCAAAGCCATTGGAATAGTTGACATGGAATGTCAAAAAATAAATAAAGGTTCTAAAATAAGTTCAAACTTATGTAAATATTTGAAACAATCTTCCATAACAAACATTCAGAGACAGCATTAATATTTTCAAAATCGAATTTTTAAGTGCGAAAAAAAATACAGGACCAAATCTGAACTGACCAGTTTCAGTTTATTGTGCAATGATATTGTGCTTAGTGTCGTGTGTATTTTATACACATATATAAAAGGGGTCCCCTGGAATGGGCTCCGCACTCCTGTTTTTTCTGTGGTGCTATCTGAAAATCAAAGTGTATGCCACGAGGAATCTGCATGGCCTGCTGCAAGGTCAAAAATGGAGAGGCCTATGGCTGACAGTTCTCAAAAATGGAGACATTCGTGTTCTCAAATCTAGCAAGTAAAACTTCTATACATACATATATACAGGGATTCCTCACGACTTCGCGCTTCAATTAATGAGGCTTAAATGCATCGCGTTTTTTTAAAAAAATAAATAAATGAATATTCATCAAATTTAAAATTAAGGAAGAATAAGGGGGGAAAGTTAAGGAAAATGCCATAAAAACAAGCCCAATTATGCAAAAAAATAAATAAAAAAATTAAAAAATAAACCAACACAAAACAAAAAACAACCCAAAATCTCCCATCAAAACCATCCACAGATACGAACAGGGCTGTTGGTCGAAAGAGAAAGTTAAAGTGAAATGAAATTGAAGAACAAATAGAAATAGAATAAAATCTATATAACGATATATCATAAATAAAAGTATGAAATATGATTAAACATTATCCTGAGGTACACTTAATACTAGGCTCCGGCGAAGGGGCGTGGCTGACACGGAGGTCCGAGAAGAGAAGCAGAACAATACATGTAGAAGAAACAAATTGACTCCAGTATTATAATGAACTGGATAAGAGTGAAACTCTGTAAATCTGATCAGATCTGCTGTGCTGTGCTTGAGAGGAACCAGGAGTTTAAATATGGGACATAATGATATTGATAATCTACAGATGATTATGTAGAGAGAGAGAGAGAGAGAGAGAGAGAGAGAGAGAGAGAGAGAGAGTATACAGTACAAACTCATACAGGTTACTTGTACAAGGTTTAAACATACGTTCCCCTCTAAAGAATGCCCTGTAACGACTTACAAACAAATTCATCTAACCGGGCGTTCGGAACCTAACTCGTTTGTAAGCTGGGGAGCTGTTGCATCTATGTGTGCATACATCTGCGGGTGCGCGTGTATGTATGTGTATTATCTTCTTCTAATGCAGTTCCATCTGTATGTGTGTATTTACTGTATATTTTATTTACATTTTATGTAATTTTTTAATGTTTAATTGTTATTATAAACATTTATAACAATGAATATGTATTTATTGATATTATATACACATATACATGTACGTATATGTCAGTGGGGTGGGTGGGGGATCCTACTTCGCGGACCATAGCATATTAGCTCAGTGCTATCCGCATCCCGGCTAACAAGAAGCCCAGTTGAGCGTGCTTAATTATACATGCCTGAAGACACTCCGATCTTATAGCTGTAGTTGGGGTGACCGGTCATAGACGAGCATAGTGCAAAACATGAACAAACAAAACAACAAATAAAACAAATTTAAATGAACAAAGAAACAATTTGACTTTGACAACTCCACAATGTCGCCCTCTGGGCAGCGCCATCTTGGAGACGTCACTCCAAGATGTCACTCCAAGTTCAATGTAGAAGGACATGAAGCGTAATAAAGTTTATCCTTTTGGTATCATTTGTTAAACATGCTACAGAACATAAAATCTCACGCACAAACATTAACTTAGATACTGCACTGGAATAATAATTGAAAAAGACTTTAATACGAGTGCTTTACAACAGTATTTGCTGTATAATGTTTATATTTTATAATCAATAAATATAACAGTAAAAATTGAAAAGTTTTTCTTAATCATTACTACATTTTACTACATAAATATTGTATTAATGAGTAAGACTATCTATAGAACGTGTTTAAGAAGCATATTTTAGCACATGTAATAGATACAGAGTATTTCACTTCCGTTTGCTCATTCACGCATGTGACGTGATACATGAGGTTTTACTTCCGGGTACAGAACTCGCGGATTATCTCGATTCGCGAGAGGGCCCGGAACCGAACCCCCGCGAATGTCAAGGGCCTACTGGAAATACAGTCGGCCCCCTTCTTCCGAAAACCCCTGAATACAAAAAATCCAGTATATGAAAAATATTTTCCTAAATTTTTTACCGCTGTATACGAAACAACTTCTTATGAAAAGCCCCAAACGCGCCGTTCAAACATTCAAACGCACCATACAAAAAATGCGGGAGTTGCCCTCTCACTGGCTGTCTCCCAACATCCCGCCCCGCTGGCCTCCCATTGGCTAGGAGGGATCACGCAGCTCCCTCCCATTGGCTATCTCTCAACATCGCGCACCGCTGGCCTCCCATTGCTAGGAAGGATGACGCTGTCGTTCCAACTTTGTTCACGTTTGTGTGTACTGTTCATGTTTGTGTGTCATTCCAACTGTATTTTATGGCTCAGGCCTTTAACCTTGCATAAACATTTGTAAGATTATAACTCTGCTAAGAAGACATGGTCAACACACGCACGCACACACACACGCGTGCACACACACACACACACACACACACACACGTATGATTCCCAGTGGAAGTGATTCCCGGTGCCATGGTCATTGTAAGATAATAAGTCTGCTAAGAAGACATGGTCAACAGACACGCGCGCACACACACACACACACACACACACACACACACACACACACACACGCATGCGTGTACACACACATACACACACACACACACACGTATGATTCCCGGTGCCATGGTCATTGTAAGATTTTAATTCTGCTAAGAAGACATGGTCTGCACGAAGTAAGTACCTCAAAAGGTATGCTTTTATAATTTTTAAAGGGTAGTCTTGGGAGCCTCGGAACGAATCATGCGTTTTACATGTAAAATGCACCTCTACTTACGAAAACTCCAGGTTCCGAAAAAAGGTGCTGAAATGGATTAATTTTGTAAGAAGTGGCCAACCGCATTGGGGTTTTATATATATATATATATATGGCAGGTACTGGACAACGGCGTGGCTGTTACTCGCGGGTGGAGCGATAAACATACACACCTGATTCCACTTAATCAGGGGCTATAAAGACGAGCAGAGCGCTACCTACTGTGCTAGAAGTTTGTCCCTCTTCTCCGTGATATCTCTGACTCTCAGCTTTGTGCTGGACCAGTTCCCTTACTTTATGATTTCCGTGTTTCTTCGCATCTCTAACAGTGACTACAATATACTATATATCTCCTTCTTCTTCTTTTCCTTTCGGCTGTTCCCTTCAGGGGTCGCCACAACAAATGATCTGCCTCCATCTCTCCCTATCCTCTGCATCTTCTACTCTTACTCCAACGACCTTCATGTCCGCCTTCACCGCATCCATAAATCTTCTCTTTGGTCTTCCTCTGGGCCTTTTGCCTGGTAGTTCCAACCTCAGCATCCTACGACCAATATACTCACTATCCCTCCTCTGTACATGTCCAAACCATCTCAATCTAGCCTCTCTGACTTTGTCTCCAAAACATCTAACATGTGCTGTCCCTCTGATGTACTCATTTCTGATCCTATCCATCCTCGTTACTCCCAAAGAGAACCTCAACATTTTCATCTCTGCTACCTCCAACTCTGACTCCTGTCTTTTCCCCAGGGCCACTGTCTCTAAACCATACAACATTGCTGGCCTCATCACCGTCTTGTACACTTTTCCCTTCATTCTTGCCAATACTCTCCTATCACACATCACACCGGACACTTTTCTCCATCCATTCCAACCTGCCTGCACGCGCTTCTTCACCTCTTTTCCACACTCTCCATTGCTCTGGATTGTTGAGCCTAAGTACTTAAAATCCTCCACCTTCTTTATCTCTGCCCCCTGTAACCTCAAAGTTCCTCTTGGGTCCTTGTCGTTCACACACATATATTCTGTCTTACTGAGGCTAACCTTCAATCCCCTCCTTTCCAGGGCATACCTCCACCTCTCTAGATTTTCCTCCACTCGGTCTCTGCTCTCACTACAGATCACTATGTCATCTGCAAACATCATAGTCCATGGAGCATCTGTGGTGCTCTTTCTGGGCATGAAACCAAACTGTTGTTCACAAATGCTGACCTCTGCCCTTAGTCTTGCTTCCACTATTCTTTCCCATAGCTTCATTGTATGGCTCATCAACTTTATCCCTCTGTAGTTGCCACAACTCTGTACATCGCCCTTGTTCTTAAAAATGGGCACAAGCACACTTCTCCTCCATTCCTCTGGCATCTGCTCACTTTCTAAAACCTTGTTGAATATTCTTGTCAGAAAATCTACTGCTACCTCCCCTAGACACTTCCATACCTCAACTGGTATGTCATCAGGGCCAACTGCCTTTCCATTCTTCATCCTCTTCAATGCCCTCCTCACTTCTCCCTTACTAATCTTTGCTACTTACTGCTCCTCAACGGTCACCCCTTCTACTCTTTTTCTCTCTCATTTTCCTCATTCATCAGCTCTTCAAAGTACTCTTTCCATCTTCCCAGCACACTTCTGTCATCAGTCAATACATTTCCCTCTCTGTCCTTTATCACTCTAACTTGCTGCACGTCTTTCCCATCTCTATTTCTCTGCTGTGCTAACCTGTATAGATCATTTTCTCCCTCCTTACTGTTCAACCTATCATACAAGTCATCATACGCCCTCTGTTTGGCCTTTGACACCGCTACCTTCGCCTTACGCTGTGTCTCCCTGTACTCCTGTTTACTCTCTTCGGTCCTCTCAATGTCCCACTTCTTCTTGGCTAACCTCTTCTTTTGTACACACTCCTGCACTTCCTCATTCCACCACCAAGTCTCCTTATCTACTTTCCTTCCAGAGGACACACCAAGTACTCTCCTACCGGTCTCCCTGATCACATTGGCTGTGGTTGTCCAGTCCTCTGGAAGCACTTCCTGACTACCCAAAGCCTGTTTCAACTCCTCCTTGAAGACAACACGACACTCTTCCTTTTTCAGCTTCCACCACTTTGTCTTCTGCTCTGCCTTTGCCTTTTCACCTTTCTCACCATCAGTGTCATCCTGCACACCACCATCCTATGCTGTTTGGCAACACTCTCACCCACTACTACTTTGCAGTCACTGACTTCCTTCAAATTACATCGCCTACACAAGATGTAGTCTACCTGTGTGCTCTTACCTCCGCTTTCATAAGTCACCCTATGCTTCTGTTTCTTCTTGAAGAAAGTATTCACCACAGCCATTTCCATCCTTTTTGCAAAATCGATCAACATCTGTCCTTCTGTGTTCCTGTCCTGGATACCAAACCTGCCCATCACTTCCTCGTCCCCTCTGTTGCCTGCACCAACATGTCCATTGAAGTCTGCTCCAATGACCACTCTTTCACCTCTGGGGGTACTCTGCATCACTTCATCTAACTCACTCCAGAATCTCTCCTTCTCTTCTAGCTTACATCCTGCCTGTGGGGCATAAGCACTAACAACATTGACCATCACGCCTTCAATTTCTAACTTGAGACTCATCACTCTGTCTGACACTCTTTTCACTTCTAGAACATTCCTGACAAACCCCTCCTTCAAGATGACTCCTACTCCATTTCTCTTCCCATCCACACCATTATAAAACAGTTTAAACCCTGCTCCTAAGCTTTTAGCCTTTCTACCTTTCCACCTTGTCTCCTGAACACACAGTATGTCCACCTTCCTCCTCTGCATCATGTCAGCCAGCTCCCTAGCTTTTCCTTGCATAGTTCCAACATTCAAAGTCCCTACTCTCAGTCCGAGGCTCACGCCTTTCCTCTTCTCTCTCTGCCTACGGACACGCCTCCCGCCTCTCCTTCTTCGACGTCTTCGACCAACAGTAGTCCAATTTCCATCAGCACCCTGTTGGTTGACAGCACTGATGGCGGTCGTTGTTAACCCGGGCCTCGACCGATCCGGTATGAATTCTGTATTGAGCATTTGCCTTTTTTTTTTTGGCAGAAGTTTTACGCTGGATGCCCTTCCTGTCGCAACCCTCTGCATTTATCCGGGCTTGGGACCAGCATAAGGGGGAGAGACACTGGTTAGTGCCCCCCCCGCCTCATGGCTGCATTACAATATACTATATCTATATAGACTATATATATATGTGTGTGTGTGTGTACATATATATATATATATATATATATATATATATATATATATATATATATATATATATATATATACACACACACACACACAAAGATGTGTGTGGAATTCCTTCTGAAAAAATGGCGGCTGCCGAAATCTAGAAAACGTTGTGAGTACAAACACATCCAGATGTATTAAAAATTAATTAAAAATAAATCCAAGCACATTTCTTTGAACATCCGAAACAATGTGGAATTGAGTGCACATGTTGGTGTATCCGAACTGCCCTGACCATGCTTCTATTTAAATATGCAAATCGTATTAAAATTGTACCTGCATCTGAGATGCCCCTCTCTACAGAATCATGAAAGCCTTAAAACCTCAGTATGGCGCAGGGGGAAAAAAAGCGAACTTTCAATGAGCATTAGAGATGTTCCTCACTGAAGTTGGGCAGTGCAAAATATACGGTTTGGCACGCTCTACTGTCTACAGACTTGCGGGATTCCTCCACCACCCTTGGCATCTCTGGTGTCAATGCGCCCCAACGAGTGAATGCTGCTGACCTCCCCCCGACTGGCTATGTCCTATCAGGGCCTGCCAGAAAGCTCTAAAACTGTAGTTTAACCAGAACAGCAAGTAATTAACCTGTGCCGATGCAGTGAAAACAAGATCATATATGGGGACGCACATGCTCAGTGCACATGAGGAGGATTCATAGGACAATTGAACAAATTAACTCCCCAAGAAGCCATCCACGCACACAATGCCAGCTTGTAGTCGGTTTCCAACCATGCTGTTACTCAGGACATACGAATCATGCGTTGAACCAGGCCACCTCACCACAATGTGAGTTAATTTCATTTGTGCATCACATATAGATTGATTCAAAGAAAATGTTAAATAAATTCATCCTGTGATGGTGCTTTTATATCAATGTGTGTGCAGTCGACAGCAACGATTACATTTGATAATCTGGCGCTAGCCACAAAATCACTGTTTAATGTTGGTCTGTTCAACTGCACTATGGGGATTTTATATACAGTGGTATGAAAAAGTATCTGAACCTTTTTGAATTTCTCACATTTCTGCATAAAATCACCATCAAATGTGATCTGATCTATGTCAAAATCACACAGATGAAAAAACAGTGTCTGCTTTAACTAAAACCACCAAAACATTTACAGGTTTTCATATTTTAATGAGGCTAGCATGCAAACAATGACAGAAGGTGGAGGAATAAGTAACTGAACCGTCAAATTTAATATTTTGTGGCCCCCCCTTTGGCAGCAATAACTTCAACCAGACGCTTCCTGTAGCTGCAGATCAGTCTGGCACATCAATCAGGACTAATCTTGGCCTATTCTTCTTTACAAAACTGCTGTAGTTCAGTCAGATTCCTGGGATGTCTGGCATGAATCGCTGTCTTAAGGTCATGCCACAGCATCTCAATGGGGTTCAAGTCTGGACTTTGACTTGGCCACTCCAGAATGTGTACTTTGTTCTTCTGAAACCATTCTGAAGTTGATTTACTTCTGTGTTTTGGATCATTGTCTTGTTGCAGCATCCATCCTCTTTTTAGCTTCAACTGTCTGACAGACGGCCTCAGGTTTTCCTGCAAAACATCCTGATAAACTTTTGAATTCATTTTTCCATTAATGATTGCAAGTTGTCCAGGCCCCGAGGCAGCAAAACAGCCCCAAACCATGATGCACCCTCCACCATGCTTCACGGTGGGGATGAGGTGTTGATGTTGGTGAGCTGTTCCATTTTTCCTCCACACATGACGTTGTGTGTTCCTCCCAAACAATTCAACTTTGGTTTCATCAGTCCACAAAATATTTTGCCAAAACCTCTATGGAGTGTCCAAGTGCCTTTTTGCGAACATTAAACGAGCAACAATGTTTTTTTAGACAGCAGTGGCTTCCTCCTTGGAGTCCTCCCATAAACACCATTCTTGGCCATTGTTTTACATATAGTTGATGTGTGCACAGAGATATTGGACTGTGCCAGTGATTTCTATAAGTCGTGAGCAGACACTCTAGGGTTTTTTTTACTTCTCTGGGTATTCTGCGCTGAACTCTTGGCGTCATCTTTGGTGGATGGCCACTCCTTGGGAGAGAAGCAACAGTGCCAAACTCTCTCCATTTGTAGACAACTTCTCTGACTGTCGATTGATGAACAGCCAGACTTTTAGAGATGGTTTTGTATCCTTTCCCAGCTTTATACAAATCAACAATTCTTGATTGCAGGTCTTCAGACAGCTCTTTTGAGCGAGCCATGGTGCACATCAGACAATGGTTCTCATCAAGACAATTCTTACCAGGTGTGTGTTTTATAGTGGGCAGGGCAGCTTTAAGCCACTCATCAGTGATTGGGCACACACCTGACTTAAATTGTTTGGTAAAAATTGGTTTCAATTGCTCTTTAAGTCTCCTTAGGCAGAGGGTTCAGTTACTTATTCCTCCCCCTTCTGTCATTGTTTGCATGCTATCCTCATTAAAATATGAAAACCTATAAATGTTTGGGTGGTTTTAGTTAAAGTAGACACTGTTTTTTCATCTGTGTGATTTTATGCAGAAATGTGAGAGATTCCAAAAGGTTCAGATACTTTTTCATACCACTGTACCTGGGTGACATGAGAATAATTCCGTCATACACATTGCTCGACTCAGTGTCCACTGCCACAGTCCCGTTCAGTCAACCAGTTTCCTCTGTTGCTAAATGCCACAGACTTATTTTTTGAGAGAGGGTATTGTTTAATAAAAACAGGATTAGGGTGTTTGATTGTAGCCTCATAAGGGACACAGTGAACCAACCCGACCTCATCCTTATGTCCAGCCCAGAGGTGTGACGGGAGGGAGTCCAAAGATAGAGAGCGTCGAGGACTGAAAACCCGCCGAAAGAGAGGCCGCATGCAAAATTGTATGGGACAAAAGAGCCAGATAAATGTGACATATCCGGAGATACATCATCTGGCGTGTATATAATTACAGCGGAACCATTAAAAGCCAATTGATAGTGATAAGGCACACATTAAGTCTCTACCTAAAAGATTAAAAGGGCACGAAGACATATATGCAAAGGAATGTGTTTATTAGATGAAGATAACATTTTAATGATATCTGTTAACTCAGATGTTGAAGGGGGGTGGACAGTCAAACCTTTAGAGTCAACGAACCAAACACAAGCGGTATTTTCAAACTGCGGCGGAGGCTTTGAACCTGCATTAAGATCTACATCATCAGGATCTTGATCATCTATTTCTCCATCAGAGTCAGACTGTAATAATGGCAGTTCATTAGGACGGACGGATTGTTTCTGCCTAGTTTTAGATTTGACGACAAGTGGGCATGACGGCGGTACAGTCCCAGTCACCGAAGGCCAACATGAAATTTCTAGGGTCGGGTACAAAGAATTATTCACAGGTTCAGGCGGAGATCTGATACAACAGCAATCTTAAATTAAGGTTGAGGCTTACTATTAGGTTTTGGTTTGTGGACCATCCTCCGCATAGATCGAGTTTCTTTCACGTTTTGGTATTTATCTCAAGTGGGTTTCATTTCAATCCATTCAAGACTCAGACATATAATCATTCCACTTAGGGTCTCCATTGCCTTCATAAATTAGTCTGTATGCAGACGCAAGGTAGTCAAGTTTAAAAGTTCCTCCGCGTGGGTATGACAGAAATTGTGGTTGGGATTCCGTCCCACCCACCAAATTATCTAACCAAGGTGTTGTGAAAAACATCAGATTACAGCGATTCATCCAATCCCTTGGGGTTTCCTCTGGATCAGGTTTGGGTAGTTTTGGTGACCCACAAATATTTCCCATGGTGACACAGAATAACCATCCCGAGGAATACACAAATTATTTATAAAATTAACTATCCCTAGGAATACACAAATAATTTGTATAGCGCGCACTCTTCCGGTGGATACACACACGAGGATTACACTAAATTTGTTCCCGTAAACTGTAAGATAGGATGTCACTAATACATGTATTGTCACTTGTTCAATGTGGCTTTCTTGAAACTGTCAAATTTCTTCTTGTGGTACTCCATAACTGACCGTGCAAAGTGTAAGTTTATTGTACTTTCTTTTGATGAACGGCCTTGTGCTGTCTCAGTGTATTCTGAACCTTCACTAGTACCAGTGCTTTGACTGTTCTCTGGGCCTTTATCACTTGAAATTTCCCCAACTTCTGCTGCTGCAGCAGCCACTGATGATGACATTCTCTCTCCTCTTTCTTCTCAGAAGCTTTTTTCTCTAGACATCTTCTCAAACACCTTGTCATAACCTGACATGTGTGACAGGCGATTGGTCTGCTGGTCCAAGTAGAAATTAACATCCTCTTCCTTGGCCTCCCTTGTGAGCAGCCTGTTGCTTTTTATCTCCTTCACAGCATCTTTTGATTCTTTCCAATATCAAATAACTTGGCTAAGTCCTTCAGAAAGTCAGTTCGTTTCTCAGCCTCTGGTTTGTTGTCTCTTCCCTTGCTTTTGACAATTTTCCTGTACTTTTCATGGAGGATCATGAAGCGGTTGACTGCATTTGGTCTAGTTAGTCTACATGGCTCTTGAGGCAGGTATAGCCAAGGTCCAAGATCAAAATGACTGGTATATTTATATAATTTAGACCTTGGAGAATGGGAATAATATCAGTTTGCATATGTTTGGTGGAAAAGGTCAAATTTGAAGAGGTCTACATTAACTGGGTTATCCAATGCCGGCCATGTCTCTTACTGTCTATGGTGTGAGGCATGTAAAGGAACCATTGCTGACTTTTGACAAAAGTAGGCTGCAAAGCCGCCAGCGTGTTTCCGCCCTGTGATGGCCTGGCGAGTTGTCCAGAGTGTCTCTGCTGGAGTCAGCTGGGATGGGCGCCAGCCTCCACATGACCCTAATTAGGATTAAGCGATTACAGAAAATGAAATGAACAAATACAAACTTTACATAATTAATTAATTAATTCCGTTTTATTTATTATCAGAGTCTGAACGATCTTTAATTTTGAAAAATCTTTTATTTTGAAAAATGACCAGATTCTCTCGGTTACATGTCGGTCATTTGAGTGCTAAAATGTAACCCACAAAGGGACGGCACATGAACAGAAACGAGTTTGACATGTGTCAAACATTAGCGAGGATTTTGGGTGAGACTGAGCCAGAGGCTTCATTCTCCCTGCTGGTGCATGACCACCTTTGAGGGGGTTTGGGGTTTTTTGTTTTTTGTTTTTATTTTTTTTTTATAAAAGTTCAACCTCTACTTCCCAACCAACTTTATTTCAGCTGTTGTAACATTCATGGAGTGCTTATTATTATTATTATTATTATTATTAATAATAATATTTTATATAAATAAATTATATTTACAATATAAACAATTCTATGACACCCCCACCCCACCCCGCGGTAAAATTGTCAAGCGTTGACCGGTCCGCGGTGATAAAAAGGTTGGGGACCCCTGCCTTAAACTTTTATTTTTCATGTAACGACGAGTAATGTCATTAGACTTGTCGATATGTTCTGAGGCGCTCACGGGGGATGCAGCACAACAGAATAAGCAGTTAGTTGTTCAGGAATTTTCAAAAATGTTTCTGTCTTTTTCATTTATATGACCAGTTATAAACATAGAATATTGAATGTGGAGCTGTATACAGTTGTGGTATAACTTTTGTTGTGCTTAGCTCATGTGAACAGGAGCTCCGAGAAGTTTTCCGATGCTAACAGCTAGCGTGCCAGCTAGCTGTCTATAGCAGTGTTTGCCAACCCCTGTTCCGCGGCACATTAGTGTGGAATTGCCAGAAAGAACAACAGGGGAGGAAATTTTTCGAACTGTATCAGATTACCTTGAACAAGGAGGATTGAAGTGGCAAAACTGCGTATGTGTTTGTACCGATGGAGCAGCTGCGATGCTCGGGCACACCAAAGGATTTGTAAACAGAGTGAAAGAGCAACATCCAGATGTCATTGCGACGCACTGTTTTCTGCACCGGGAAGCACTCGTTGCCAAGACACTGCCGACAAGACCTAGCCGCTGTACTGAAGGATGTAGTGCGCATGATAAACTTTGTGAAGATGAGACCTGTAAAACGCTGCATGTTCGCATCACTGTGTGAGGAAATGGGAGCGCAACATAAAGTGCTACTGCTCCACATGGCGGTCCGGTGGCTGTCCCGTGGCAAAGTTTTAGCCCGTGTGTATGAACTGCGGGAGGAGCTTAAATTGTTTTTGACCAATGAGAAGTATGATGCTGCCAAGTTGCTGTGACGTGACCAGTGGTGTGCAAGACTGGCAAGACTGGCATATCGGGCAGATATATTTCAGCATCTGAATGACCTGAACACACGAATGCAAGGACAAAATGAAAACCTGCTCACAAGTACAGATAAAATAAAGGGGTTTTGTTCAAAGGTACAACTCTGGAAACAACGTGTGGAAAATGCAAACCATAACATGACATAACATAACACACCCAGAAATGGCAGGGTGTCAACAGTGCTGCACTGTGTGAGACAGTAGGGAAACATTTGCAAAGTCGTGAGCAGAAGTTGTCATGTTATTTCCCTTCACTTTCCACTGATTCCCTGGACTGGGTTAGGAACCCATACACCTCAACTGCAGTTGGAATGGACATGACTTTGCAGGAGCAGGAAGAAATAACTGAACTGAGACAAAATCGTGGACTAAAACTGATCTTTGCTGATCTACCTTTGGACAGTTTTTGGCTGACTGCTGCCAAGGAGTTCCCCATTCTGGCAAACAAAGCTATTTCAATTCTGCTCCCTTTCTCCACAACATATCTTTGTGAGGTTGGCTTTTCAAGCATGACTGCTATAAAAACTAAAGGGGGCAGTGGTGGTCTAGTGGTATAGGGCGCTGGATCGCTGATCCAAAAGGTTGGGGGTTCGAGTCCCACTGTCCACAAGGTTGTCACTGCCCCCGTGCAGCTAACTGGGTTATCAAAGGCGGGCCATGTCTCTCACTGTCTCTGGTGAGAGGCATGTAAAAGAACCATTGCTGACTTTCGTAAAGAGTAGCTGCAAAGCCGTCAGCGTGTTTCTGTCCCTTGCTAAAAAGGGTTGTGACAGGAAGGGCATCCGACGTAAAAACCTCTGCCAAATCAAACGTACGAATCAGATGATTCGCTGTGGCGACTCCCGAGTAAAAGGGAAAAAGCCGAAAGGAAGACACTGCTATAAAAACTAAAAAAAGAGAGCTGTTGAGGAAGATCTTCGTGTGTATCTGTCTTCAATTCCTGCAAGAATATCAGCTTTGTGTTCAACTAAGCAGGCCCAGGGTTCACACTGAGTAAATAAGTTTAGACTGGATGTTCATTATATTTCAATAAATATACTTGTTGCAACATTTTTGTTCCGTGGTGTGCCTCGTGATTTTTCTAATGTAAAAGGTGTGCCTTGACTCAAAAAGCTTGGGAAACACTGGTCTATAGAGCTGCATCCCTTGGTTAAACAGAGTTGTGTCAAATCATCTAAAAATACTATGAGTGTTGGTACATATGATCGTGCTCTATTTATTAGATATTTGTAGATATTTCACCAGATCAAAAGATGTCATACTGTATTCCCTTTTCATGACTGTTTTTGTGCAATAATTGGTCCCTTAAATGGATCATTCCTATTATTTTTCCTTAAGAAAACTAAAGCAAGTTATTATTAACAAAAAAAAAAAAAAAACTTTAATCATGTCAATGGCAGTAGTTGTGGTCTTGTGGTAAGGTGCTGGATTACTGATCCCAAGGTCAAGGGTTCAAGCTCCACTCTTTCAACGGGTTGTCACTGCTGTCCTCCCAGTGCAGCTAACTGGGTTATCAAAGGTCTGTTGTGAGAACCATTGCTCAATAAGAGTAGACTGGATAGCCTTCAGCATCCAGGGTGTTTTCTGTTCAGCTGAGATAAGCATCAGCCTCCCCTGACCCTAATTAGGATTAAGCAGTTCAAAAAATGGATGACTGAATCATATCAATGTCAATAATTAATTAATTAATATGTGGTAAATACAAATAACAGACTCTGATAATGTAGAAATTACATTTATGTTTTACGCTTGTTAGAACTCCGTGACGAACAATGGGTCGAAGGCACACGAAAAGCATCATGGGTATTATAGAGATGCAGCTCAATAATAGCCAATGGGAGGGAGCTGCATCTCCGTGATGAACAATGGGTCGAAGGCACACGAAAAGCATCATGGGTATTATGGATGAAGAGGTTACAATTTGCCAAATAGCACACTGACTGGTCTGAAGAGAAATGGTGCAGCATTTTGCGGACTGATGGTGTTCTTTTTGGGTATAGTGGCCGTAAACAGGTTGGCAAATGACCCTCAAACACTGAATTTAAGCCTCAGTACACCATGAAGACATGAATCATGCTGGTGCTGGGGATGTTTCTCATACCATGGTGTCAAGCCTATTTATCGCATACCAGGGATCAGTGGATCAGTTGGAATACATCAAAATACTTGAAGAGCTCGTGCTGCCTTATGCGGAAGAGGAAATGCCCTTGAAATGTATATTCCTACAAGACAACAACCCCAAATACACCAATAAACGGGCAACATCTTGGTTTCAGACCAATACATTTTATGTTATTGGCCAGCCCAATCCCAGAACCTTAATCAAATAGAAAACTTATGCAGTTTGTGAGGCAAAATCAAGAAACACAGAACTGTGGAATGTAGTCCAATCATCATGGGCCAGGATACCTGCTCACAGGTGGCAGAAGTCAGTTGACTTCATGCAAAACAGATGTAGGGCAGTGCACAGAAACAGTGATTATACAACTAAATATTAGTTCAGTGATTTAAAGAAAAGCAAAATCTTACAACATTTTTCAGTTTATGTCATGAATGCTTGAGTTTGTAAAGAAGAAATGAAGAGACTTCTATTTTTTTAATCAATCTACTATTCACTTTTCTTCAATTTCTTGAAAGGAATAACACAAATTTGATATATTTATCTTCATGTTTTGATTTGGAATAGAATTTGTAGGTGTTTCCAGTGCATTTGTGTGTATGAAAATAAATGCTATTACAGTATAAGGAATTCAAGCTTTATTCACTTTTTTTTAAACACACTGCTAATATTTTAAAGACAACAATATATGTAATGTCGACTATGTAACAGACGTATGCAAATAGATACAGGTTCGATTGAGTACTTTTATCCAAAACCTGCAGTGACCTTAGCAGTCAACACTACAAATGGATGAATCTCTGGTGTCATGCAGAGCTGGACAGAACATCAGTTTTACTGGTTAATTGGAATGTTTGGTTTTGGACAGGGGTCGGCAACCCAAAATGTTCAAAGAGTTATATTGGACCAAAAAAACCTAAAAACAAATATGTCTGGAGCCGCAAAAAATTATATGATTAAATGTTTATTTTTTTCTGCAGCACATGCTGGAGGGTGACTACTCTGTTGTACGATATTTGGTGCGTTAAGTTTAACTTCCATTACGATTGTAATGTATTATGTTTTGCTGCATTGATGAAATTCAATAAAGAAATCAGTGGCCCATCAGAGTTTACATACCTGCACAACAGCGCTGTCTGTTTAATGTAAATCAAATCACATGACTCATCACAGGCGATTGAGTATTCTGGAGCTGAATTAATGTCCTTGATTTGCTGATTGGTGATGTTGCCTGCCATTTTAATGGCACTTTCACTGACTTTGTGAAAACAGATGCTCTGATATTTTAATGAATGAATCCTTCATGTGATCACCATCTGTGCACCATCTCCACGCTTTATTATCTCTCAGGTTTCAACAAAACTAGCAGCAGTAGTGAAGTTTGGAGATGCAATCCACTTCTTAAATCAATCTTTGCCCTCCTCTAATTTTTCCCATATTACTGCAATCGCACTTTTTTTCTCAATCCCAACTGAATGGTTGGCTGCAAATTTCACATGCCTTCCCTGGAAATGTCTTTCCAAATGACTCTTTTTGTTATTTGAGAGCTTCTCATTACAAAGCAAATATGCAGGCAATCCTTCCTCATTGACAATGAAAGCAAATGATTCAGTCCATTCTTCCTTGAATCCTCTACTCTCGTTAGGCCACTCATTTTTTTTTCTGGTTGACAGATTTTTCAGCACAAATTTAGTGATGACGGAGGAAATAAGAAAAAAAAAGGCCACTAGATTTAAATTATTATTATTTACAACTTTGAAAAAAAAAGTGTAGAGGGAAAAATCTAAAAAAAAAAAAAAATGTTGTTATTTTGTTATTTTCACACCAAGTACTCTCCTACCTGGCTCCCTGATCACATTTTCTGTAGTTGTCCAGTCATCTGGAAGCACTTCCTGACCACCCAAAGCCTGTTTCAACTCCTCCTTGAAGACAACACTACACTCTTCCTTTTTCAACTTCCACCACTTTGTCTTCTGCTCTGCCTTTGCCTTCTTCACCTTCCTCACCATCAGCGTCATCCTGCACACCACCATCCTATGCTGTTTGGCAACACTCTCACCCACTACTACTTTGCAGTCACTGACGTCCTTCAAATTACATCGCCTGCACAAGATACTACTTGTGATACTACTTGTGTGCTCCTACCTCTGCTTTTATAAGTCACCCTATGCTCCTGTCTCTTCTGGAAGAAAGTATTTACCATAGCCATTTCCATCCTTTTTGCAAAATCTACCAACATCTGTCCTTCTGTGTTCCTGTCCTGGATACCAAACCTGCCCATCACTTCCTCGTCCCCTCTGTTGCCTGCACCACAATGTCCATTGAAGTCTGCCCCAATGACCACTCTTTCACCTCTGGGGGTACTCTGCATCACTTCATCTAACTCACTCCAGAATCTCTCCTTCTCTTTTAGCTCACATCCTGCCTGTGGGGCATAAGCACTAACAACATTGAACATCACGCCTTCAAATTCAACTTGAGACTCATCACTCTATCTGACGCATCCTAATGCAGCCATGAGGCGGGGGGGGGGGGCACTAACCAGTGTCTCTCCCCCTTATGCCGGTCCCAAGCCCGGATAAATGCAGAGGGTTGCGACAGGAAGGGCATCCGGCGTAAAACTTCTGCCACATTTAAAAATGCAAATGATCAATACAGAATTCATACCGGATCGGTCGAGGCCCAGGTTAACAACAACCGCCATCAGTGCTGTCAATCAACAGGGTGCTGATGGAAATTGGACTACTGTTGGTCGAAGACGTCGAAGAAGGAGAGGCAGGAGGCGTGTCCATATGCAGAGAGAGAAGAGGAAATGCGTGAGCCTAGGACTGAGAGTAGGGACTTTGAATGTTGGAACTATGCAAGGAAAAGATAGGGAGCTGGCTGACATGATGCAGAGGAGGAAGGTGGACATACTGTGTGTTCAGGAGACAAGGTGGAAGGGTAGCAAGGCTAGAAGCTTAGGAGCAGGGTTTAAACTGTTTTATAATGGTGTGGATGGGAAGAGAAATGGAGCAGGAGTCATCTTGAAGGAGGGGTTTGTCAGGAATGTTCGAGAAGTCAAAAGAGTGTCAGACAGAGTGATGAGTCTCAAGTTAGAAATTGAAGGCGTGATGGTCAATGTTGTTAGTGCTTATGCCCCACAGGCAGGATGTAAGCTAGAAGAGAAGGAGAGATTCTGGAGTGAGTTAGATGAAGTGATGCAGAGTACCCCCAGAGGTGAAAGAGTGGTCATTGGAGCAGACTTCAATGGACATGTTGGTGCATGCAACAGAGGGGACGAGGAAGTGATGGGCAGGTTTGGTATCCAGGACAGGAACACAGAAGGACAGATGTTGATCGATTTTGCAAAAATGATGGAAATGGCTGTGGTGAATACTTTCTTCAAGAAGAAACAGAAGCATAGGGTGACTTATAAAAGCGGAGGTAAGAGCACACAGGTAGACTACATCTTGTGTAGGCGATGTAATTTGAAGTCAGTGACTGCAAAGTAGTAGTGGGTGAGAGTGTTGCCAAACAGCATAGGATGGTGGTGTGCAGGATGACACTGATGGTGAGAAAGGTGAAAAAGGCAAAGGCAGAGCAGAAGACAAAGTGGTGGAAGCTGAAAAAGGAAGAGTGTCGTGTTGTCTTCAAGGAGGAGTTGAAACAGGCTTTGGGTAGTCAGGAAGTGCTTCCAGAGGACTGGACAACCACAGCCAATGTGATCAGGGAGACCGGTAGGAGAGTACTTGGTGTGTCCTCTGGAAGGAAAGTAGATAAGGAAACTTGGTGGTGGAATGAGGAAGTGCAGGAGTGTGTACAAAAGAAGAGGTTAGCCAAGAAGAAGTGGGACATTGAGAGGACTGAAGAGAGTAAACAGGAGTACAGGAGACACAGCGTAAGGCGAAGGTAGCAGTGTCAAAGGCCAAACAGAGGGCGTATGATGACTTGTATGATAGGTTGAACAGTAAGGAGGAGAAAATGATCTATACAGGTTGGCACAGCAGAGAAATAGAGATGGGAAAGACGTGCAGCAAGTTAGAGTGATAAAGGACAGAGAGGGAAATGTATTGACTGATGACAGAAGTGTGCTGGGAAGATGGAAAGAGTACTTTGAAGAGCTGATGAATGAGGAAAATGAGAGAGAAAAAAGAGTAGAAAGGGTGACCGTTGAGGAGCAGGAAGTAGCAAAGATTAGTAAAGGAGAAGTGAGGAGGGCATTGAAGAGGATGAAGAGTGGAAAGGCAGTTGGCCCTGATGACATACCAGTTGAGGTATGGAAGTGTCTAGGGGAGGTAGCAGTAGATTTTCTGACAAGAATATTCAACAAGGTCTTCGAAAGTGAGCAGATGCCAGAGGAATGGAGGAGAAGTGTGCTTGTGCCCATTTTTAAGAACAAGGGAGATGTACAGAGTTGTGGCAACTACAGAGGGATAAAGTTGATGAGCCATACAATGAAGCTATGGGAAAGAATAGTGGAAGCAAGAGTAAGGGCAGAGGTCAGCATTTGTGAACAACAGTTTGGTTTCATGCCAAGAAAGAGATGTTAATAGAGAAGTACAGAGAAGGTCAGAAGGAGCTGCATTGTGCCTTTGTGGATCTGGAGAAAGCATATGACAGGGTGCCGAGAGAAGAACTGTGGTATTGTATGAGGAAGTCTGGAGTGACAGAGAAGTATGTTAGAGTGGTGCAGGACATGTATGAGAGATGTAAGACAGTGGTGAGGTGTGCTGTCGGTGTGACAGAAGAGTTCAAGGTGGAGGTGGGACTGCATCAAGGGTCAGCTCTCAGCCCCTTCTTGTTTGCTGTACTGATGGACAGGCTGACAGACGAGGTTAGACAAGAATCTCCATGGACTATGATGTTTGCAGATGACATTGTGATCTGTAGTGAGAGCAGAGACCAAGTGGAGGAAAATCCAGAGAGGTGGAGGTATGCCCTGGAAAGGAGGGGATTGAAGGTTAGTCTTAGTAAGACAGAATACATGTGTGTGAACGACAAGGACCCAAGAGGAACTTTGAGGTTACAGGGGGCAGAGATAAAGGCTCAACAATCCAGCGCAATGGAGAGTGTGGAAAAGAGGTCAAGAAGCGCGTGCAGGCAGGTCGGAATGGATGGAGAAAAGTGTCCGGTGTGATGTGTGATAGGAGAGTATCGGTAAGAATGAAGGGAAAAGTGTACAAGACGGTGATGAGGCCAGCAATGTTGTATGGTTTAGAGACAGTGGCCCTGGGGAAAAGACAGGAGTCAGAGTTGGAGGTAGCAGAGATGAAAATGTTGAGGTTCTCTTTGGGAGTAACGAGGATGGATAGGATCAGAAATGAGTACATCAGAGGGACAGCACATGTTAGATGTTTTGGAGACAAAGTCAGAGAGGCTAGATTGAGATGGTTTGGACATGTACAGAGGAGGGATAGTGAGTATATTGGTCGTAGGATGCTGAGGTTAGAACTACCAGGCAAAAGGCCCAGAGGAAGACCAAAGAGAAGATTTATGGATGCGGTGAAGGTGGACATGAAGGTCGTTGGAGTAAGAGTAGAAGATGCAGAGGATAGGGAGAGATGGAGGCAGATCATTTGCTGTGGCGACCCCTGAAGGGAACAGCCGAAAGGAAAAGAAGAAGAAGACTCATCACTCTGTCTGACACTCTTAACTTCTAGAACATTTCTGACAAACTCCTCCTTCAAGATGACTCTGACTCCATTTCTCTTCCCATCCACAGCATGATAGATAGATAGATAGATAGATAGATACAGCTTTATTAATCTCACAATGGAGAAATTCACTGTTACAGGCTCTTGAGGTATCATCAGTAGGGGGTGCAAAAATAGATACGAATACAAACATACACACATACATATATATTATACAAGTAAATAAATAAATAGATACATAAATAGTATAAATTAATAAACAATAAAAGAAAAGAAGGGAACGACTTTGTAGACTGGCCTATTAGCGTAGGCCTCCGTCAGTCCCGAAGGACTATGGCTGCGCTCTGGCCAGTATCCCGACTGGTGATACTCCCCAGTGCACAGAGCCTGGGTAGGGAGTAATGAGGGACAGGCTGTTACCCAAGCAGCAAGTCCCCCCCCTGTCTCGGCGCCACCGGAAGGATCCAATGGAAAGGCAAATGCCGATACGACTGGGTTCCAGTGCCGCTGCAGGAGAGAAACTACGGTCAATTTAGAACGGCCAATTAACCTACAGTGCACGTCTTTGGATTATGGGGAAACCGAGCACCGGAGGAAACCCGCACAAGCACGGGGAGAACATGCAAACTCCACACAGAAACGCCCAGGCCGGGAATCGAACCCGGGCCTTCTTGCTGTGAGGCGGATGTGCTAACCACTACGCCACCGTGCCGCCAGACTGGCCTATATTCAAGTGTAAATGTATCTGAGGGCGGAGTAGATGGGTTGATATGGTTCACAGTCAGTGGGGTAGATGTGGTTGATTAAAGTGCACGGGATTTTTATTGCACATAACCGGTATTTTCACAGACAGTTACAAAGTTGCGTTGTACAGTCTGACAGCGGTGGGAATGAACGACCTGCGGTAGCGCTCCTTCCTGCACTGAGGATGTCTCAGTCGTCCACTGAAGGAGCTACTCAGCTTCTCTACAGTCTGGTGCAGTGAGTGAGAGCTGTTGACCAAGATGGATGTGAGCTTTGCTACCATCCTCCTCTCACTCACCTCCTCCACAGAGTCCAGTGGGCAGCCTAGGAGAGAGCTGGCCCTCCTGACCAGCTTGCTCAGTCTCTTTCTGTCCCGCTCTGTGCTGCCCGGGGCCCAGCAGATGGCAGCGTAGAGGATTGCAGAGGCTACCACAGAGTCATAAAAAGTCCTGAGTAGAGGTCTGCATACTCCGAAGGACCTGAGTCTCCTCAGAAGGTGGAGGCGACTCTGGCCCTTCTTGTACAGGGCGTTGGTGTTGTGGGACCAGTCCAGTTTATTGTTAAAGTGAACGCCCAAGTATTTGAAACTGGTCACTATCTCAATGTCCTGTCCCTGCACGTTCACTAGTGAGTGTGTGTGTGTGTGTGTGTGTGTTAGTGTGCTTCTTCTGAAGTCGACCACCATCTCCTTCGTCTTCCTGGTGTTCAAGCACAAGTGGTTGCGCTCACACCGGTCCACGAAGTCAACGATGACCGACCGGTACTCCAGCTCGTTCCCCTCTGACACACGGCCCGCGATGGCGGAGTCATCCGAGAACTTTTGGAGGTGGCAGCTGTCTGTGCTATAGCTGAAGTCCGAGGTATAAATGTTGAAAAGGAGGGGTGAGAGGACGGTGGCCTGTGGTGTCCCCGTGCTGCAGACTGCCACCTTTGACTTTGACTGTGATAAAACAGCTTAAACCCTGCTCCTAAGCTTCAAGCCTTGCTACCTTTCCACCTGGTCTCCTGAACACACAGTATGTCCACCTTCCTCCTCTGCATCATGTCAGCCAGCTCTCTACCTTTTCCTGCCATCGTTCCAACATTCAAAGTCCTTACTCTCAGTCCTAGACTCATGCCTTTCCTCTTCTCTCTCTCTCTGCCTACGGACACGCCTCCCGCCTCTCCTTCTTCGACATCTTCGACCAACAGTAGTACAATTTCCACCAGCACCCTGTTAGTTGACAGCACTGATGGCGGTCGCTGTTAACCCGGGCCTCGACCAATCCGGTATGACATTCTTTGTAGTGACTCGCATATTTTATTTGGCATGAGTATATTTGAGTATATTATATGACTCGATTTGTTAACATGATTAATTAGTTTCAGGTTGTAAACTAATTATGTAGTTGCAAGGTTGCTGCATATGATACATGCCATCTATGAGCAAAGATTATTATGAAGAATTATTTATATAAAACTTTAAAAAAAGAGAAATGTCTTTTTATGCTTCTTGTATTTTTATTAAGAAAAAGAATATCTATCCCATGAAGCAAAGGACGGGGTGCAGCCAGATGTGTAAACGGGTTGGGTACACTAAGCATCACTCCTTTTGTGGGATCTTCTTTTTCTTTATTCGTTATATTAATGTTGTTTTGTCGTACTTTTAATTTACAAAAATGACAACAACATAGAAAAGTATATGAAGACTTATTTTAAGACGGAGCCCGCTCAACATTCTTTTAAATAATATTAATGCTTAATGCTGCACTGACCGACCCATTCTCAGAGTGGAGACTGAACCACACCCAGTCTTTCATTTTGTCAATGGGAGGAGAGTTATTTAATTCGGAGATTGCTGTACAACCAAATCTCATCCACCGTTTTACTTCAGCTGTGATTTCCGTTTCTGGATTACAAACCCTGGCGGTGGAAAACATCTCTCGCTCGCTGTCCTACTGATGGCGAGAACACTGCTTATGAGCACAAGGGTTTGGAATACCGTGGCTCCCTCCACCAACACAGTAGATCCAAAACACTGAGACTATCAGTGTAGCTGATTAATATAACAATAGCCATGTCCACATGAACACACACACAAAATCACCCTGCCCACACCAAATAAATATCCGTCCACACCCATGACTGTTGATTTTCATTTATGTAATCATCAACACTAAAAGAGCATTTTCTTCAAGGTTACCGCTGGGTACCTGTGGGTATCCGACCATTGCAGGACTCTGCCTTTGGCAGATTCTCCCATCATTCAGGTAAAAACTGGTTTAATTCACTCCTGGTGGCGCGGAGTACTTCCGTTGTGAGTAAATAAGCAGCATTTTCTTTTTGCAGTTGTTTTTGGTGATGCAGTGGTTTTTGTAGATGAAGCACGTTTGCACCTGTCGGCCACCATAAAGTACAACATTCATTATTTTTAAAAGCCATAGAGCCGCATCAGAGAGGTGAAAGAGCCGCATGCGGCTCCGGAGCCGCGGGTTGCTGACCCCTGATTTAGTGGAACACATGAAAACATACAGAAGAGAATTTTTTCGAACTGTTATGTACCCTGAGAGGCCATACGGGGTATTGCAACAAGCCAAGGCAGACCTTGTGATTTTGGATATAAAACAAAGAAATAAGTCAGTAGATATAGCGCAAGAGTTTTATAGTCATAAGTACAGTGAACACATTCAGATATACACAGATAGATGTAAGAATACAAAGACAGAAGCAACAGGTTCAGCATTAGTAATCAGACATGGTTGAGTCAGAGGACCTCAGATTGTGTAAGGGTGTATTCTGAGGAGCTGGTCACCATTATGTTGGCTTTGGAATGGACAGAAAATTGAAAGGAAAGAAAAATCCTCATATACTCCATTTCATCAACATTAAGTATAAAATCAGGAGTGTGTAAGTGCCATTAAGATGTAATATATGAAATATTGATGACAAATATAAGATTAACCGGTCATGGGAAGGAAAAATATTTATGTGGTCGCCAGCACATGTGGGGATACCTGGAAATGAAAATGCAGATAAATTAGCAAAAGAATTGGTAGAAATAAGCTTTCCAGATCCAATGGGAAAAGTATCATCTGGAGGGTAGTTAACAAAGAGTGGCAGGAATACTGGGTTAGAGAGACAGTTATCAGTACAGTTCATTTTCTGTAACCGCTTAATCCTAACTAGGGTCGTGGGGAGGCTGGTGCCCATCCCAGCCAACTCCGGGCGAGGGCAGAGTACACCCTGGACAGCTCGCCAGGCCATTGCAGGGCGGAAACATGCTCACAGCTTTGTAGCTATTCTTGTCGAAAGTCAGCAATGGTTCTTTTGCATGCCTCACACCATAGACCGTAAGAGACATGGCCGGCCTTTGATAATCCAGTTAACTGCACTGGAAGGGACAGTGACAATCTTGTTGGAGTGGGACTCGAACCCCCAACCTTTGGATCAGTGATCCAGCGCTGTACACCACTGCCCCCTGGAGACGGTTATCTTCTTCTTTTACTTTCGGCTGCTCCCTTCAGGGGTCGCCACAGCAAATCATCCGCCTCCACCTCACCCTGTCCTCCGCATCTTCTTTTCTGACTCCAACAACCTTCATGTCTTCCTTCACCACATCCATAAATCTCTTCTTTGGTCTTCCTCGAGGCCTTCTGCCTGGTAGTTCCAACCTCAGCATCCTACTGCCAATATACTCACTATCCCTCCTCTGTACATGTCCAAACCATCTCAATCTAGCCTCTCTGACTTTGTCTCCAAAACATCTTACGTGGGCTGTCCCTCTGATATACTCATTTCTGATCCTATCCATCCTCAAGTTACTCCCAGGAGAACCTCAACATTTTCATCTCCGCTACCTCCAGCTCTGCCTCCTGCCTTTTCATCAGCACCACTGTTTCTAAGCCATACAACATCGCTGGCCTCACCACCATCTTGTACACTTTTCCCTTCATTCTTGCTGACACTCTCCTATCGCACATCACACCGGATACTTTTCTCCAACCATTCCAGCCTGCCTGCACACGCTTCTTCACCTCTTTTCCACACTCTCCATTGCTCTGGATTGTTGAGCCTAAGTACTTAAAATCCTCCACCTTCGTTATCTCTGCTCCCTGTAACATCACCGTTCCTCCTGGGTCCTTCTCATTCACACACATGTATTCTGATTTTCTGAGGCTAACCTTCATTCCTCTCCTTTCCAGGACATACCTCCACCTCTCGAGATTTTCCTGCACTTGTTCTCTGCTCTCACTACAGATCACGATGTCATCTGCAAACATCATAGTCCATGGAGATTCTTGTCTCACCTCGTCTGTCAGCCTGTCCATCACCATAGCAAACAAGAAGGGGCTCAGAGCTGACCCTTGATGCAGTCCCACCTCCACCTTGAATTCGTCGGTCACACCGACAGCACACCTCACCACTGTCTTACATCTCTCATACATGTCCTGCACCACTCTAACATACTTCTCTGCCACTCCAGACTTCCTCATGCAATACCACAGTTCTTCTCTTGGCACCCTGTCATATGCTTTTTCCAGATCCACAAAGGCACAATGTAGCTCCCTCTGACCTTCTCTGTACTTCTCTATTAACATCCTCAAGGCAAACATTGCATCTGTGGTGCTCTTTCTTGGCATGAAACCAAACTGTTGTTCACAAATGCTGACCTCTGCCCTTAGTCTAGCTTCCACTATTCTTTCCCATAACTTCATCGTATGGCTCATCAACTTTATCCCTCTGTAGTTGCTGCAACTCTGCACGTCTCCCTTGTTCTTAAAAATGGGCACCAGCACACTTCTCCTCCACTCCTCCGGCATCTGCTCACTCTCTAGTACCGTGTTGAATGTTCTTGTCAGAAAATCTACTGCTACCTCTCCTAGACACTTCCATACCTCCACAGGTATATCATCAGGACCAACTGCCTTTCCATTCTTCATCCTCTTCAATGCCCTTCTCACTTCACCCTTACTGATCTTTGCTACATCCTGCCCCTCAATGGTTACCTCTTCTACTCTTTTTCTCTCTCATTTTCCTCATTCATCAGCTCTTCAAAGTACTCTTTCCATCTTCCCAGCACACTTCTGTCATCAGTCAATAGAGTTCCCTCTCTGTCCTTTATCAATCTAACTTGCTGCACGTCCTTTCCATCTCTATTTCTCTGCTGTGCCAACCTGTATAGATCATTTTCTCCCTCTTTACTATCCAACCTATCATACAAGTCATCATATGCCCTCTGTTTGGCCTTAGCCACTGCTACTTTCGCCTTACGCTGTGTCTCCCTGTACTCCTGTTTACTCTCTTCGGTCCTCTCAATGTCCCACTTCTTCTTGGCTAACCTCTTCCTTTGTACACACTCCTGCACTTCCTCATTCCACCACCAAGTCTCCTTATCTACTTTCCTTCCAGAGGACACACCAAGTACTCTCCTACCTGTGTCCCTGATCACATTTGCTGTGGTTGTCCAGTCATTTGGAAGCACTTCCTGGCCACCCAAAGCCTGTTTCAACTCCTCCTTGAAGACAACACGACACTCTTCCTTTTTCAGCTTCCACCACCTTGTCTTCTGCTCTGCCTTTGCCTTTTTCACCTTTCTCACCATCAGAGTCATCCTGCACACCACCATCCTATGCTGTTTGGCAACACTCTCACCCACGATGACTTTGCAGTCACTGACTTCCTTCAAATTACATCGCCTACACAAGATGTAGTCTACCTGTGTGCTCCTACCTCCGCTTTTATAAGTCACCCTATGCTCCTGTTTCTTCTCGAAGAAAGTATTCACCACAGCCATTTCCATCCTTTTGCAAAATCTATCAACATCTGTCCTTCTGCGTTCCTGTCCTGGATACCAAACCTGCCCATCACTTCCTCGTCCCCTCTGTTTCCTGCACCAACATGTCCATTGAAGTCTGCACCAATGACCACTCTTTCACCTCTGGTGGTACTCTGCATCACTTCATCTAAATCACTCCAGAATCTCTCCTTCTCTTCTAGCTCACATCCTGCCTGTGGGGCATAAGCACTAACAACATTGAGCATTACACCTTCAATTTCTAACTTGAGACTCATCACTCTGTCTGACACTCTTTTCACTTTTAGAACATTCCTGACAAACTCCTCCTTCAAGATGACTCCGACTCCATTTCTCTTCCCATCCACACCGTGATAAAATAGCTTAAACCCTGCTCCTAAGCTTTTAGCTTTGCTACCTTTCCACCTGGTCTCCTGAACACACAGTATGTCCACCTTCCTCCTCTGCATCATGTCAACCAGCTCTCTACCTTTTCTGTGCATCATTCCAACATTCAAAATCCCCACTCTCAGTCCTAGACTCATGCCTTTCCTCTTCTCTCTCTGCCTACGGACACGCCTCCCACCTCTCCTTCTTCGACGTCTTCGACCAACAGTAGTCCAATTTCCATCAGCACCCTGTTGATTGACAGCACTGATGGCGGTCGTTGTTAACCCGGGCCTCGACCGATCCGGTATGGAGGTAATACTTTTGATTTGCATTTTAAGTAATTGGCATTGGTTTTACGTCGGATGCCCTTCCTGACACAACCCTCTGCATTTCTCCGGGCTTGGGACCGGCATGAGGGGGAGAGACACTGGTTAGTGCCCCCCCACCTCATGGCTGCATTCCCTGGAGACGGTTATATAAAATTCAAACAAAGTGAGGAATCAGGGGAAACAGGAACGAAGTAGGTGATTATGAGATGGATACGAATTTGACCAACTGAACAGCATTTTGCTAATTTTTGGAAAACTGTAAGCTGTGATAAGGTGTGGAGAAACGGTGGAAGGAAAAAAAAAGTTATTTTTTTTAGTGTTCTTTGCAATACTGGTCGAATGAAGAGAATGCCATAGAACCAATGTAGTTCTCGAGTGGGACCACAAGGAGGCAGCAATGTACCACCAAGGATGCATGATGCCAGGTGTAGTAAAACCCCGAAGAAGAAGAAGAAGAAGAATTTTCTTCAAGTCTCCTTTCCAGGTCAGTGTCGTCAGGAAACCTGGAAGTTGAAAATTCGCATGTACCTAACACTGCATCATATTTTGGTGATGAGCTGGATGAAATTTTGGAGCCAACATTCCGTTTCATTGTAAGATAGATGTGAAGTGCAGTATTACACAAGGTCCATCAGGGAGAGATGTGACCTCATTCATTTTCTAAGCCTGTTAACCCTAATTAGGGTCACAGGGAGGCTGGCGCCTATCTCACCCGACACTGGGTGAAGGCGGGGTACACCCTGAACATCTTGCCAGACTGATGCATGGCCAACTCGCATCTAGGGCTGATTTGGAACAGCCAATTAGCCTGCTGTGCATGTTTTTAGATTGTGGGAAGAGACCAGACTACACAGAGGAGACACAGGCAAGCACGGGGAGAACATGCAAACTCCACACAAAAATGCCCCAAGCCGGGGAATTCGAACACAGGTCCTACATACTGTGAGCAGAATGTGTTATCCACTGCTATCTATTTGGTTGGGCTGAGGTCTCTTCTAACTGGAGATGTGGCTGTTTTTAAATTACCCAATCACCTTTCTCTGCACTGTCAAGTTGGTCAATCAGCAAGATCTCCGAAGATTGATGATCGTCATTAGTCCTCCAAACTGAATTTTCTGCGACAAGCCCTCAATATATGTTTCGGACTGATGGATTTCATGGAAATATTTAGAAGAGGGGTCACCAATTTAGTGCCCATGGACGCCCACGAGGACCACTCAAGGCACCCGCACGGCATGCTCTAAAAATAGCACTGGTCACAATAGAATTTAATATAATTTTAAAAAAAATAATAAAAAGTTGCATTAATATTTTGAACAAATGTTTACATTAATGCAGATTTTTAAACAATGTTATATAATTTAAAAAAATTGATATAGGCTATAATGAAGTCGCCTCTTTTGTGCGGTCAGCACACCTCTTTCCTGAGACAGTGAAGCGATGATGAGGAGTCGGCCTGCTTGTAGTTTCGTGAAGATCATAAATAGCATCTGCTCCAAAGCTAAACACCGAATGTTTAAGGTGCTAATGGATGAGCTGTCCGCTGAAGATGTCTGTCTTCCTTTCGGCTTTTTCCTTTTTACTCGGGAGTCGCCACAGCGAATCATCTGATTCGCACGTTTGATTTGGCAGAGGTTTTTACGTCGGATGCCCTTCCTGTCACAACCCTTTATAGCTAGGGACAGAAACACGCTGACGACTTTGCAGCTACTCTTTACGAAAGTCAGCAATGGTTCTTTTACATGCCTCTCACCATAGACAGTGAGAGACATGGCCCGCCTTTGATAACCCAGTTAGCTGCACTGGGAGGGACAGTGACAACCTTGTGGAGAGTGGGACTCAAACCCCCAACCTTTGGATCAGCAATCCAGCGCCCTATACCACTAGACCACCACTGCCGCTGAATATAATGATCTTTTATTACACACAGAAATTCGATGACTCAGTATGGGACGTATTCTGCAGTGTTTTTTGTCACTTCTGGGTGAAATCAAAGAGGTCATGGAGTTAAAGGGGGGAGGTGCATCGCTGCTTGAGGACACGGAGTGGACACTCGACCTCGCGTTTTTAACTGATCTGACTGAGAAACTCAACCATTTGAGTGCATTTTGCATTTGAGTTGCAAGGTAAAGATAAGACTGTCACTCACCCGATAAGTGCAGTAAACACATTCAAAGCTAAGATGAACATGTTCTTTGTGCAAGTAGAGAGAAAAGAATACAGCTTTTTCCCTCTGTGCAGACGGTGTTAAATCACAATGTTTCTGCATCTGCAGCTTTGGGTGAAGCTGCAAAAAAGTACTCATAAGTCATAAACAAATTACGACAGGAATTTGAAGACAGGTTTTGTGACTTTGAGCAACTGAAGCCATGTGGGTCATTCATTACAAATCCCTTCATGCACGTCGACATGACATCCACTGCTGAGCAGATCATTGCTTTGTTTAACTTAGATGCTGGTCAGGTAGCCATAGAAATCTTAACACTGCAAAATGATCTCCATCTCAGCTCATCAGTCTGCACCAAACTTTTTGTGCCTTGTACACAAGGAAAAGTACAGTTGTGTATCCACAGCAGCTATGAAAATTACCTGCTTTTTTGGTTCAACCTATCTCTGTGAATCAGCCTTTTCCCACATGAACTTTATCAAAAACAAACACAGAACCCGCCTGACTGATGCACATTTACAAAACTCACTGAGAACTGCAGTGTCAAATTATTCACCAGATTATACACTGGTGAGCAGAATGCAGTGCCAGGCCTCCCACCAGTAAATGAGCAGGCAAATCACAGAGACTATTTTCATTGATAAAACAAACAACGTTAAGCTAAAAATGTTGCACCAAATGTTAAATGTTCATTCAGGAAATGTTTAAAGAACTGAATAACTTATTCTGACAAGAAGACTGATGATTTCCTTGGCTTAAGAAATATTAGACGTGATCTTTTGCACTATGAATACAGTGGGTGTCCCTTCTGACTTTCAAATGTTTGAGCAGATAAACATAAAAAAATGATTCATGTTTATACATATTTTTCTTATCATTACTATTGTGTGAATCATTGATTATAATTGTGGAAAATAATTACGTACTATTGCTATGTAGGGGCAATGGTGGCCTGGTGGTAAAGGCGTTCGAGTCCAACTCTCCACAAGGTTGTCACTGTCCCCCCAGTGCAGCTAACTGGGTTATCAAAGGCAGGCCATGTCTCTCACTGTCTATGGTGAGAGGTTCATGTAAAAGAACCATTGCTAACGTTCATAAAGAGTAGCTGCAAAGCCATCAGCGTGTTTCTGTCCCTTGCTAAAAGGGTTGTGTCAGGAAGGGCATCCGACGTAAAAACCTATACCAAATCAAATGTGCGAATCATTCGCTGTGGTGACCCCCATGGGCGATCCCCCATGAGTACCACAGAACATCACTACCAACAGGTCTAATGGCATTACTTGTTGTCATATGAAAAATAAAAGTTTAAGGTACCCAGCACTAGTTTTTATGTAGATGGTTATTCCACCGACTCTTCATGAAACCTATACTGATAGTAAAAGTCCGAGTGGAAACTTAGAAATCAGCACAACACCTTCATTTTGTATTATGTAAAGTTTATATTTGTATTACGTGAATGTATACAAAGTTCAGGTCACATGATCCAGTTTTTCTGACTTTTCAGATATCAACTACTGAATATCACGATATGTAGAAAAATAAAAGGTATGAACAGTTAAGTGACATATTATGGCAGAAAAACTGTCATCAAAAAGGACTACAACTTCTTTTGATATGGTGAAATATTTACAAATATCTAATAAATAGAGCACGATCGCATGCACCAACACTTTCTGTATTTTTAGAATATTTAATATAAGACAATGTACCATAAACATACAGGCATCACCCATGGTTTTCTGGCTTCAATGGTGATAGTGTGTAAAAATGATCCTGAAAGCTTTAAAAAAACAAAGGGAGTGATAACTATTTACACACACACACACACACACACACACACACAACACATACATTTTATCATGGCTATTTTGTCTGGAATGCTGACAATTTAACAGGGTTGTAACTGAAGATTTGCAAGCATTATTGGTCCTAAACCAGTGTGACAAATTCATGGAAATTCCTACTGGTCCATATGGCCCAGTACTGACTTAACCCTGAATCACTACAGAATTATTATTTTTTTCTTCTTCCTTTTGGCTGTTCCCTTTCTGGGGTCGCCACAGTGAATCATCTGCCTCCATCTTCATGGAAGTAACATTATTGATTTGCATATTCAATTTGGCATAGGTTTTTATGTCGGATGCCCTTCCTGACACAACCCTTAGCAAGAGGCAGAAACACACTGACGGCTTTGCAGCCTACTCTTGTCGAAAGTCAGCCATTGCTCTTTTACATTGTTTTTAAATTTTTTTTTTCACATTTACATTTTACATTGTTCTTTTACATACCTCATACCATAGATAGTGAGAGACCTGGCCGGCCTTTGATAACCCAGTTAGCTGCACTGGGGGGACATTGACGACCTTGTGGAGAGTGGGACTCGAACCCCCAACCCTAGAATCAGCAATCCAGCACCTTTACCACCAGGCCACCACTGCCCTCATTACAGGATGATACAAATAACATATAGTATGTATATGAGTTTTCGGGGAGGTTGCATTTTAAAAATTGCACAAATTGTCTGATAATGTTTTTTTTATTCCATCCAACAGATTTAGAATTTTGCACCACAGGCTCCCGAGTGGCACATCGACAAGGTGCATGACTATTAACCCAGAGAACGTAAATTTGAATACAGGTTCATGCCACAGCCATGTGAGTCAAGTATGGGAGTCCAAGAGAGCTAAATGGCCGAGCTCTCTTCCCTGTCACTCACAGCAATCGCCACCCAGCTATGGGTGTCTGTGAGCTCAATCGTACAAGGGGGCAGTTAGCGCTTTCAGTCTGAGTGTCTTAGACCACCCCAAATACGCATGGCACCGCAGTTTGAAAAGAGATGGGTGGCTAGCATTACATGTAACAGAGGATGTCTGTGAATGCTTTCGCCCCTCCCTGACTGGTGGTGGTTACGTGATAAGGAAAGCAATACCTGATGGGAGGGAACTGGATACAACTAAATTAGGGGAGAAATTTGGAAAAAAAATTGGCACCAGTGTTAGCCACTATAAACATAAGAATAAAATATAAAACAGTGAAATATGGAAATAACTATGGACAGTTTATGCATCCCTTGTGAACACCCAGGAATGCAACAGGTCTAATGACTCACTGTCATGCTTGCTGGCCTGAGCTCATCTTGTCCCAAATCCATCTCCAGTGAGCCTGGATGGCTGCCAGTATGACGTCAGCCATTCACTGAGTGAGGTACTCAAGCTCTCCACAGGTGTTAATTGTTTAAAATAAATTGGCTAAAAACTGTAAAAAAAAAAAAAAAAAAAAAAAGTGCAGTTATCTAGTCAGAACAGTTATCTTGCATAGAGGAACGGTAAAAAAGGCTGGCTACTGATCAGTCTGCGAGCCACGACACATGACTTCATACTGACTCCTTTGGAGTTGTTCAACTGGGCCAGAGAAAACAAAGAGCAAGTTGTGAGCAAAGAGCAAGTTGACAGTAACAGTGTTTTGCTGAAAACAAGGTAACTTAATCATACAACAGAACCTGGAACAAGATCACACCATGCTTTCATTGCACAGCCGAATGGAAATTTATTTGTGGATCCCCAGAGACATAGAGATGGAAGTCCACACTAGGTTGCAAGGCATAACCTGTTATATGCAGGGTAGAGAGGAGGTAATACCTACTTTTAGACAGTATGTGGCTGTAAATTATGACAAAAATGGTACCCACTATGCATCATTAAAGTGTCACATTGATGTCCCAACTGTGTTAAGTTCTTCTAAGAGGATTTAAAAAGTATGGGAGAATGATGTGGAAAGGATATTGAGAGAGTACAAAGCTATAGTAAAATCAAATCCATTAACTGTCAATAAAACAAAAAAGAAAAACAATCCCCTTTTCTTTGAAAATAGGGTAAAATCAAGAATATTAAATTTCAAAGGAGTTTTATATGATTGTCTTGACACATGACAAAGGCATTGTAATTGGTTCTTATACAATATACAGGTGAATTTTTCATAAAATGGCTCACTAAAAAAAAAAAGGAATGAAATAGTAGTGGTAATATGCACGGATTTTTAATGTTCAATATTCCTGTTTTCTTGATAGTTCTAGACCACAATATGAAGGACTATTATGCAAAAGTAAGAAAATCTATAGATGACTGCCCACAAGGCCATTTTGAAATCAAGATTTTTTTTTAATAATTTTTAAAAATCATAAATTTAAATAGGCTATACTGTTAGGGAAAACTACTGTTCACTTGGGTTGTTATTAGTGTATCATTTTCTAGTCCTTCTCAAAAAAGAAATAATTTTATGACTTTTAGAGACTATAGTAAATTGCCTATACAACAATTATCATTTAACAGGACAATTAACATTGCAGTGGGCTATATTTTTTTTAGATAAAGATATACAGTAGGCCCTTGACTATTCGCGGTTTTGCACTCATGGTTTGAGTATTCGCGGACTGCCAGGCAACTGACACGTCACTCAAATTCAGTCAATGGCTGTCCTCCTTCCTGCTGATTGGTTGAGATGATGTAACGCCCCTTTTTCCTGATTCGTGCACAAGTTGTCAATGAGCCTCTTTTTAAGACTCTCTCCTGAAGAAACGAGTTTCCTCTGAACAGCCTGAATAGGAATAATCATCTGAAAGCACTCTAGTATTAAAGTCTTTTTCAATCATTATTAGAGTACAGTACCTAAGTTAATGTTTAGAATGTTTGTGTGTGTGATTTTATGTACTGTGGTGTAGCATTTTTATCGTTTTGTTTTGTTTATCCAATTTATTACATTTCATGTCCTTTTATGTTCTTTTTGTTATGGTCTGTGTTTTGGGGGGACTTTGATTTTGACGGCTGTGTTCTCTAAGTCTACCTGTCCGCTCCAGCTGAGGGGCGTGGCTGAGCTGCTCCATGGCTCACACCTGAATTTCACTCTTCTAATCTAGTGTCAATAAACACAAGCACGCTCACCTCTGCGCCAGAGGATCGTTGACTTCGTGGACTGGTGTGAGTGCAACCACCTGTGCTTGAACACTAAGACGACGAAGGAGATGGTGGTCGACTTAAGGAGAAGCACTCTAACACACACACACACACACCCACACACACACTCACTAGTGAACATCCAGGGACAGGACATTGAGACAGTGGACAGTTTCAAGTACCTGGGCGTTCACCTTAACAATAAACTGGACTGGTCCCACAACACCAACGCCATGTACAAGAAGGGCCAGAGTCGCCTCCACCTTCTGAGGAGACTCAGGTCCTTCGGAGTATGCAGACCTCTGCTCAGGACTTTTTATGACTCTGTGGTAGCCTCTGCAATCCTCTACGCTGCCATCTGCTGGGCCCGGGCAGCACAGAGCGGGACAGAAAGAGACTGAACAAGCTGGTCAGGAGGGCCAGCTCTGTCCTAGGCTGCCCACTGGACTCTGTGGAGGAGGTGGGCGAGAGGAGGATGGTAGCAAAGCTCACATCCATCATGGTCAACAGCTCTCACCCACTGCACCAGACTGTAGAGAAGCTGAGTAGCTCCTTCAGTGGACGACTGAGACATCCTCAGTGCAGGAAGGAGCGCTACCGCAGGTCGTTCATTCCCACCGCTGTCAGACTGTACAACGCCACTTTGTAACTGTCTGTGAAAATACCGGTTATGTGCAATAAAAACCCAGTGCACTTTAATCAACCACATCTACCCCACTGACTGTGAACCATATCAACCCATCTACTCTGCCCACAGATACATGTACACTTGAATATAGGCCAGTCTACAAAGTTGTTCCCTTCTTTTCTTTTTTATTGTATATTACTTTATACTATTTATGTATCTATTTATTTATTTACTTATATAATATATGTATGTGTGTATGTTTGTATATGTATCTATTTTTGCACCCCCTACTGATGGTACCTCAAGAGCCTGTAACAGTGAATTTCTCCATTGTGAGATTAATAAAGCTGTATCTGATCTTATCTTATCTTATTAACTCACACATTTGTTGCAGGCGCGGCTTATCGGGACTTCTGATCTTTTAAGTGTGCAAGATCAAGCACACTAGATCCGTGTGTCACCTGCAAAAAACGCCTCATATTCAAAGGGGGACTCGAGAAGCGCTCTTTAATCGAGGTGAGCGTACAGTTTGTCCTTATAGGGAGTAAATGAGATTACTTCATTCAAGTATGAACTGCATTTAGTCCGAGCAGCTCAGCCACGCCCCTCAGCCAAAGCAGACAGACAAACATTCTAAACATTAACTTATGCACTGTACTGGAATAATAATTGAAAAAGACTTTTTAATACTACAGCTTTACAACAGTTCAGATGATTATTCCTCTTTAGGCACTTCAGAGGAAACTCGTTTCTTCAGGAGAAAGTCTTATTTCTTCAGAAGAGACGGCGCTTAGCCGGCGTTTGAGTGGCATCATAGAGCTTAACTGGATACTGTATGTGTATATGTATATATATATAAGATATAGATAGATATAAAGTATGCTGTATAATGTTTATATATTTTATTAATAATATCACAGTACAAAATTTAAAAGTTTTCTTAATCTTTACTATATTTTACTACATTAATACTGTATTAATGAGTAAGACTGTCTATAGAATGTGTTTAAGAAGCATATTTTAGCGCATGTAATAGATGCGGAGCATTTTACTTCTGGTTGATCATTCGCGCACGTAATATGATACATGGGGTTTTACTTCCGGGTACAGAACTCGCGGATTATCTTCAAGAGGGGCTGAAACCAAACCCCCGCGAATATCAAGGGCCTACTGTATGTGAAAAATTCTACATGTTGCCTCAGGAAGTGATTATATTTAACATACAGTATATGCATATAGATAGATAGATTCATAAAAATCTAAGATGGTCACTCCAAACCCATTGACATAGTTGACATGAAATGTCAAAAAATAAATACAGGTTCTAAAATAAGTTCAAACTTATGAAAGATTGTTTCAAACATTTACAGAACACATATTCAGCATTAAATAATATTTTCAAAATAGAATTTTTAAGTGCTAAAAAAAATACAAGACCAAATCTGAACTGACCAATTTCAGTTTATTGTGCAATGATATTGTGCTTAGTGTCGTGTGTTTTTTAATGTAAAATGTAAACATGTTTACTGGCATGAATTCAGCCACTGAGTTACTGGACCACAAGATCATACAGTGGTTCAGGGTCCAGCACTTCCCTGTTGCCACCGTTGGGCTCTTTCCCCCTCTCTGCTTCAGGGATGCTGCATGATGGACTCTGTGTGTTGACCCCAAATTATTGAGAAGCTGCAATATGAAGAAAAAACAGTGCTTTATTGTATGTGTTACATAGAAAGGCTTCATTTGCCTTCTTTTGGACTTTAGTTTTTTTTTCTTAATTCCACTTCTTTCTCTCAACTGGACAAATGTGGGAGAGGATTAGGTCTATCATATTTTTGATGATGATGGGAGGTGGATGTAGATGATGGGGTAGTTGGTGGGCTAGAGTCATCTCCCAGGCATCCAGTAGCTGCACATTTAGTCCTCTGAACATAGCGCGCAGAACAGCATCAATCTGAAAAGAGAACCAGTCACTGTTGAACAGGCTGCTTTCCGGATCAAGCTTCTGCAGGTTGGCAGTGCGGATCACCACCAAGGTTCCCGGCTCACGGTTCAATAGCCGAACCACAGCCCTGCGGATATGCCGTAGGCGTCGTATATAAACTTCAATTGGGAAAGTGCTGAAGTGAGACCACACACTTACAAGAACCACGATGTCTGGTCCTCCTTTGATCCTGTCTAGTTCATTTGCAACATAGTGTAGTTCAGAGGAAAGAACTGAGGTGAAACGGATGGGGGGCCCATGGCAGCGATAGTTCACCATAATGTTATTTCTGCTGTCCATAGCCATAAATGGCCCCACATTCTTAGGGCTGTGGAGGTTAAACTCTTTCAGTTCTGCAGAGATAACAGGAGAAAAATTAATAAAGTGAAACAAGAACCAAGGTATAGTGGGCCCAAAAGGTACAGACACTCCCCGACTTACATTTTTAATTGGTTCCAGACAGCCGAACGCAAGTTGAAAGTGAACGTAAGTTGTTACAGTGATGTATGACGTGTGACGTATGACGCTCATACTGTACCTCATAAAACACCCCTAAATCAATTATTATAAACATAACATTGTAAAATAATATCAAATATATCAAATAATATCAACAGTAATTTCAAATAAGTCACTTATTTATACCGAGTCACTTTACATGAAGCTTAAAACAGCCAATCAACGCTTACAATATGTGAGGCGCTCAAAACCTAAAGTAGTGTACAGTACTTGCAAAAGTAGTGTACTTGCTGTGGGTTATACGGACTTCCGGTCTTTCAAGTCAGCAAGGGCACTGTTGAACTCGTTTAGAACACAGCCTGCACTGATGTGAACCACGGAGAGTTCTCTTTTCATTCATTTTACAACTCTCTTTGCTTAACTGAGTCTGCATGGTATATTTCACCGATCCGAGCAGATGTATGAGACTTGCACCCATGCTAGTAGGCTTACACTTCTGACCAACCATATTTGCTTAGGGTTACAAAAGTGAGCAAAACAGTGTAAACACAAAGATCACAGAGACGACGTCTTAACACAATGGTAACACACTATATAACTGAGTATATATATATATATATATATATATATATATATATATATATATATATATATATATATATATAAATATAAAACTGAACTGGGAAGAAAGAGGGGCACGTTCAGCCTGTTGTTTGTAAACAATGGACGCAGCGTCATTACGTCAGCGTACTACGTAGGTACGTCTAAACTCAAAATAAATATATATATATATATATATATATATATATATATACACACACACACACACACACACACACACAGTGGTACCTCACCTTACGATACTCCCAGCAAACGAAAAATCCAGGTTACGAAAAACATTTTCTAAAATTTTTTGTCTCTGTATATGAAACAAGTTCTCCTTACGAAACACGCCAAATGCGCCATTCAAACATTCAAACGCACCATTCAAGCAATGCACGAGCTGCTCTCCCATTGACTATCTTCCAACATCCTGTCCCGCTGGCCTCCCATTGGCTAGGAGGGATGACGCAGCTCCCTTGAGCACCAGCTTGTTTCATGAGTTTTTCCGAGTGTGCTCATTGCAACTTTATGTTTTGGCTCAGGTTTTTAACCTTGCATAAACATTTGTAAGATTATAACTCTGCGAAGAAGAAATGGTCAACACACACACACACATACGCACGCGTGTGATTCCCGGTGCGAGTGAAAAGAAGAAGCAGGCTCATGGCATGTGGTTGAGTGATATTGCAAAGGAATATGGCCAAACTCATCTACCATCGGTACGATATTGAAGCAGAAGGAGGCCTTAAAAGGTTCAGTTCAGTTCATTTTCTGTACCCGCTTAATCCTAATTTGGGTCGCGGGGAGGCTGGTGCCCATCCCAGCCAACTTCGGGCGAGGGCAGAGTACACCCTGGACAACTCGCCAGGCCATCGCAGGGCGGAAACACGCTGACGGCTTTGCAGCCTACTCTTGTCGAAAGTCAGCAATGGTTCTTTAACATGCCTCACACCATAGACAGTGAGAGACATGGCCGGCCTTTGATAACCCAGTTAGCAGCACTGGGGGGCCTTAAAAGGTATACTTTTATAATTTTTAAAGAGTTTAGCGGTAGTATTGGGGCCTTGGAACGAATCAGGCCTTTTACATGTAAAATGAGGTTCAATTTACAAAAATCCAGGTTATGAAACTACTTCCGGAATGGATTACTTTAGTAAATTGATGTACCAATGTGTGTGTAAAGATATATATATATATATATATATATATATATATATATATATATATATATATATATATATACATTCGGCCCTCTACTTCGGAAATTAATCTGTTCCAGATCCTTTTTGTAATGTGGAGGTTTCGTAACTAGAGGCGCATTTTACATGTAAAACACCTGATTCATTTCAAGGCTCCCAAGACTACCCCATAAACCCTTTAAAAATGATAAAAGTACACCAATTTTGTATGAAATATGTGTTAAAAGTAAAATAAAATTAATTATTAAACCATTTAAGCATTTTAACATATTAATCCATTTTTATTAACATATATATGAATAGGGGCAGTGGTGGTCTAGTGGTATAAGGCGCCGGATCGCTGATCCAAAGGTTGGGGGTTCGAGTCCCACTTTCCACAAGGTTGTCACTGTCCCCCCCCCAGTGCAGCTAACTGGGTTATCAAAGGCCGGCCATGTCTCTCACTGTCTATGGTGTGAGGCATGTAAAAGAACCATTGCTGACTTTCGACAAGAGTAGGCTGCAAAGCCATCAGCGTGTTTCCGCCCTGCGATGGCCTGGCGAGCTGTCCAGGGTGTACTCTGCCCTCGCCCTGAGTTGGCTGGGATGGGCACCAGCCTCCCCGCGACCCTAATTAGGATGAAGCGGTTACAGAAAATGAACTGATGAATGAACTGATATATATGAATTAAACCAGAATTAAACATTTTTTAGTAACGCACACACACATACATTTGTTGCGGGCTCCGCCCACACGCCGGAGCATTTTAAAATGGGGAATTCAAAGCGCACTCCCTGCTTGACAGATTGGCACATTTATTAAACATTTACTGAATTAAACAATTTAAACACGAAAAATAAGCTGCAATGTGCTCTTGAAAGAGAGTGAAAATAACGCCTCCTTTCATCTCTGACTGACTCTGTATGCAGTCTCTCTCTCTCTCTCTGTCTCTCTCTCTCCAAATGCGGGCTCCGCCCACACGCAACACTCAGCTGACAGAACAATTCTATTTTAAATGTTTAAATGGACGAGATGTATTTAAAGCAGAATTACAGTACCTGTTGGAAAGATCAGAGGTCCTGATTCAATATTAACTTGCTTCCTTGAGAGATCGGAGGTCTTGTCCCACGGAGCACTCCGTTTTCCTTCTGCTTCAATATCGTGCCAATGGGAGGCCAGCGGGGCGGGATGTTGAGAGACAGCCAATGAGAGAGCAACTTACGCATTGTTTGAATTTTGAATGGCGCGTTTGGCGCTTGTCGTAAAGAGGGTGTTTTTGTAAAAAGAGGACGAAAATTTTTTTCGTAACCTGGAGTTTTCGTACCCAGAGGGTTTCGTAAGTAGAGGGCTGACTGTATATATACTAGTCCTTCTAAAAAAATTTGCATATTGTGATAAAGTTCATTATTTTCAGTAATGTACTGATAAAAATTAAACTTTCATATATTTTAGATTCATTGCACACCAACTGAAATATTTCAGGTCTTTTATTGTTTTAATACTGATGATTTTGGCATACAGCTCATGAAAACCCAAAATTCCTATCTCAAAAAATTAGCATATTTCATCCAACCAAAAAAAAAAAAAAACTGTTTTTAATACAAAAAAAGTCAACCTTCAAATAATTATGTTCAGTTATGCACTCAATACTTGATCGGGAATCCTTTGGCAGAAATGACTGCTTCAATGCGGCGTGGCATGGAGGCAATCAGCCTGTGGCACTGCTGAGGTGTTATGGAGGCCCAAGATGCTTCGATAGCGGCCTTAAGCTCATCCACAGTGTTGGGTATGGTGTCTCAACTTTCTCTTCACAATATCCTACAGATTCTCTATGGGGTTCAGGTCAGGAGAGTTGGCAGGCCAATTGAGCACAGTAAGTCTCAAGTTAGAAATTAAAGGTGTGATGGTCAATGTTGTTAGTGCTTATGCCCCACAGACAGGATGTGAGCGAGAAGAGAAGGAGAGATTCTGTAGTGAGTTAGATGAAGTGATGCAGAGTACCCCCAGAGGTGAAAGAGTGGTCATTGGGGCAGACTTCAATGGACATGTTGGTGCAGGAAACAGAGGGGACGAGGAAGTGATGGGTAGGTTTGGTATCCAGGACAGGAACGCAGAAGGACAGATGTTAGTAGATTTTGCAAAAAGGATGGAAATGGCTGTGGTGAATACTTTCTTCCAGAAGAGACAGGAGCATAGGGTGACTTATAAAAGTGGAGGGAGGAGCACACAGGTAGACTACAAAGTAGTAGCGGGTGAGAGTGTTGCCAAACAGCATAGGATGGTGCTGTGCAGGATGATGCTGATGGTGAGGAAGGTGAAGAAGGCAAAGGCAGAGCAGAAGACAAAGTGGTGAAAGTTGAAAAAGGAAGAGTGTCGGGTTGTCTTCAAGGAGGGGTTGAAACAGGCTTTGGGTGGTCAGGAAGTGCTTCCAGATGACTGGACAACTACAGCTAATGTGATCAGGGAGACAGGTAGGAGAATACTTGGTGTGTCATCTGGAAGGAAAGTAGATAAGGAGACTTGGTGGTGGAATGAGGAAGTGCAGGAGTGTGTACAAAGGAAGAGATTAGCTAAGAAGAAGTGGGACATTGAGAAAACTGAAAAGAGTAAACAGGAGTACAGGGAGACACAGCGTAAGGCAAAGGTAGCAGTATCAAAGGCCAAACAGAGCGCGTTTGATGACTTGTATGCTCGCTTGGAAAGTAAGGAGGGAGAAAATGATTTATACAGGTTGGCACAGCAGAGAAATAGAGATGGGAAGGACGTGCAGCAAGTTAGATTGATAAAGGACAGAGAGGGTATTGAATGATGACAGAAGTGTGCTGGGAAGATGGAAAGAGTACTTTGAAGAGCTGATGAATGAGGAAAATGAGAGAGAAAAAAGAGAAGAAGAGGTGACTGTTGAGGACCAGGAAGTAGCAAAGATTAGTAAGGGTGAAGTGAGGAGGGCATTGAAGAGGATGAAGAATGGAAAGGCAGTTGGTCCTGATGACATACCGGTGGAGGTATGGAAGTGTCTAGGAGAGGTAGCAGTAGATTTTCTGACAAGAACATTTAACAAGGTCTTAGAGAGTGAGAGGATGCCAGAGGAATGGAGGAGAAGTGTGCTGGTGCCCATTTTTAAGAACAAGGGAGACGTGCAGAGTTGTGGCAACTACAGAGGGATAAAGTTGATGAGCCATACGATGAAGTTATGGGAAAGAATAGTGGAAGCTAGACTAAGGGCAGAGGTCAGCATTTGTGAACAACAGTTTGGTTTCATGCCAAGAAAGAGCACCACAGATGCAGTGTTTGCCTTGAGGATGTTAATGGAGAAGTACAGAGAAGGTCAGAGGGAGCTGCATTGTGCCTTTGTGGATCTGGAGAAAGCATATGACAGGGTGCCGAGAGAAGAACTGTGGTATTGCATGAGGAAGTCTGGAGTGGCAGAGAAGTATGTTAGAGTGGTGCAGGACATGTATGAGAGATGTAAGACAGTGGTGAGGTGTGCTGTCGGTGTGACAGAAGAGTTCAAGGTGGAGGTGGGACTGCATCAAGGGTCAGCTCTCAGCCCCTTCTTGTTTGCTCTGGTGATGGACAGGCTGACAGATGAGGTTAGACAAGATCCTCCATGGACTATGATGTTTGCAGATGACATTGTGATCTGTAGTGAGAGCAGAGAACAAGTGCAGGAAAATCTAGAGAGGTGGAGGTATGCCCTGGAAAGGAGGGGAATGAAGATTAGCCTCAGTAAGACAGAATACATGTGCATGAATGACAAGGACCAAAGAGGAACGGTGAGATTACAGGGAGCAGAGATAAGAAAGGTGGAGGATTTTAAGTACTTAGGCTCAACAATCCAGAGCAATGGAGAGTGTGGAAAAGAGGTCAAGAAGCGTGTGCAGGCAGGTTGGAATGGTTGAAGAAAAGTGTCCGGTGTGATGTGTGATCGGAGGGTATCGGCAAGAATGAAAGGAAAAGTGTACAAGACGGTGTTGAGGCCAACGATGTTGTATGGGTTAGAAACAGTGGCCCTGGGGAAAAGACAGGAGGCAGAGTTGGAGGTAGCAGAGATGAAAATGTTGAGGTTCTCTTTGGGAGTAACGAGGATGGATAGGATTAGGAATGAGCACATCAGAGGGACAGCACATGTAAGACGTTTTGGAGACAAAGTCAGAGAGGCTAGATTGAGATGGTTTGGACATGTACAGAGGAGGGATAGTGAGTATATTGGTAATAGGATGCTGAGGCTGGAACTACCAGGCAAAAGGCCTAGAGGAAGACCAAAGAGACGATTCATGGATGTGGTGAAGGAGGACATGAAGGTCGTTGGTATAAGAGAAGAAAATGCAAAGGATAGGGTGAGATGGAGGCAGATGATTCGCTGTGGCGACCCCTGAAGGGAAAAGCCGAAAGGAAAAGAAGAAGAATACCATGGTCAATAAACCATTTACCAGTGGTTTTGGCACTGTGAGCAGGTGCCAGGTCGTGCTGAAAAATGAAATCTTCATCTCCATAAAGCTTTTCAGCAGATGGAAGCATGAAGTGCTCCAAAATCTCCTGATCGCTAGCTGCATTGACCCTGCCCTTGATAAAACACAGTGGACCAACACCAGCAGCTGACATGGCACCCCAGACCATGACTGACTGTGGGTACCTGACACTGGACTTCAGGCATTTCCTTCTCCCCAGTCTTCCTCCAGATTCTGGCACCTTGATTTCCGAATGACATGCAAAATTTGCTTTCATCCGAAAAAAGTACTTTGGACCACTGAGCAACATTCCAGTGCTGCTTCTCTGTAGCCCAGGCCAGGCGCTTCTGCCGCTGTTTCTGGTTCAAAAGTGGCTTGACCTAGGGAATGCGGCACCTGTAGCCCATTTCCTGCACACACCTGTGCACAGTAGCTCTGGATGTTTCTACTCCAGACTCAGTTCACTGCTTTCACAGGTCCCCCAAGGTCAGGAATCGGCCCTTCTTTCACTTTTTCCTTCCCACAGACGTCCCACTGAGGTGCCTTGATACAGCACTCTGGGAACAGCCTATTCGCTCAGAGATTTCTTTCTGTGCCTTACCCTCTTGCTTGAGGGTGTCAATGATGGCCTTCTGGACAGCAGTCAGAACGGCAGTCTTATCCATAATTGCGGTTTTGAGTAATGAACCAGGCTGGGACTTTTTTAAAAGCCTCAGGAATCTTTTGCAGGTGTTTCGAGTTAATTGGTTGATTCAGATGATTAGGTTAATAGCTCGTTTAGAGTACCTTTTCATGATATCTAATTTTTTGAGATAGGAATTTTGGGTTTTCATGAACTGTATGCCAAAATCATCAGTATTAAAACAATAAAAGACCTGAAATATTTCAGTTGGTGTCCAACGAATCTACAATATATGAAAGTTTAATTTTTATCAGTACATAATCAACTTTATCACAATATGCTAATTTTTTGAGAAGGACTAGTGTATGTATATATATATATATATATATATATATATATATATATATATATATTTGTGTGTGTGTGTGTATATATATGAATGTATATACAGTCGTCCCTCAAATTACGAAGACCCCTGTGTACAAAATCCCCGGATTACGAAAAACATTTTCCTGAGTTTCCATCCCCGAGATACGAAACAACCCCCTCTTACGAAAAGAAATTCAAAATTCAAATGCGCCAATCAAAATTTCACATGACGGCAAGTTGCTCTCTCTCATTGGCTATCTCAACATCCCGCCCCGCCGGCCTCCCAGACAGAGACAGAAGGAAGCTTCACTCTTTAGTTTTCTAAGTTGTTTAATTCAGTAAATGTTTAATAAATGTGGCCACATATGTGATCATCTGGAATTCCGATCCCTCTTCTTCTTCTTTTCCTTTCGGCTCCTCCCTTCAGGGGTCGCCACAGCAAATCATCCGCCTCCATCTCACCGTCCTCTGCATCTTCTTGTCTGACTCCAACGACCTTCATGTCTTCCTTCACCACATCCATAAATCATTTCTTTGGTCTTCCTCTAGGCCTTCACTATCCCTCCTCTGTACATGTCTAAACCATCTCAATCTAACCTCTCTGACTTTGTCTTCAAAACATCTTACATGGGCTGTCCCTCTGATATACTCATTCCTGATCCTATCCATCCTCTTTACTCCCAAAGAGAACCTCAACATTTTCATCCCCGCTACCTCCAGCTCTGCCTCCTGCCTTTTCCTCAGTGCCACTGTTTCTAAGCCATACAACATTGCTGGCCTCACCACCATCTTGTACACTTTTCCTTTCATTCTTGCTAACACTCTCCTATCGCACATCACACCGGACACTTTTCTCCAACCATTCCAGCCTGTCTGCACACGCTTCTTTACCTCTTCTCCACACACTAAATTGCTCTGCATTGTTGAGCTTAAATACTTAAAATCCTCCACCTTCGTTATCTCTGCTCCCTGTAACATCACCGTTCCTCCTGGGTCCTTCTCATTCACACACATGTATTCTGATTTTCTGAGGCTAATCTTCATTCCTCTCCTTTCCAGGGCATACCTCCACCTCTCTAGATTTTCCTCCACTTGTTCTCTGCTCTCACTACAGATCACAATGTCATCTGCAAACATCATAGTCCATGGAGAGTCTTGCCTAACCTCGTCTGTCAGCCTGTCCATCACCATAGCAAACAAGAAGGGGCTCAGAGCTGACCCTTGATGCAGTCCCACCTCCACCTTGAATTCGTCGGTCACGCCGACAGCACACCTCACCACTGTTTTACATCTCTCATACATGTCCTGCACCACTCTAACATACTTCTCTGCCATTCCAGACTTCCTCATGCAATACCACAGTTCTTCTCTTGGCACCCTGTCATATGCTTTCTCCAGATCCACAAAGGCACAATGCAGCTCCCTCTGACCTCTGTACTTCTCTATTAACATCCTCAAAGCAAACATTGCATCTGTGGTGCTCTTTCTTGGCATGAAACCAAACTGTTGTTCACAAATGCTGACCTCTGCCCTTAGTCTAGCTTCCACTATTCTTTCCCATAACTTCATCATATGGCTCATCAACTTTATCCCTCTGTAGTTGCCGCAACTCTGCATGTCTCCCTTGTTCTTAAAAATGGGCACCAGCACAATTCTCCTCCACTCCTCCGGCATCTGCTCACTCTCTAAGACCTTGTTGAATGTTCTTGTCAGAAAATCTACTGCTACCTCTCCTAGACACCTCCATACCTCTGCAGGTATATAATCAGGACCAACTGCCTTTCCATTCTTCATCCTCTTCAATGCCCTCCTCACTTCACCCTTACTGAGCCCTCAAGGAATCAAATTAAAGTTGAGCTTGTCAAGCAGGGAATGTGCTTTGAATTCACGTGCGCGCACACGTATGAGAGAGAGAGAGAAAGAGAGAGAATAACGCTTTAGTTTTTAGTTTAGTTTTTTTAAGTTGTTTTAATTCAGTAAATGGTCAAGCAGGGAATGCGCTTTGAATTCCATGTCTTGTGGGCGTGGCTGGAACAGTAGAATAAACATGTGCATTGTAATACGTCTGTGTGTGTAAGAGAAAGAGAGAGAGGTAGAGACAGAGCGAGAGAGAGAGACAGGTGTGTGTGTGTGTGTGTGTGTGTGTGTGTGTGTGTGTGTGTGTGTGTGTAAATAAAAAATGTTTAATAATGGTTTAATTAATAAATATGTTAATAAAATAGTTTAATATGTTAATAAAATGTTTAAATGGTTTAATAAATTTTCTTTTACTTTTAACACATTTCATACAAAATTGGTGTACTTTATCATTTTTAAAGGGTTTATGGGGTTTATCCAGTCCAAAGACTGGAGCCTTGGAACGAATTAGGCGTTTAACATGTAAGATGCGATCCCTACTTAAATCCCCACTATACAAACAGGGCTCTGGAACGGATTAATTTCGTAAGTTGTGGGACGACTGTACAGGGATCCCTCGCTTCCGTGGTTAAGACCCCCCCCCTCCAAACCCGCCAATTTTTCACAAAGTAGGATCGAACCCCCGACTAACGTATACATACATGTAGTATAGTTTTCCAAGATGGCGCTCCCTAGAGGGCGACGTCGCGAAGTTCTCGGAGTCAAATTGTTTCTTTTAATTTGTATTGTATGTTGTTTGTGTTTGTTTTTTGCACTATGCTCGTCTATGACCAGGCGACCGTACTACAGCTATGAGAGCGCAGTACTTTTGGACATTTAGAACTGAGCACGCTCAACTCCTATCCCGAGTTAATATGCTACCGCAGCTCAATGCTAGCCGCACCCCGGATAACAATAAGCCTAGACAGAGATGCAGCAAGCAGTGAGGGGCTGAACGACGACTCCGGCGCTTGGTTAGCAGTGGAAGGTTGGCACTCCCGGTCATACTGCTTGAAAATGTTCAGTCTCTGTGAAACAAGATGGATGAGGTTCATGCTCGGACTGCAGTACAGAGGGATCTACAGGACCTCTTCATGCTGTGTTTCTGTGAAACATGGCTCGAAGAGAATACACCCAACAAGGCGACTACACCAGCCGGCTACACGGCCTTCATTGAGGACCAGAACGCAGAGGCTAGCAACAAGTCCCGCGGCGGAAGAACGGCGGATTTTTGTTAAATAAACCTGGTGTACTGACTGTAGATTATCTCTAAACCTTGCTCTGAGAATGTGGAACATCTAACTTTGAACTTTTGGCCATTTTGTTTATCCAGAGAACTGTTCATTTTTTCTCAAACAAAACAATGGCCATACGTTGTGCAATATAAATATATAATATAATATGTGATGGCTCTGTTCTGAGACAGATGTGGTGGTTCCTAGACTGATAGAAACACTTATTATTATTATTATTATTATTATTATTATTATTATTATTATTATTTTATTTTTATTACTTTTATTATTATTATTATTATTATTATTATTATAGCAGTTCGTGTGTTGTTGATTTGAGCCTTCTTTTCTGTTTGTAACTTGACTCCTTGAACAACCGCACAAGAATTCCTGTGTATGTAAAAGCACAAATGGCTCTTAAAAATCCTGAATATGTGTACTGTACTGTACATAATACAGATGCTCCCCGACTTCCGTTTTTAGTTAGGTTTCGGACTGCCGAACGTAAGGTAAAAAAAACCCAAGTTGTTACTGTATGTTCCAGTGACGTATGGCCTTCATACTGTACTATATATCCATAAATACCATTACCGTATCTCATAAAACACCCCTAAATCAATTATTATACACACAACATTGTAAAATAATATCAAATATATCAAATAACATCAACATTAATTTCAAATAAATGAAATTCAAGCAAAATAATTTCAAATAGATACATTTTAATCAAATTCACTCGTCAAATATCAAATACAGTCTCAAATATAACCTTGAACATTCTCTATGATGCAAACGACGGCGCCATTTGGAAGAAACGTGCACCATTCACATGTTTTCCACCAGAATCAATTTTCTTAATAATAGCCATCCTCGTTTCTAACCACTGTGTATATATATATATATATATATATATATATATATATATATATATATATATATATATATATATATATATATAAATACTTGATTTAATGTTGTTGTTTTTTTAATGCAGTGAATGTGTACATATAAATGTATCTGACATGTCCTTTTGAAAGTACAGTACTGTAATTCATAAAACAATCATTAATAATTTAGAAGCCTGCTCTTACCGGGAACAGAAGCAGTGAGGTATTCAAACCACTGGCGCACAGTGGAATCACCAAGCATGTACACAATCTTCCCTCGGAGACATTTTGTTATGGCTGAGGATTCATTAAACTGCTGCATCACTACACCAGTCAAAGTTTTCCAGGAATTGTGAAAGTAGTAGCCAGCAGCTCTGTAAATATTTTTTACCTTGGTATGTCCTTTTAAAAAGGGGAAAACTGTTTAATAAACAATTTCATTTACCAACAGTGCATATTAGTTAATCTGAACATTGTGTACAGATGTCGTACATGTGTGTTTTTGATAAAGAAATCCTTCTTAAGTACTTTTTGATCAGGCATACATATCATGGTTACTTGTGAGCATGTGTGTATTTGAATGATCAGTAAAATACAGATCACAATTAGTGGTTAACTGGTAAACTTCTTTTCCTTTACCTGAACTTGCATACATTGTAATACATTAATGGATTGTCCACTTCCTATTTGCTAGCATCTGTGACATTGTGCACATAGTACTGTCATTAGTGATGCCTGGAAGCTGTAAAGCATCACATATAGGGTTGTACAGATTCAGACGTTCCGAGCAGCAGAAAAAAAAAGACAATTTTTACTTTATTTCTGGAAGAATGAAAAAAAAAAAAAGCTGACAATATCAGGAAAAATTAGTTAGAACTGTTGACAACCACTGATCCCCCCCCCCTCCTATTTACAAATGTTTTTATTTTCGCTTTATATTGAAGTAGTCAAAATATTGTTTGCAAAATTTCAAAGATTCATTTATCGTTTCGGATGATGGTGTTGCTTGATCATTTGGCATGCTGTTTCCTAACAGGCATAGAAATGTTGTCTATTTTTGCACACATTCAGTTACTAGACAGCTAATTCAGTAATTTAGACCAGTGCCTGCATTATGTACTTTTGATTATCCACACAGCATATTACTTCAGAGTTGATTAGGGTCACTTTAATGCAGTACTTCTCAAATAGTGGGGCGCCCCCTTGGGCAGCGTGGTGTGATGCCGGGGGGAGCGTGTATGACCCTGGGGAATATGCTTTTCTGGAATAGTGTACAAGAATTAAGTGTAGTTACACCTCCACTACAGTAGTTGACAGTGGCGCTCTCATTGTGCCGCTATGGTGTAGTGGTTTTTCGCACGAACAAATGATATGAAGTGCAGTAAACAACTCGGAAAAATTTCTAACAGGAATGAAGAGAAAGATGGAGAGAGACGGAGATATTAAGACATAAATCAGTTGAGTGAGTTTAAATAAGTATGTATTTTTTTATTTCAGGCACATTGGTGCACTTTAGGGATGTCATTGACAATCGGAATATTGGAATATCGCCGATATAATTATGTCGATCGATAATCGATACCTATAAAAGGGATATTGATACTTCTAAAGTTATAGCTTCCTGTGTTCATGACAGCGTCTGTAGTAAATGCCATTTTCAATGACACCCCTAGTAAATGGTACGTCCCTGCTTCTAGTGTGCTGTCAGAGCGCGTGTTCTCAACAGCACAGAACATTTTGAACAAGAAGAGACACCTATCACCGGATAATGCAGATATGTGAATGTTCTGAATCTATACATCTATTTTCGATTCCACGTCACTGTGACACGCAGCGGAGAGCCAATCCTTTCTGTACTCCACTGTGTGGGTGGGTCCGATAGCTTCAAACTCCAATTTTATTGGATTATAACAACAGCCACAGACTGCGCGTGTTGTTTGAGTAAAGATAAATTTCCCTTGTTTTGATTGGCTCATTTCCACGAAACCAAGTACAGCTGGCAAGCAAACACAAATGGACAGACACGGAAAAACTTCAACCCGCAGACTAGCTGATTGCCAAAACTTGAGACGCGCTTCCTGTCACATAAACACTGCAGTGTGCGAGTCCAATAAAATTAGAGTTTCAAGGTATCGGATCCGCCCACACAGAAAGGATTGGCTCTCAGCTTCGCGCCACAGTGACATGGCCTTGAAAGTAGATGAATAAATTTGCTCTGAGCAGTTAGAAAGTGAAGCTGCACCATCTCCTGCTTGGCCTTTTAAGATGCTGGCGCTGCCGGCAGCGCAAACAGCTGTCATACGCAACACTCGCACTGCACTGCCATGAATCATGCTTCACCACTTTTGCGGTCGTAAAGGCGATCAGACGTAACACGCATAGGTCGTAAGTCAACGACTCACTGTATTCAATGCATTATACAAACTACTGTAATACAGTTATACCTTGAATATCGCGGATAATGTAGACCAGACCTGGCTGCAATATCCAAAAGACTGCAAAGTAGGAACGCCCCGCCCCCATTTCTACCATGTTGTCTCATTTCTATATGTTTTCGCGTCTATACAATATCAAGAAGTGTATATTAAACATTACACAGTTATATGCATATGTAAATACTGTAATGTATTAATATTTAAATAGAATTTATATATAAATACTTTAAGTACTGTACTCACCTCTGACAATACTGTAGCTCTTCTCCGCGGTGCAGGACGTTCACAAACACCCCACAAAATCACAAAAAATCCCGCGGTAATGTGCAAGGCAACAGCGTCAGGCGTATAGGCCAATCAGCTTACGAGATTGAGTTGAGTGGGCGGGAGGCAACAGTATCACACGTCTAAGCCAATCAGCTTGCGAGATTGAGTTGAGTGAGCGGGAGGCAACAGTATCACACGTCTAAGCCAATCAGCTTGCGAGATTGAGTTGAGTGAGCGGGAGGCAATAGCGTCACGTGTCTAAGCTTGTGAGATTAGGTTGAGTGGGCGGTCCCTGCCTGAACTGGGGAGGAGGGGCACTTCAGTCTGTCATTTGGAAACAATGGACGCAGCCTGCCTTGGGTCCCTGCCTTCCGCTTGCTTACATGTGAGTTTCAGCGTGAATTTTGAATTTTTTATGAATATTTTTTTTAATTAAAATAGCGCGATGTACCAAGACCGCGATGCTCAAATCGCGAAGTGGCAAGGGATGACTGTATATCTTAGTCTGTTCTATTTAATGCATTTATGGAACAGTACAGCAATATTCCAATGTATCGATACATCTGAATTTTTTTTATCAATATATCGATACCAATAATAAGTTTTCAATGACACCCCTAGTGCACTTTAAATCTTTTTCTGTTACAAATTAAAAAAAGTTAATCAAGTTTTTCGTAATTGTAAGTTGAACTATATTTCGTTCTTTTTTTTGTTTTTAATGTTAAAGATACAATGTTATGCAGAGGTGTACGAATAAAAATTTAATAGACAAGTAATACTACAGTATTTATAGTCGATCGCAGGGCGGTGGAGGGGGGGTGAATTTTTTTTCTTCGTAGAGGGGCGCCACCGAAAATAATTGAGAAGCACTGCTTTAAAGAAACAATAAACAAATGTGTGGCCCATTACAGCAAAGTAAGTACTAAGTCAGAAATTATTAAATACTTTTTTGAACTTTCAACACTACTTTCTCCAAAGTTGAATGCTTAAAAGACTGAAAATAAATGCCAGTTTTTGGTTAGTTCCTCCAAAACTAGCAACATGTGCTAGAAAGTTTGATATCATTTTAAAGCTTAGGATATCAGCTACAAAATGGTATAAATCACTAAAAACAAATAATTTCTAACTTAATACCCACTTTTCTGTGATGGGTGACATACATGATTTTAAAGATAAAGTCGTAACACTATGAGAATATATCTGAATATTCTTTACATGAAAAAAATATATATATATATTTTTTTTTTTTCACATGAAACATGATATGCATAGAGCAATAAGGGAAAAACATCTTCTGGCAGCCCTGCCACAATCTTCCATAAACTAATGGTATAATGTGTCTGGACCTAACTGTCTCATTGTCACAAGTGCTGTTTTCAATCAATCAATTTGGTTTAATTGCTGCAGACTTGAGCAACTGATCTAAGGCATTATGAAGAATTCTCAGGCTGCCTTACCTTTTTTGCCAGGTATTACAGTCACATTGTCCATCCCTGATGCACGTATAGGAATTTTGATATTTACATCACTGAAACAAAGTGTGAAACATGCATAAATGTCTCAAAAAGACTACTTTAGTAACCACTTTAGTAACCACTGAACAATTAGGTAATTATTTTTCTTCATTGTATGATTTTGTTAATCATCTAGGGGTTAAAACCTTTTGCAACCCTTAAAATTATGTTGGGACTGATAGAAAATTCTCCGAACTATCTTGTGATTGTGTTTGTAGTGGCCAGTGCTCACTGGTTTGATGCTGTGTGCTGAAGCAATGGGCTGAGAAGAGGGGACATCGACAGACTCAAACTGATTCGTAAGGCTAAGGATGTTGAGGGGATGAAGCTAGAACCTCTGCCTGTGGTGTGGAAAAGGAGGATACTGTCCAAAGACATGGGTTCTTGGATAATGTACATTACCTTCTCCATGGTACGAGTGCACTGGTTTTATCAAGACGCACCATAGAACATCATAGGGAGTCCTCCCTGTGTCCATTAATGTTTTTGAACTCCTTTCTTAGTATGTCAACTCTGAAACATTGGGATGGAATTTGGACTACACAATTCTGATTTTACTCTTAATGTGTATTGCAGTACTCATGCCCATGACCCAATCGCAGCTCCGCTGAAAATTCAAGAATCACTCTTGCTTGTGCAATATTTCGAATAAAAATACTAATATTTGCTGTTGTTTTTGTTGATGAGCTCAGTATTGTTATAAAAAGATCTATTCACATGAATGTTAGCCACCGTCTTACCTCTGGAAGAACTGTGCTTCATATTCAGTAATGAGGTTCTTCTTGTAGCCTCCTTTATAATGATTTATTCGTGTGTCACAGCTTAAAATTTTAGGCTTGTAGCAGTACCAGGGCTCTCCAGTTTCAGGGTCAGTGTAGTTGCAAAGTGGTTGCTGGTTGAGTGGCAGGCACAGGTTGCACACGGTGGTCTCTGATAAGAAGCCAGAACGAAACAGGCTTTTAAAAAACACTCGGTTGGGCTGTTCTTCTTGCAACCTCTTCAGCACCACCACTGCCTCACTCGGATGCACTACGGTGATTTCCACCCATGCTACACCGGCCCACAACAGTGGGAACAGCACTGTATAGTTGCCATCATGATGGTCATGTACCTGACCTGCAACCCCAGCACCGAGTTGTGGTGAATGTAGGCGAGCTATAAGGAAATCTCCACCATGCTTCTTCGGCAGATTCAGGAAATTCTGCACATGTACATTAACCACAAGTTGACCACCAATGCGTTGCTCAGCTGGGCCCTCAATCACAAAATAGCTATTTGAAGGGTCACTGCTAAACTCCAGGGGCAAACCTTGTACCAATGGACCTGGCCAGGCAATAGAATTAAGAAGATATTTCTCTTCTCTTGTCTCTTCTGCCGTTGGCTTCTGTCCAAAGTGTGCACAGTATGTGTGGTTTAACTCTTGCGGCCAGAAGATTCCAGGTGGCTTAAATGCTGAATGGATGCTATTCTGTATTTGGAAGAAGGTAGTTACAACCTGTCCACTCAACTTCTGGAAACAGATAAATAAGGGAGATTTCATGTTGCAAAATCAAAATACTAGTCTCAAATTAAGGCTTGATTAATACCTGTAGGTATTTATAAATCATAAGTTATACTTTAAAGTGTCCTACACTATTTTTGGGAAATTACACACACAAATTGCTTCCCATGATGATACAGTAATGAATCATCTGGGCATGTATGTTTAACATTAGGCTTAAGAATTTGCAGTACACATTAGAAATTGCACCTCCGTATTTGCCAATTATGTAATTTATTCACATTTGAATAAGCTCACTGACAAATGCAGAATATTTGGAATCACAATTGAATCAGACTTGGAACTGTGTAAACTATTATGCAGTTCTAACTGGCAGCAGAGTCATTATTTCAGTACATCTAAGTAAAAAAGGTAGGTTTTTTTTCTTCTATGTACAAATAAGTTATGCTTTGCAAAGCAGTGTTGCTTGATGTAATCTATAACAGAAACAAAGAACAGATTTGTGTGTAAATATATTTGTCACTATGTCCTCGTGTAGCACAGAAAATAGCCTGAACGTACTGACTTAAAAGCACATAGCATACACTATGACAAAGTTCCACTGGAAGAGTGCTGCCTATGTGGATATGTGGGACTCTGGAAGAGCTGTACTCACCTCCAGAGATGTGATGTTGCAGATGAGTATTATAAAGCCTGACAGTGCCAGGAGAAAAAAGACAGTCACAAATCTGGGCATTTGTCTTTCCATGACTGGATGCCATTCTCATCATGACAGGATACAGTGCCAGTTAGCCATCAGCAGAAGCCATTACGGAGGACTTTTACAACTTGACAGGAAGAAAAAGAAAATAAAAATATGACGGTGCATAAGATGACCACACCTGCTTCAGAGGGCACTTCCCAATTATTGTATTTGAATAAAATGTTATTTCCATCATAGGCTTTTTTCTGCTTTCAAATAAGGACAAAATACTTTTTTCCAGCCCGTAATGCTAAAGCGGATAATACAAATGTAAACCTCACATCAGGAATGCAACTGACATTCCAGAGACTAGAACAAAAGAAAAGAAAACATAAGTATAAAAAGAGTAAGCCTAAACTGTAGATGTCATCACTTAGTGGAAGATCTCCAAAGTCATTTCTTTCCTCCAAAACTGGCAGTCCTAAAACCATGTAATCATGACTTCGCATGGATAGCCCATGACCTGGTCACCACTTTATTCTAAATACTAAATTCTTGTTAGCTGAAGTGATTCGGGTTGCATTGGTCTCACTTTTAAGATTTAAAATTATTTTGGAACAGTACAGCCAACTGTTTTGTCTTCGCTGTACAAATTTGGCTTTGAGATCAAAATATAATATGAATACGATTTTCAGAGTTGATTTCACGATTTTTCATTAAGATATGGGATTTCATCAAGCTATGTACGTGCACATAATGTACGCATATGGTACACATTAGCGATAGTGGCTATAGCGTACGTATGCATAAATTTAGTGAAATGTGCTGCACCTTTCAAAACAGATTTTTTCAAAACTTTCTATATGTATCACAATGTATACTTGCTTGTTGACCAATATTCTATGTTATTGCTGTTTGGGACACTTGAAACCACGGAAAAAACATACCGAATCATATTGTATGAGAGGAATATATCACTGTGCGTTTGAATACTGTATTTTGTGGTTTACTTAAGGGCAAGCGCAAATCAAATGGAATAGAAACTGACTGAAAAAAAGGGTCTATCGAAATACAGTGGACAATATGCAGACTTCGCTTTAATAAGCCACATGTTGGTCCTCTAAATTTTGGTACAGCCCAATATCAGCAAAGGATTTTCTGTCTAAGAAATTATCATTGAACGAGTGAACTCATTAGCGATTGGATATGAAAAATTTCCATAAACCTAAATTACACAGACCTAACTAAGACGGATAAATTTTGGTTATTTATTTATCTATTTATTACCGATAGATATACAGGGATCCCTTGCTACTTCATGCTTCAATTCATGCGGCTTCAGTGCATCGCATTTTTTTTTTAAATAAGGAAATTAAGGAAGAATAGGGGGAAAAAGTAAAAAAAAAAAAGCCACCAAAAACAAGGTCAATTATACAAAAAAACCCTAAACAAACACAAAACAAAAGACAAACCAAAACCTCCCATCAAAACTAATTACATTTTTGTGAGGTGCGCATCTGTGTACGTGCACACGCACGCATCTGCGTGCGCGCATGCGTCTGTATGTGTGTGTATTTATATTTTATTTACATCTTATGCATTATTTTTAATGTTTAATTGTTATTATAAGCATTTATAGCATTGAATATGTATTTATTGACATTATATACACATGTATGTATACGTCAGTCAGGGTGGGTTGAGGGGGGTGATAGGAATTCGGTGGTTGCGGGGGGATCTCGGTCCCAATTAACCGCGGAAAGTGAGGGATCCCTGTAATGCGCATTTGCCGGCAAGCACCCCCCATCCTTCTGTTCATACACATCATGTATGCAAATCAGTCACACACACACCATACCTGAGCCATGTGTATGTACTTAATGGTTTGTTAAACAAATTGGAACACTGGTGGCACATCACTCGATCTTTAGATTAGCAAAAATACTGGAACAGCTGTTTACTTGAAAAGAAACAACTAATATTTGGCTGCATATCCCTTACCTGGAGCTGTTTGATGGTATTTTGAGTTTTTATTTGGCAGTGCATCTCAGCTGATTCTGGGTAAAGGCATGGTACACCTTGAACAATTTTCCAGACCATCACAGGGCAACACACACACACACACACACACACACACACACACACACACACACACACACACACCTTACCCCTTACACCTATGGGCAGCTGACATAACAGACAAGCTCCACACAAAAGCGATATTGCTATGCATGGGTCTTCGAACATGGGACCTTTTTTCTGTAAAGCAAAAGTACTAATCACTGCACCACTGGTGCCACATGTAAGGGATATGCAGCCAAATATGAATTTTTGGTCTCCAAGTAAATGTCTGCTTCAGTATTTTTGCTCATCAAAAAATTGAGTGATCTGCTACCAGTGTTCCAATTTGTTTAACATATTTTGATGGAAAATCGTTAAATGAACTCTGAAAATCTGCTCTTTTGTCTCATATTCATACTTTGATCTCAATCCAAATTTGTAAACCTTTTGCTTAAACTCATATTTATCTGACCATTAATGCTAAAACGTGAAACTGTCATGTGCTTTTTGTTGTGGAGATCCGCCCTGTAAAGGTAACATTTAAACATTTTACAGCTCTAAATATTTACTCCTTCTTTGAATCTTATATCCCTTCAACATCCACCTCAGGACAGAAATGAAGGTACAGTAGGCCCTTGACTATTCACAGTTTTGCACTCATGGTTTGAGTATTCTGCCAAGCAACTGACACATTATTCAAATTCAGCCAATGGCTGTCCTCCTTCCTGCTGATTGGTTGAGATGATGCAATGCCCCTTTTTCCTCATTCCCACACAAGTTTTCAATGAGCCTCTTTTTTGTCACGTGTTTTAATTACCAATTAAGCTGTATGATGCCACTCAAACACTGTGTGTCATCCCTAGCTAAGCGCTAGAAAAGGTAATGAAGTTGGATGTCACTTCTAAATAAATAAAACTTTCTTCAGAAGAAACGACAGTTTTCTTTGAAGTGCCTGAAGAGGAATAATCATCTGAAAGCACTCTAGTATGAAAGTCTTTTTCAATCATTATTCCAATACAGTACCCAAGTTAATGTTTAGAATGTTTGTGTGTGTGTGATTTTATGTACTGTGGTGTAGCATGTTTATCATTTTGTTTTGTTTATCCAATTTAATACATTTCATGTTCTTTTATGTTCTTTTTGTTATGGTCTGTGTTGTTGGAGGACTTTGATTTTGACGGCTGTGTTCTCCAAGTCTAACTGTCCGCTCCGGCTAAGGGGCGTGGCTGAGCTGCTCCATGGCTCACACCTGAATTCAGTATTCTCATTTACTCGCAATAAAAACAAGCATGCTTACCTCTGCGCCAGAGAGGATTAACTCACATGTTTGTTGCAGGTGACAAACGGAGCTTGTGAGACGAAGTACAGCTTATCTGGACTTATGATCTCTTAAGTGTGCAATATCAAGCTCCGTGTGTCACCTCTAACAAACGCCTCATATTCAAAGGGGAAGGACTTAAGAAGCGTGCTTTAATTGAGGTGAGCATGTGGTTTGTGTTTATAGGGAGTAAATGAGATTATAGTGGAGCCGGTGGTGTAGTGGTTAGAGTGTTGGGCTCATGATCAGGAGGTTGCGATTTCAAATCCCACTGAGACCCTCACTGTGCTAAGACCCCTGGGCAAGGTCTCAACCACAAGTGTGCCTCTGTTCACCCACCAGTATAAATGGGTACCAGTAAAAATATACTGGGAAGGTAACCTGCGATGGACTAGCGACCCATCCAGGAGGAGTTCAACTCCTGATTGCTTCACGCTACGGAAACCAGGGATAAGCACCAGTCTGATGAGCCGCTAGGCTCAGGTGTAAAAACCCAAACAGTTAATCAATCAATCAATCAAAAAAATGAGATTACTTAATTCAAGTTCAGGCACTTCAGGGGAAACTGTCGTTTCTTCATGAGAAAATCTTATTTCTTCAGAAGGTATGGCGCTTAACTGGCGTTTGAGTGGCATCATAGAGCTTGACTGGATAATATATTACACATACAAAATGAAAACGTATACATACATATGTATGTGTGTGTGTGTGTGTGTGTGTGTGTGTGTATATAATATATATATATATATATATATACTAGTCCTTCTCAAAAAATTCGCATATTGTGATGAAGTTCATTATTTTCTGTAATGTACTGATAAAAATTAAACTTTCATATATTTTAGATTCATTGCACACCAACTGAAATATTTCAGGTCTTTTATTGTTTTAATACTGATGATTTTGGGATACAGCTCATGAAAACCCAAAATTCCTATCTCAAAAAATTAGCATATCATGAAAAGGTACTCTAAACGAGCTATTAACCTAATCATCTGAATCAACCAATTAACTCTAAACACTGGCAAAAGATTCCTGAGGCTTTTAAAATCTCCCAGCCTGGTTCATTACTCAAAACCGCAATCATGGGTAAGACTGCCAACCTGACTGCTGTCCAGAAGGCCATCATTGACAGAGGGTAAGACACAGAAAGAAATCTCTGAGCGAATAGGCTGTTGCCAGAGTGCTGTATCAAGGCACCTCAGTGGGACGTCTGTGGGAAGGAAAAAGTGTGGCAGAAAACGCTGCACAACCAGAAGAGGTGACCAGACCCTGAGGAAGATTGTGGAAAAAGGGTCGATTCCTGACCTTGGGGGACCTGCGGAAGCAGTGGACTGGGCTACAGGTGCCGCATTCCCCAGGTCAAGCCACTTTTGAACCAGAAACAGCAGCAGAAGCGCCTGACCTGGGCTACAGAGAAGCAGCACTGGACTGTTGCTCAGTGGTCCAAAGTACTTTTTTCGGATGAAAGCAAATTTTGCATGTCATTCGGAATTCAAGGTGCCAGAGTCTGGAGGAAGACTGGGGAGAAGGAAATGTCTAAATGCCTGAAGTACCCACAGTCAGTGATGGTCTGGGGTGACATGCCAGCTGCTGGTGTTGGTCCACTGTGTTTTATCAAGGGCAAGGTCAATGCAGCTAGCTATCAGGAAATTTTGGAGCACTTCATGCTTCCATCTGCTGAAACGCTTTATGGAGATGAAGATTTTCATTTTTCAGCACGACCTGGCACCTGCTCACAGTGCCAAAACCACTGGTAAATGGTTTACTGACCATGGTATTACTGTGCTCGCTATAGTGGTGGACAGGCTGACAGACAAGGTTAAACAAGAATCTCCATGGACTATGATGTTTGCAGATGACATTGTGATCTGTAGTGACAGCAGAGAACAAGTGCAGGAAAATCTAGAGAGGTGGAGGTATACCCTGGAAAGGAGGGGAATGAAGGTCAGCCTCCGTAAAACAGAATACATGGGTGTAAACGACAAGGACCCAAGAGGAACGGTGAGGTTACAGGGAGCAGAGATAGAAGGTGGAGGATTTTAAGTACTTAGGCTCAACACTCCAGAGCAATGGAGAGTGTGGAAAAGAGATGAAGAAGCATGTGCAGGCAGGTTGGAATGGTTGAAGAAAAGTGTCCGGTGTAATGTGTGATAGGAGGGTATCAGCAAGAATGAAAAGAAAAGTGTACTAGACGGTGATGAGGCCAGCAATATTGTATGGTTTAGAAACAGTGGCCCTGGGGAAAACACAGGAGGCAAAGCTGGAGGTAGCGGAGATGAAAATGTTGAGGTTCTCTTTGGGAGTAACAAGGATGGATAGGATCAGGAATGAGTACATCAGAGGGACAGCACATGTTAGAGGTTTTGGAGACAAAGTCAGAGAGGCTAGATTGAGATGGTTTGGACATGTACAGAGGAGGGATAGTGAGTATATTGGTAGTAGGATGCTGAGGTTGGAACTACCAGGCAGAAGGCCGATAGGAAGACCAAAGAGAAGATTTGTGGATGTGGTGAAGGAGGACATGAAGGTAGTTGGAGTAAGAGTAGAAGATACAGAGGATAAGGTGAAATGGAGGCGGATGGTTTGCTGTGGCGACCCCTGAAGGGAACAGCCGAAAGGAAAAGAAGAAGAAGAAGGTGCTCAATTGGCCTGCCAACTCTCCTGACCTGAACCCCATAGAGAATCTGTGGGATATTGTGAAGAGAAAGTTGAGAGACACCAGACCCAACTCTGTGGATGAGCTTAAGGCCGCTATCAAAGAATCCTGGGCCTCCATAACACCTCAGCAGTGCCACAGGCTGATTGCCTCCATGCCACATCGCATTGAAGCAGTCATTTCTGCAAAAGGATTCCTGACCAAGTATTGAGTGCATAACTGAACATAATTATTTGAAGGTTGACTTTTTTTGTATTAAAAACACTTTTTTTTTTTTGGTCGGATGAAATATGCTAATTTTTCGAGATAGGGATTTTGGTTTTTTCTTTACTTTTTTGCCAAAATTATCAATATTAAAACAATAAAAGGCTTGAACTACTTCAGCTGTATTAATGAATCTAAACTACTGTCGGCCCCCAACTTACGAAGACACCTGTGTGCGAAATCCCCGGGTTACGAAAAACATTTTCTTGAGTTTCTGTCCCCGAGATACGATATATCTCCCTCTTATGAAAAGAAATTCAAAATTCAAACACGCCAATCGATGCGCGAGTTGCTCTCTCGTTGGCTCTCTCTCAACATCCTGCCCAGCTGGCCTCCCAGATAGAGACAGAAGGAAGCTTCACTCTTTAGTTTAGTTTTATAAGTTGTTTAATTCAGTAAATGTTTAATAAATGTGGGTGCATTTGAGCTGATCTGGAATTTCCGATCCCTGAAGGAATCAGTTGAGTTTGTCAAGCAGGGAATGCGCTTTGAATTCACGTCTTGTGGGCGTGGCCCGCAGCACGCGCGCGAGAGAGAGACAGAGACAGAGAGAGAGAGAGAGAGAGAGAGAGAAGGAATAACGCTTTAGTTTTTAGTTGAGTTTTTTAAGTTGTTTTAATTCAGTAAATGCAGGGAATGCGCTTTGAATTCACATCTTGTGGGCATGGCCCGCAGCGCCCACGCGAGAGAAAGAAAGAGAGAGAGAGAGAGAGAGAGAGAGAGAGAGGTGTGTGTGTGTGTGTGTGTTAATAAAAACGTTTAATTCGCTGTGGCGACCCCTGAGAAAGGGAAAAGGACAAAAAGGATAAAAGAAAAAAAAATGGTTTAATTAATAATTTTGTTAATAAAATGTTAATAAAATGAATTATAACATTTATTATGTTAATAAAATTGTTTAATATATTAATGAAATGTTTAAATGGTTTTATAAATAATTTTCTTTTACTTTTAACACATATTACATACAAAATTAGTGTACTTTTATCATTTTTAAAGGGTTTATGGAGTTTATCCAGTCCAAAGACTGGAGCCTTGGCACGAATTAGGCGTTTAACATGTAAGATGCGATCCCTACTTACAAAATCCCCGCAATATGAAAAGGGCTCTGGAACTGATTAATTTCGTAAGTTGGAGGCCAACTGTATATGAAAGTCTAATGTTTATCAGTACATTACAGAAAATAAGAAACTTTATCACAATATGCTAATTTTTTGAGAAGGTATATTTTAGAAACTATATTTTACTACATTAATACTGTATTAATGAGTAAGACTGTTTTTAGAATGTTTAAAGGGTACCTGTACCCAAAATTGACAGCGTTAGAAAAGATCCACCATACCTTATTATTAACTTTTAAACATTGCGTGATGTCGGTAGGTTATGTATAAGTCCACATTTCCTTTTCTTCTGACATTCCTTGCTCACGAAGGTCCAGCGCGTGGACATGTTGGATTTTTTTCCACCGGGGTCAAAGGTCATTGTGACGTAAAATCGTTGACAGTCGTATCGCGAATTGCAGAATGTCAGTATATTTTCCTCAAGCAATTCATGTTCTTTAGAACAATAATACTCCTGATCGGTTTTTTGACGCACGCATTTTCCACAAGAGCACCAAATATTTGCTGGTTGTTTTCTACAATTTTCCCGTGTAAGAGCTTCTGCCGACTCTCCAATATCGTCCTCCGAGTCGTCACTTTCCTGGTCTGATTTCACTAAATGTGGATACTCTTTCTTCAGTGGTTCATATAAATAACCTTCTAATCCTTCTACGACATTGTCTTCGTCCATGGTTTAAAAAAAACCTACTATAATGTGTTTTTTTCCAATTTTCCGTGAGCTTGTCTTGTTGTGTCAGGTACGTTGTTGTCAGCCTTACGTTTACATTGCAATCTCGCAGTTCTGGTGGAGGCTTTGTCAACGATGTGACGTCACAAGAAATGCGACGCTGCAAAACTCTTGTGCTCTGAAACTTGACGTTAGTGAAGCCCTTAAATCGCTTAAAGCTGGTTTGTGAGAGAATAGAATAAACGACTTATAGGTGTATTGTCACTAGCTATACACAATAAATCAAATTAGGTACATGAGCGCTTTCACTACAGGTACCCTTTAAGAAGCATATTTTAGCGCATGTAATAGATACATAGTATTTTACTTCTGGTTGATCATTCGCGCATGTACTAGGGTTTTACTTCAGGGTACAGAACTCGCAGATTACTCCAGTCCAAAACTGGAGCCTTGGAATGAATTAGGCGTTTAGCATGTAAAATGTGACCCCTACTGACGAAATTCCCATGTTACAAAAAAGGCACTGGAACGGATTAATTTCGTAAGTCGGGGGCTGACTGTATACACAGAGCCATGTTAGTTTAAATCTTATTTAACTGACCGTTATCACTTTGTAGATGTAAATGGTGATTTCTCTGAATAGTATAATGTTGTTTGGTGTTCCACAGGTTCTGTCCTAGGCCCGTTGCTTTTCTCTATATACATGCTCCCTTTGGGTAATATCATTCGTAATCATGGTATTAGCTTTCATTGTTATGCTGACACACAGTTATATATTTCAGCAAAGCCAGATGAGAGACTTCAACTTAATAAAGTTAAAAAATGTGTAAAGGACATAAGACACTGGATGTTTACTGACTTCCTACTATTAAATTCTGATAAGACATAAGTATTTGTACTCAGATCTCAGGCAGCTAGAAATAATGTTTCTGATTATGTAGTAAGTTTGGATGGTGTTTCAGTCTCATCATGTTAAGGAGTAAAGGACTTAGGAGTGAGTATGGATGCTGGTCTTTCATTTGAAGCTCATGTAGATAGTGTTATTCGGGTAGCCTTCTTTGATCTCAGGAATATTGCTAAAACAAGAAATATGATATCACTGCATGATGTGGAAAAACTTAATCATGCTTTTGTTACTTCAAGATTAGATTATTGCAATGCGTTACTGTCTGGATGTTCTAATAGGTGCATAAACGAACTCCAGTTAGTCCAGTTAGAATGCAGCAGCAAGAGTCCTTTCTAGAACCAGAACACACAAGCATATCACCCCAATCTTATTTACACTGCACTGGCTCCCAGTTAAATTTCGAATGGAACATAAAATACTACTTTTAACCTATAAAGCAGTTAATGGTCTCATGCCACATTATATTAGAAAATATTTTGTCATTTATTATCCAGCACACCACCTTAGTTCAAGAGGTGCAAGATGCTTAGTAATACCTCAAATAATGAAGACTACTGCAGGGGGCAGAGGTTTCTCTGACAAAGCTCTACAGTTATGGAATAACCTTCCGGTTAATATTTGGAACTCGGATACAGTCTCGGCCTTTAAGACGAGGATGAAAACTTACTTGTTTAATCAAGCATTTTGTTAATAGCCTTGTATTAGGTAAAGGAGCAGATCTGGGGGTCTCAGACGAAGAGCGTTCTGGAAACTGTAATGTTGGGATGCTGTAGCTCCCTCACTCTATATGCTCTCCCAAGTCCATTGACAGTGGGATGGTTGATTGCTGAACGTCACAGGGTGTCCTCATGTCTGCCTTCCTTCTGGTTCTCTCTCATTTAGTTATGCTGCACTCAGCAGTAATAAATTATTCTATTTCCATTACACTATTATGAGTATGCCTTACAGTTTCTCTCTCTCTCTCTCCCCCTCTCTCTCTCTCCTTTTGAAATACACATTGTTCTTCTGGGATCTCAGTGATACCAATCCTTCTCCTTTCTGAGTCCTGTGCTCTGTCCTGATGTGCTGATGCTGGCTGGGGTTCTCATCTTGGAAGACCCTCCTTACTGCTTATAAAGATCCATGAGGACTTAGACATGCACTCAGACTGTAAAGATGACATTTCACTGCTGGTGATAGAAACTCTTTTTCCCACAATTATTTAGAACTTACAGTTGTTGTGTACAACCAACCTGACTACATTTTGGACTGTAATGAATTTCTCATATATGGTTTGTATCTTTATGGTATCACCAGAATGAGGATGGGTTACACTTTTGGGCCTGGTTCCTTTCAAGGTTTCTTCCTCACATCTACTGAGGAAGTTTTTCTTTGCCACCGTTGCCAAGGGTAACACTCATTAGGGATGTGTAGGGGTTGTAGAAAATGTTTAAATTCTTTTATACTTTGTAAACTCCTACTTTTACTGTGTAACACTATTTTGCGACAATGTTCAGAAGCTGCCAACAAGCTTGATCAGAAAATCAAAAATTGTTCGAAAAAACTACTGTAAAATTTGCTTAGAGTGTTTCAGAACGATGAAGTCAGTCTGTTATAACACTCAATCTGAATGATTGAGGTTGCCTGTAGCATAGCATATATGCTAAGTTCTTAAAAAAACTCTCAAGTTGTGTCCATATTTCACTATTTCATATTTTCTGCTTGTGTTTGTAGTAGTTAACAGTCATGCCAAATTCTACATGTGTTGAAATAAAATATATTGTCAGACAATTTGTGACTTTTTTAAATGCATTTTTTTGTCCCCGAAAATGCATGTACATACTGTATTCGGTGTAATAAATGTTTTTGATCTTACATCTAATAACCTGGGTTAACAACGAAAGCCATCAGTGCTGTTAACCAACAGGGTGCTGGTAAAAACTGGGCTACTGTTGGTCAAAGAAGGAGAGGCGGAACGCATATCCATAGGCGGAGAGAGAAGAGGAAAGGCATGAGTCTGGGACTAAGAGTAGGGGCTTTGAATGTTGGAACTATGGCAGGAAAAGGTAGAGAGCTGGCTGACATCATGTAGAGGAGGAAGGTGGACATACTGTGTATTCAGGAGACCAGGTGGAAAGGTTACAAGGCTAGAAGCTTAAGAGCAGGGTTTAAGCTGTTTTATCATGGTGTGGATGGGACGATAAATGGAGTAGGAGTAATCTTGAAGTAGGTGTTTGTCAGGAATGTTCTAGAAGTGAAAAGAGTGTCAGACAGAGTGATGAGTCTCAAGTTAGAAATTGAAGGTGTGATGTTCAATGTTAGTGCTTATGCCCCACAGGCAGGATGTAAGATAGAAAGAGAAGGAGAGATTCTGGAGTGAGTTAGATGAAGTGATACAGAGTACCCCCAGAGGTGAAAGAGTGGTCATTGGGGCAGACTTCAAGGGACATGTTGGTGCAGGCAACAGAGGGGACAAGGAAGTGATGGGCAGGTTTGGTATCCAGGACAGGAACACAGAAGGACAGAAGTTGATAGATTTTGAAAAAAGGATGGAAATGGCTGTGGTGAATACTTTTTTCCAGAAGAGACAGGAGCATAGGATGGATAGGATCAGGAAATGGATAGGATCAGGAATATGGATAGGATCAGGAATGAGCAAATCAGAGGGACAGCACATGTAAGAAGTTTTGGAGACAAAGTCAGAGAGGCTAGATTGAGATGGTTTGGACATGTACAGAGGACGGATAAGAGTATATTGGTAGTAGGATGTTGAGGTTGGAAATACCAGGCAGAAGGCCTAGAGGAAGACCAAAGAGACAATTCATGGATGTGGTGAAGGAGAACATGAAGGCAGTTGGTGTAAGAGAAAAAGATGCAGCGGATAGGGTGAGATGGAGGCAGATGATTCGCTGTGGCAACCCTTGAAGGGAAAAGACGAAAGGACAAGAAGACAGGAGCATAGGGTGACTCATAAAAACAGTTAGGAGCATACAGGTAGACTACATCTTCAGTAGGCTATGTAATTTAAAGGAAGTCTGTGACTGCAAAGTAGTAGTGGGTGAGAGTGTTGTCAAACAGCATAGGATGGTGGTGTCCAGGATGATGCTGATGGTGAGGAAGAAGGCAAAGGCAGAGCAGAAGACAAAGTGGTGGAAGCTGAAAAAGGTGTAGTGTTGTCTTCAAGGAAAAGTTGAAACAGGCTTTGGGTGGTCAGGCTGTGCTTCCAGATGGACAACCACAGCTAATGTGATCAGGGAGACGGGTAGGAGAGTACTTGGTGTGTCCTCTGGAAGGACAGTAGATAAGGAGACTTGGTGGTGGAATGAGGAAGTGCAGGAGTGTGTACAAAGGAAGAGGTTAGCTAAGGAGAAGGGGACATTGAGAGGACTGAAGAGAGTAAACAGCAGTACGGAGAGACACAGTGGAAGGCAAAGGTAGTGGTGTCAAAGGCCAAACAGAGCGTATGATGAATTGTATGATAGGTTGAACAATAGGTAGGAAGAAAATGATTTATACAGGTTGGCACAGCAGAGAAATAGAGATGGGAAGGATGTGCAGCAAGTTAGAGTGATAAAGGACAGAGAGGGAAATGTATTGACTGATGACAGAAGTGTGCTGGGAAGATGGAAAGAGTATTTTGAGGAGCTGGTGAATGAGGAAAATGAGGGAGAAATAAAGAGTAGAAGAGGTGACCGTTGAGGACCAGGAAGTAGCAAAGATTAGTAAGGGTGAAGTGAGGAGGGCATTGAAGAGGATGAAGAGTGGAAAGGCAGTTGGTCCTGATGACATACCAATGGAGGTATGGAAGTGTCTAGGAGAGGTAGCAATAGATTTCCTGACAAGAACATTCAACAAGGTCTTAGAGAGTGAGAGGATGCCAGAGGACTGGAGGAAAGTGTGCTGGTGCCAATTTTTAAGAACAACGAAGACATGCAGAGTTGTGGCAACTACAGAGGGATAAAGTTGATGAGCCATACCACAAAGTTATGGGAAAGAATAGTGGAAGCTAGACTAAGGGCAGAGGTCAGCATATGTGAACAACAGTTTGGTTTCATGCCAAGAAAGAGCACCACAGATGCAGAGTTTGCTTTGAGGATGTTAATAGAGAAGTACACAGAAGGTCAGAGGGAGCTACATTGTGCCTTTGTGGATCTGGAGAAAGCATATGACAGGGTGCCGAGAGAGTAACTGTGGTATTTCAGGAGGAAGTCTGGAGTGGCAGAGAAGTATGTTAGAGTGGTGCAGGATATGTATGAAAAATGTAAGACAGTGGTGAGGTGTGCTGTCGGCATGACAGAAGAGTTCAAGGTGGAGGTGGGACTGCATCAAGGGTCAGCTCTGAGCCCCTTCTTGTTTGCTATGGTGAAGAACAAACTGACAGACGAGGTTAGACAAGATTCCCCATGTTTGCAGATGACATTGTGATCTGTAGTGAGAGCAGAGAACAAGTGCAGGAAAATATAGAGAGTTGGAGCCCGGAAAAGGAGAGGAATGAAGGTTAGCTTCACTAAGACAGAATCCATGTATGTGAACGACAAGAACCCAAGAGGAACGGTGAGGTTAAAGGGAGATGATATAAAGAAGGTGGAGGATTTTAAGTACTCAGGCTCAACAATCCAAAGCAATGGAGAGTGTGGAAAAGAGGTGAAGAAGCGTGTGCAGGCAGGTCGGAATGGCTGGAAAAAGTGTCCGGTGTGATGTGTGATAGGAAGGTATCACCAAGAATGAAAGGAAAAGTGTACAAGACGGTGATGAGGCCAGCGATGTTGTATGGTTTAGAAACAATGGCACCAAGGAAAAGACAGGATAGAGCTGAGCAGAGATGAAAATGTTGAGGTTCTCTTTGGGAGTAACGAGGATGGATAGGATCATAAATGACTTCATCAGAGGGACAGCCCATGTAAGAGGTTTTGGAGACAAAGTCAGAGAGGCTTGATTGAGATGGTTTGGACATGTACAGTGGAGGGATAGTGAATATATTGGTAGCAGGATGCTGAGGTTAGAACTGGCAGGCAGAAGGCCTAGAGGAAGACCCAAGAGAAAATTTATGGATGTGGTAAAGGAAGACATGAAGAGTAGAAGATGCAGAGGATAGGGTGAAATGGAGACAGATCCTGAAGGGACTCGACCCCTGAAGGGAGCAGCCGAAAGAAAAAGAAGAAGAAGAAGAAGAAGCTCTGAATGAATGGAGCAATGAGCCAGATATGGACCTATCAGAAAGTGATGAGTATTTTTCACCCGATTCTCCTGCTCACTAACTTCATAAATTTAAGCATGTTCCTGGACATGTGCTTTTGTTTATGTTCCTGTTGACTGGTTCAACGTGGTATCTGCTAAATTTGACATTTGTGTTTATTGGCTCGATTTTACTTCCAGGAAAATGTTTAAAGGAACAGCACCGAGAGGGAAAAGTAAGGGGTCTTTTTTTTTTAATTTATGCTGTTTTCTGTTTATTTTCAGCTTTCATGTAAGTAGTTTGGTTGACACCACAAAATAACAAATACCAGTAAAACTCTTTTATTGTTCTGTTATTATTCATGTTTTCCACCTTGATGGTAATAAGCACTTACCGTTCCACTCCACTGGTAACATTTTAATAAGCACCCACCCACTTTAATTTTTAAAGCGCCCTGGGCCCTCATCACATCAAATACGGTATATGAAATCAGTTACCATTTGTTTGATACAGTAGTGATTCAAGGCTAAGGCATAATTGTACTGGTCCATATGGACCAGTAGAAATTTTCATGTACTTTCCACACTGGTTTAGGACCAATAACAGTTGCAAATTTTCAGCCACAACCTTGTAAAAAAAATCAGCATTCCAGACAAAATGGCCATGATAAAGTTTCTGTGTCGAGTCTGTGAATAGTTATCATTCCCCTTGTCTTTTTAAAGCTTTCAGAATCACTTTTATACACTATCACCATCAAAGCCCCAAATTATGCGTGATGCCTGTTATGTTTGTGGTGTTAAGCATTATCTTATGTTAAATTTTTTTTTTTTTTTTTTAAATATTACACCGAACATTTGGGCAGTTTTTATTACACTAGCGCCTACCATACAGCACCAACAATTTGGCCTCTTTTAAAATCTGAGAGGTCTGCTATTATGGGGTATGATTAATGTTTTCAATATCTGGTTAATGTTTTCAGTATCTGAAAAAGAAAAAAAAAACACTTATTTTACATTCACATATCAAATAACAAAATTATTATACAAAAAGTAATAACATATGCCAAGTTTTGATTGTTTAAATTATGTTCAGAGATTTTTCAATTTATTTATTTCCACTAGCCCACATTTATATTTGGTCGCCTGGGGCGAGTGGGCAGATGACCTTCCCCATGCCTGCTGTAGTGAAATTCAGGAGTTGACATCTGGAAAGTCATAGGAACAGGATAATGTGATCTGACCTCTGTATACATTTATGTAATACAAATACAAACTGCCAGGCAGTGGTGGCCCAGTGGTATAGGTGCTGGATCGCTAATCCTAAGGTTGGGGATTTAAGCCCCACTCACCACAGGTTGTCCTTGTCCCCCCCAGTTCAGATAACTGGGTTATCAAAGACCGGCCATGTCTCTCACTCTCTACGGTGTGCGGCATGTAAAAGAACCATTGCTGAATTTCAACAAGAATAGGCTGCAAAGCAGTCAGCGTGTTTCCGCCCTGCAATGGCCTGGCGAGCTGTCCAAGGTGTACTCTGCACTCGCCAGGAGTTGGCTGGGTGGGCACCAGCCTCCCCGTGACCCTAATTAGGATTAAGCGGTTACAGAAAATGAAATGAACAAATACAAACTTTACATAATACAAAATGAAGGTGTGCCAATTCCCAAGTATCATGTATAAGTATTAACTTGTACTAACTTGTATAGGTTTCATAAAGAGCCGGTGGAATACCCATCTACATATAAACGAGCACCTTTTACCTTAAACTTTTATTTTTCATGTAATGACAAGTAATGTCATTAGACCTGTTGATAGTGATGTCCTGAGGCACTCACGTGGGATGCAGCACAACAGAATGAGCAGTTAATTGTTCAGGGATTTTCATAAATGTTTCTGCTTTTTTCATTTATATGACCAGTAATAAACATAGAATATTGAATGTGGAGCTGTATAAAGTTAGCGAATGTACATATTTTGTTGTGTTTAGCTTATGTGAACAGGAGCGCCAAGAAGTTTTCCAATGCTAACAGCTAGCTGTCTATAGAGCTGCATCCCTTGCTTAAACAGAGCAAGTATCTTCTGTTAAATATTCTAAAAATACTATGAGTGTTGGTGCATATGATCGTGCTCTATCTATTGGATCTTTGTAGATATTTCACCATATCAAAATAACTTGTACTGTATTCCCTTTTCATGACTGTTTTTGTGCAAATCATTCCTATTGTTTATCATGAAGAAAACTATAAAGCAAATTATTATTGAAAACAAAAAACTTTAATCATGTTAATAGCGGTAGTTGTGGCCTTGTGGTAAGGTGCTGGATTACTTTTCCCAAAGTCAAGGGTTCAAGCCCCACTCTCAACAGGTTGTCACCGCTGTCCTCCCAGTGAAGATAACTGGGTTATCAAAGGTTTGTGGTGAGAGGCATGTAAAAGAACCATTGCTCAATAATTTTGTCAAGAGTAGGCTGGAGAGCCATCAGCGTCCAGGGTGTACTCTGCTCAGCTAAGATGGGCACCAGCATCCCCACAACCCTAATTAGGATTAAGCAGTTCAGAAAATGGATGACTGAATCATATCAATGTCAATAATTAATTAATGTGTGGTAAATACAAATAACAGACTCTGATAATGTAGAAATTAATTTTATGTCCCCTTGCTCTGCCTAACCAAGGGATGATAACTGGCCAGCACATTAACTGATCGCATCGGCAAACTCCCCAGAGTGCCTATACACACAAAAGATTTGTTGAAAGCACAAAAAAATACAGTGGAGCTTCGGAATCCGAACGCTCTAGAGTTTGAACAAATGAGAATCCAAACAAAAATCCCGGAAACCAAACGAAAAACCAGAAGTCGAACTCTAGAAACACGCGAGAAAAAACAAGACCGAGTTCTTATGCTTTAACTGCACTGTGATTTTTTAGTGTGTTATGGTCTTTCACAAGAGTTGCGTATTAAAATGCATGTTGGAGAGGGGCGTGGCTGTCACATGCAGGTGGAGCGCTAAACACACACACCTAATTCCACTTAATTACAGGCTATAAAGACTAGCAGTGCTCTCCCCGGTGTTAGAAGATTGTCCCTCTTCCCCATGATCTCTCTGGCTCTCAGCTCCGTGCTCCACCAGTTCTCACTTTAGTTTGATTTCTGTGTTTCTCCGCATCTCTAACAGTGACTATGATTTCCCTGTGCTCTAGTGCCTTCCCTGTGAACAATAAAGCACACCCATTTTCATAGATGAAACAGGGAAATCATAGTCACTGTTAGAGATGCGGAGAAACACGGAAATCAAACTAAAGTGGGGAACTGGTGGAGCACGGAGCTGATAGCCATAGAGATCACAGGGAAGTGGGACAATCTTCTAGCACTGGAAAGAGCGGTGCTAGTCTTTATAGCCTGTGATTAAATGAAATCAGGTGTTTGTTTAGCACTACACCCCACGTGTGGAAGCCATGCCCCTCTCCAATGCACATTTCAACGCACAACTCTTTTGTGAGAGACCATAACACGATAAAAAAAACACAGTGCAGTTAAAGAGTCTCTCACAACACAGACCATAACATAGTGTACTATATTCAATAATTTTTTCACTTAATTTGCGGACCTATAGTATGAGTTACGGTACTGTTAACTTCTGTTCAAAAGATGACAGAACGGATTAAGACCATTTACATTATTTGTAATGGGAAAAGCGGACTCAGAATCCGAACAGCCGTCTGGAACGGATTAAGTTAGAGTACCAAGGCTCCACTGTATATTTCTAAATGACAAATAATTTAGCAGTACATGTAGCCGAGTAATAGAATCCTATAGATCCAACAGTCCTGAGATGCATGCTGCTGATTCTGTGTAACTGAAACTCTAATTGAAAGGGGCGCGTTCAAAATAATAGCAGTGTGGAGTTCAATTAGTGACATCATTGATTCTTTGAAAAACAGGTATTATTGTCCTTATTTAAGGAAGGAAGGCAGCAAATGTTGCACATGCAGATTATAGAGCATTTCTCTCTGAAATTCTGAGGGAAATGGGTTGTTTGTTTCAACATATAAAGAAGTGCAGAAAATAAGAGGCTCCTCAGCTGAAATAATTGTAAATGCTTTCAAATGGCAAACAAATCCTGAAAGATTTGGAACAAAGTGAAAAATTACTATTGAATGGATAGAAGAAGAGCCAAAATGTCAAGGACTCGGCCACCAATCAGCTCCAGGAAGATCAAAGAAGGTCTAAAGTTATCTGTGAGTCCTGTTACAATTAGAGGATGCCTATGTGAAGCCAAGCTATCGGCAACAAGCTCCCACAAAGTCCCACTGATTAAAAAAAAATACATGCTGAAAAGGTTACAATTTTCCAAATAGCACACTAACTGGCCTAATGAGAAATGGTGCAGTATTTTGCAGACTGATAATGTTCCTTTTGGGTCTAGTGACCAGAAACAGGTTGTCAGGCGACCCCCAAACACTGAATTTAAGTCCCAGTACACTGTGAAGATATGAGGATGTTTCTCGTATTACGGTGTCAATCCTATTTTTCGCATACCAGGGCTCATGGATCAGTTGGAATACATAAGAATACTTGAAGAGCTTGTGCTACCTTATGCTGAAGAGGAAATGCCCTTGAAATGGATGTTCCCACAAGACAAACAACTCTAAATACACTAGTAAGCGGGCAACAATCTTGGTTTCAGACCAACAAGTTTGATGTTATTGGCCAGCCCAATCCCCGAACCTTAATCCAATAGAAAACTTGTGGGGTGACATCAAAAATGCAGTTAGTGAGGCAAAATCAAGAAACACAAAAGAACTCTGGAATGTATGTAGTCCAATCATCACGGGCCGGGATACCTGCTCACATGTGGCAGAAATCAGTTGACTTCATGCAAAACAGATGTAGAGCATTTCTAAGAAACAGTGTTGATACAACTAAATATTAGTTCAGTGACTTAAAGAAAAGAAAAATCTTACATTTTTCAGTTTATGTCATGAATGTTTGAGTTGGTAAAGAAGAAATGCACAGACTTTTATTTTTTTATCAGTCTAATATTCACTTTTCTTCAATTTCTTTAAAGGAATAACACAAATTTGATATATTTATCTTCATCATTTGATTTGGAATAGAATGTGTAGGTGTTTCCAGTGCATTTGTATATAGAAATAAAAGCTATTACAGTCAGCCCCCTACTTACGAAACCCTCTGGGTACGAAAACTCCAGGTTACGAAAAACATTTTCCTAAGTTTTTGTCCTCTGTATACGAAAACAACCTCCTCTTACGAAAAGCGCCAAACACACCATTCAAAAATTCAAACGCGCCATTCAAAATTCAAACCATGCGCGGGTTGCTCTCTCATTGGCTGTCTCCCAACATCCCACCCCGCTGGCCTCCCATTGGCCAGGAGGCAGCTGAACTGTACCCATACTTCCTGTTTGTCACACACGTGAGAGAGGAGAGTTGAATAAGAAGGCTGGCTCGTGAGTTCTTTTTGAGAGATCATTGCAGTGTTATATTTCGTTATCCATCATGGACCCGGAAAATACTGAAAAGCGGAAATACAATGACAGAGGCGATTATTTCGGCATGATATTGAAGCAGAAGGAGCATGGAAACAGAGTGCTCCGGGGGACAAGACCTCCGATCTCGCAAGACAGCAAGTTAATATTGAATCAGGACCTCTGATCTTTCAAACTGGTTCTGTAATTCCGCTTTAAATACAACATCCCATCCATTTAAACATTTAAATACAATTTCTCCGTCAGCTCCGGGCTGCATGTGGGCAGAGCCCGCATTCAGCAAAACAAACCAGAGAGTTTTGTGTGTGTGTGTGTGTGTGTGTGAGAGCGAGAGAGAGAGAGGCAGAGAGAGAGAGACTGTGTGTGTGTGTGTGTGTGTGTGAGAGAGAGAGAGAGAGAGCAAGAGAGAGAGAGATAGAGACTGCGTACAGAGTCAGTCAGAGATGAAAGGAGGCGTTCTTTACTCTCATTCGAGTTTTTTAATTTACTCTCTTTTAAGTTGTTTAATTCAGTAAATGTTTAATAAATGTGGCACGCTCCACCGAATGTGAGCAAAACGTGGCTCATCCGGACCTCCGATCCCTCAAGGATACAAGTTAAAGTTGAGTTTGGACCTCTGATCTGTCAAGCAAGGAATGTGCTTTGAATTCCCCATCTTAAAATGCTCTGGCGTCCTGCGAGTGGGCGGAGCCCGCATTCAGCAGAGCGCATGTGTATGGAGTGTGTGTGTGTGTGATAGAGAGAGAGCGAGCGACAGAGAGATAGAGACAGTGTTGTGTGTGTGTGTATTAATAAAAAATGTTTAATAATGGTTTAATCAATAAATGTTAATAAAATGGTTTAATATGTTAATAAAATGTTTAAATGGTTTAATAAATGATTTTCTTTTACTTTGAACACATTTCATGCATATTTCATACAAAAGTGGTGTACTTTTATCATTTTTAAAGGGTTTATGGGGTAGTCTTGGGAGCCTTGGAACGAATCAGGCATTTTACACGTAAAATGCACCTCTACTTACGAAACAGGCGCTGGAACAGATTAATTTCGTAAGTAGGGGGCCGACTGTATAAGGATTTCATCTTTATTCACTTTTTAAACACACTGCTAATATTTTAAAGACAACAATATATGTAATATCGACTACGTAACAGACGTATGCAAATTGACACAGGTTCGACTGAGAACTTTTGTCCAAAATCTGCAGTGACCTTAGCAGTCGACACTACAAATGGATGAATCTCTGGTGTCATGCAAAGCTGGATAGAACATTAATTTTACTGGTTAAGTGGAATGTTTGGTTTAGGACAAGGATCGGCAACCGAAAATGTTCAAAGAGACATATTGGACAAAAAATAAATAAAAACAAATCTGTCTGAACCCACAAAAAATTATATGATTAAATGTTTTTTTCCCCTGCAGCACATGTTGGAGAGTGACTACTCTGTTGTACGATATTTGGTGCTTTAAGTTTAACTTCCATTACTATATTAATGTATTACGTTTTGTTGCATTTATGAAGTTCAATAAAGAAATCAGCGGCCCATCAAAATTTACATCACACCACATGACTCATCACAGGCGATTGAGTATTCTGGAGCTGAATTAATGTCCTTGATTTGCTGATTGGTGATGTTGCCTGCCATTTTAATGGACTTTTCACTGTCTTTGTGAAAATAGGTGCTCTGATATTTTAGTAAATGAATCCTTCATGTGATCACCATCTGTGCACCATCTCCACACTTTATTATTTCTCAGATTGCAATAAAACTAGCAGCAGTAGCAGAGTTTGGAGATGCAATCCACTTCTTAAATCTATCTTTGCACTCCTCCAAGTTCTCCAGTACAGTACTACTGCAATCGCTCTTTTTCTCTCATTCCCAACTGGATGGTCGCATGCCTTCCCTGGAAATGCCTTTCCAATTTTTTTTGTTATTTGAGAGCTTCTCATTACAAAGCAAATCTGCAGGCAATCCTTCCAAATTTGGCAATGAAAGCAAATGTCCATTCTTCCTTGAATCCTGTTCTCATTAGCTAGCTATCTTTTTTCCTTTGGGATCCATGGCCCATGACACACCCACCGATTTGTTTACAACAGCAACCTGCCTGGCAAAGCGTCGCACTGAAACATATGTCGCAGGCTATGATGCAAATCATCATTGACAGAAATGTTGAATTGTAGGCCTAACATTTTTATACTCATTTTTTAAAACATTGCAAAACATTAAGAATGTTTGTCAGGCTTGTCCTCCTATAGAAACCATCTCAAAACAAAACAAACAAACAAAAAACAAACAAAAAAACAAAACAAAAAAAAAAACTCCTCCAAAGCTTTTTCCATTTTTGAAAAAGCTCCAGGGAGCCACTAGAGTGGCGCTAAAGAGCAGCATGCTGCTCTCGAGCTGCGGGTTGCCAACCCCTGGTTAGGACAATGTGTGAAATGAAAATCATCAGTCACTTTGAAACTCTCATTAACACTGCCGGCCAAGTTCCCAAAAATTTTTAAACACATCGTATATTTTATTTAATTAATTTTTACCTCAGTGTCTCTGTAATTCTGTGGATGCCTCGCCACACCAAGCAGCACATAAATCAACAAGTGAAGAATTTTTCTTGAAAACTGGCTGTATTTCCTTAGTAATATGGATCTAGTTTGGTTCTGCAAAACCCGACAACATAAACTTCTGCCCGCCTCAAGGATTGTCTAAAATTCACTCATTCATTCATTTTCTGAACCGCTTAATCCTAATTATTCCCATCTCGCCGGCTCTGGGAAAGGGAAGATTACACCCTGGACAGCTTGTCAGGCCACTGCAGGGAAATAACATGCTGAAGGCTATGCAGCCTACTCTTGATGAACATCATCAATGGATCTTTTAACATGCCTTTGACAACCCAGTTCATTATAGTGGGTGACAGCAGTGACAACCAGTTGACAGCGTGGCTTTAACTCAGGACTTTGAGATCAGCAATCTAGCACCCTACTAGGCCATCACTTCCTGGATCATCTGCAATCTCAAGCTAAAGCAGATAATAGTGATGTCAGGTTCCACTTCATAGAGTAAGAAGGAATTCCAGTCAAAAGTAATGAAAAATGTTTTTTGATGATGGTTGTCAACGATGGTGTTTCATATTACCAGGACCATTTACAAAGCAAACACCTTTATGTAAATTACAGATATTACTTGAAAAGTTTTTAATCGGTTATAAAACTGTAGCAAAGCTCTGGTTTCATGTACTCCTTTATCAAACTTGTAGGTCCATCTTCTTTCTGGACATGATGGTTTCACAAAGCAATAAATAAAAGATCTGAAATATCGTCAAAGTATTTAGCCACTTCATTTATTTACCTGCACATGATTTGCATTTCTCCTTGTATTTCACAAACCTGATTTTTACTTTTGCATAATTTGTATCCTCGACTATCTATATGTTAACTGATGCCATGCTAATACTGGATTCCCTTCTACATATTTTTTTTCTGAACTAAATCCATATATGGGATGCGACTTTTATTTTGGAATTGAACTCAAAGCATAAGATTTGGTTTGTAAAATAACGGTCTACGGTGTTATCCAACGTCACTTATAAAATGTTGCTACTATATTTAAAAATGTTCAAGTATAACACCATATGACGTAATGGGTTTGTTCTTTCTCGAATATACATTTTATTTATTTTAATAAACACATATTCCCGAATATCTACAGAATAACCAGCGGTTTCCACACTGCAGCTCTTCGTGATTAGCTCCAACAGAAGCAACTTCACTTTCTACTGTGTGCCATGGAGCTTACAGACACATCCGCTAACTGACACGAGAATATAAACCACAACAGTCAAAGCTGCCTAGAGTTATATACAATGAGCGTGTGTGTGCTTTACATACACACATTATATATAGATAGTCCGTTATTCTAAGATTCCCCAGGCACCAGAGCGGCCAGATAAGTTAGGTTTTTTTTACCCGAACGATTCAGCGTTCAGAGATTTTGTACAGATCCCCTGAAGTACGGTTCTGCACGACCTGTGTGTGGGTTCTGTGGGTTCCAAAATAACTCGGACATATCCAGCTAAACAGAGACAACCGTCTGATTTATTTCCTACCTGATACCGATGTAATGGAAACCTGAAGCTCCGGAGCCTGTTCTGAAAATATCAAAACGATGATTCGAAGCTTGCTGATAGTCACGTGATCAAGGGGATAATTAAAGGTGCGTTCAGCATGCCCGCACGTGACTGTTTCGTCTGTGGCTCAGAAGCAAGGATGTTGTTCTTCTTTGCCGGCTCGTCTAGTCACAGGGATTTTTGACCTAAATCCTTTATTATAATAAAGGTTATACAAAACAAATAAATAAAAATTATCTGGGGGCAGTCACGTGCTTTAGCAATTGCATCAATAGTGTGAGAGGAAAAGGGACAGACACTCAGAGAAAGATGGCACACCCGTTTGCAGATCATAAACGTATTATTATGAGTGATACCTATGTTTATTCCTCATTATCGTAGAAGGTGGCAACATATATTTATCAAGGATTTTCTAGCTCTATTTATTTTATTAATTTTATTCTGTGAGAAGAGAAAAATCTGTAAAATGCCTTCGAGGTTTATTGCAGCTATGAAATTTTTATAGTCATGTGCAGAGCTGTGCGGTTTTGTTTTTTTTTTCTTGTCTTGACTGAGCACGTTACTTTCTCTACATGCTTCTTTGAATACTTTCCAGGGGAAATTAAACAATCTATAATGTGACTTTTCTTCAGTAAGGAAGTCTTGGTATGCTCTTGAGAATAGAGGCTGTAGCAGCGGTGTGCACCTCCCAAGGATTATTTTTAAATAAATTTGCGAGTGGCTTCAGTGCACAAAAATATTGTGGTAGGCATTGTGTTTATTTTCCCCCTTGTTTATTATTGGATTTTGTTATATTGTATTAATCCCACAATGAAAACGATTGCCTCTGAATGTAACCCATCCAAAGTGAGCACACACATTTGGGCACCCAGGGAGCAGCTGGGGTTCAGGAGACTTGCTCAAGGGCACTTCAGTCATAAATTGCAGCTCACTCTCAAACCACCACCAATTTTTCCTGCTGGTTCGGGAATCAAACCTTTCTGTTCTACCTTTCGGTTCCAAAGCCGCTTCGCTAACCATTAGGCCACACTGCCACCTTTCCACCCTTAACACCCAAGATTGCTTTAAAAGAGCATATCACAAAGTAATAACTTGCACATATGTATATACTACACATAAGTTGTGTAATTCGATTGCACCAGGAGCTTGCTTGCATCCTTCTCGATTTAAAAAAACAAAAAAAACAAAAAAGTTATGAAACTCCCCAACATTCCATCCTGGGGAATATTCAACAGAGCCCCACTCGATCATCATCAGTTCATTTTCTGTAACCGCTTCATCCTAATTAGGGTCGCAGGGCGGCTGGTCCCCATCCCAGCCAACTCAGGGCGAGGGCAGAGTACACCCTGGACAGCTCGCCAGGCCATCGCAGGGTGGAAACACGCTGACGGCTTTGCAGCCTACTCTTTACGAAAGTCAGCAATGGTTCTTTTACATGCCTCACACCATAGACAGTGAGAGACATGGCCGGCCTTTGATAACTCAGTTAGCTGCACTGGGAGGACAGTGACAACCTTGTGGAGAGTGGGACTCGAACCCCCAACCTTTGGATCAGCGATCCGGTGCCTTATACCACTAGACCACCACTGCCCTCCACTCGATCATGATTATTATTATTATTATTATTATTATTAATGTTTCTTACTGTCCGTGGTGTGAGGCATGTAAAAAACCATTGCTGACTTTAGTCAAAAGTAGCTGCATAACCTTCAGCGTGTTTCTACCATGCAATGGCCTGGCGAGCTGTAAAGGGTGTACTCTGCCTTCACCCAGTCGGCTGAGATGGGCACCAGCTTCCCTGTGACCCTAATTAGGATTATGCAGTTCAGAAAATTAATGAATGAATAATAATGGTATTACAAATTTAACAATAGACATGAAATTATTCATAGAAAGGAATGGTGGATGGTGCTTTGTAATCAAGGACAGAATATTAAGAGGCCTATACAGTAATCTTCACAGACCACAACATGAATGATTGCTTTATACATGGTAACATAAAAGCAAACTAAAAGAAGTTAAATTTCTCCATTGTGAGATTAATAAAGCTGTATCTTATCTTAAACCTGAGTTTGCTGAAGAGATAATGTATATATGTCAGAGACAGCAAATCAATCATTCAGTCATTTTCTGAACCCTTAATCCTAATTAGGGTCATGGAGAGGTTAGCACTAATGTCAGACAACTCTGGGTGAAGGCAGAGTACACTCAGGACAGCTCGCCAGGCCATCGCAGGGAAGAAACATGCTGACGGCTATGCAGCCTACACTTGACGATAGTCAGTAATGGTTTGTTTACACGCCTCTCACCATAGACAGTGAGAGACATGACCGGCCGTTGATAACCCAGTTAGCTGCACTGGCGGAGACAGCAGTGATAACCATTGACAGTGGGACTTGATCGGTAATCCAGCACCCTAAGACCGGGCCACCACTGCCTGCAAACCAATCAAGTCCCACAATTCCCATGTACAGTAGTATATACTATGACAAAGTATTCACCTGGTTATACTGGCTTAAAATACGAACCAGAAAAAAAATCTACATGACACGACACTGAAAGTGCTCAAGATAAAATTGAACAGACATTCTTTTTCTGCATTTTTTTAAACTTGTACAATCAGAATGAAAACATTTTATTTACTTGTTTTTATGGTGGCATCTTTAAAAATGCTCCACCAACAATGTTGTTTCCCAGTTAAGTTGCAACGGTGCTTGACAAGAATGCACTGTGCTTTAGGAATATATCGGCTTTAATATTGGTTTAATTTTTAAACTCAATTTGACAATTCTATTCATTGTGTACATTTAAATCCATGGGTATTAACAACAATGTTGTTGCATAATTAACAATTGAAAAGACGTGATTTTAATGTTGACAACTGCTAAATAAATATGTTGTGTTAATTATACATTAAAAAGAATTTCATTTTTAGCTATTCCTTGCATTAAATTAACTGATCCATTGGTGGGAAGTACCAAGACTGCATTTCTAAAGTATTAGGAAAATCACCTCATTCCTGTTTGTATAAATATTCAATGTACTGTGCGTTCATGACATTTGCAGGTTTTACTAAGTAACAATGGACTCTAATGAAACACACTAGAAAAGACGGCGGCAGATTTTTGAGGATTAATGGAGCCTGGATTCGTTTTCATCCATCAAATGGCCCTAATGTGTTAACAGTATTAAGCTTCTGCAGTCTCCTTTTCCTTCTGTTGTTGGTTGTACCTGTAGAATGAAAATTGCACAAGGAAAAATTAGATCTTCCATTTACTGTAGATTTTCAGTTCCTGCAATTAACATATTATTTACTTCAGGATGTATAGTCAATAGAATTCAGTTTATAAACACCCCATTGTACTCAAAGATTGCATTCATTAATATTAATTTGATTCTGCACACTACACACGATAATTTATTGAGTACTTTACAGTGTAACATTCTGTTAGCAAAATCTAGATAACATTTAATTTTTTTCTTATAATATTGTATAGAGTTAAGGTGGTGTCAGGTGGCCGACCCCTGCTCCAGGCCTTCTACCTGGCAGTTCCAACCTCAGCATCCTCCTACCAACATATTCACTATAGTATAGAATGTATGTTGATTTTTGTATTAATATTAATTAATTAATATTACTAATTATATTATTATTAGTTAATGTGTTCAAATTTCTATTGTCACATCTACAAAGACATGATTTGCAGGCCTTTCTGCCTGAACTGAGTCCCAATTTCTCCGTCACCATACTTCACATTGTATGAAAATTATCCACCAACTGTATTTGCATACAAAGAACATAAAAATGTGCATGACTCTCCAATGCACCTCAAAACTAACTGTTACTGTTTTGAAACCAGTAACAGGATAATCTAGCTACAGTAGGCCCTCAACATTCGCGGGGGTTCGGTTCCGAATCAAGATAATCCACGAGTTCTGTACCCGAGAGTAAAATCCCATGTATCACGTCACATGCGCGAATGAGCAAACAGAAGTAAAATAATGTGTATCTATTACATGCGCTAAAATATGCTTATGAAACACGTTCTATAGACAGTCTTACTCATTAATACAGTATTAATGTAGTAAAATATAGTAATGATTAAGAAAAACTTTTCAATTTTTACTGTTATATTTATTGATGATAAAATATAAACATTATACAGCATATACTGTTCTAAAGCACTAGTACCGAAGTCTTTTACGGTTATTATTCCAGGACAGTATCTAAGTTAAGGTTTGTGCGTGAGATTTTATGTTCTGTAGCATGTTTATCAAACGATAGCAATGCTAGCCGCACCCCGGCAAACAAGAAGCAGAGTTCTCAGGGTCTCCGGCATTTGGTGAGCACTTTCGTTCATACTACTTGAAAATGATCAGTCCCTGTGAAACAAGATGGACGAGCTTCATGCTCAGATTGCAGCGCAGAGGATCTGCTGTGTTTCTGTGAAACATGGCTCGAGGAGAGTACACCCGACGAGGTGATTGCACCAGCCGGCTACACGGCCTTCATGAAGTGAGGAGGGCATTGAAGAGGATGAAGAATGGAAAGGCAGTTTGACCTGATGACATACCGGTGGAGGAATGGAAGTGTCTAGGAGAGGTAGCAGTAGATTTCCTGACAAGAACATTCAATAAGGTCTTAGAGAGTGAGAGGACGCCAGAGGAATGGAGAAGTGTGATGGTGCCCATTTTTAAGAACAAGGGAGACGTGCAGAGTTGTGGCAACTACAGAGGGATAAAGTTGATGAGCCATACGATGAAGTTATGGGAAAGAATAGTGGAAGCTAGACTAAGGGCAGAGGTCGGCATTTGTAAACAACAGTTTGGTTTCGTGCCAAGAAAGAGCACCACAGAGGCAGTGTTTGCTTTGAGGATGTTAATAGAGAAGTACAGAGAAGGTCAGAGGGAGCTGTATTGTGCCTAGAGAGGAACTGTGGTATTGCATGAGGAAGTCTGAAGTGGCAGAGAAGTATGTTAGAGTGGTGCAGGACATGTTTGAGAGATGTAAGACAGTGGTGAGGTGTGCTGTCGGTGTGACAGAAGAGTTCAAGATGGAGGTGGGACTACATCAAGGGTCAGCTCGGAGCCTCTTCTTGTTTGCTACGGTGAAGAACAAGCTGACAGACGAGGTTAGACAAGATTCCATATGGACTATGATGTTTGCAGATGACATTGATCTGCAGTGAGAGCAGAGAACAAGTGCAGGAAAATCTAGAGAGGTAGAGGTATGCCCTGGAAAGGAGGGGAATGAAGGTTAGCCTCAGTAAGACAGAATACGTGTGTGTGAATGCCAAGGACCCAACAGAAACGATGAGGTTACAGGGAGCAGAGATAAGGAACGTGGAGGATTTTAAGTACTTAGGCTCAACAATCCAGAGCAATGGAAAGTGTGGAAAAGAGGTAAAGAAGCGTGTGCAGGCTGGTTGGAATGGTTGGAGAAAAGTGTCTGGTGTAATGTGTGATAGGAAGTTACCGGCAAGAATGAAAGGAAAAGTGTACAAGACGGTGTTGAGGCCAACGATGTTGTATGGTTTAGAAACTGGCCCTGAGGAAAAGGCAGGAGGCAGAGCTGGAGGTAGCAGAGATGAAAATGTTGAGGTTCTCTTTGGGAGTAACGAAGATGGATAGGATAGGGAATGAGTACATCAGAGGGACAGCACATGTAAGACGTTTTGGAGACAAAGTCAGAGAGGCTAGATTGAGATGGCTTGGACATATACAGAGGAGGGATAGTGAGTATATTGGTAGTAGGATGCTGAGGTTGGAACTACCAGGCAAAAGGCCTAGAGGAAGACCAAAGAGACAATTCATGGATGTGGTGAAGGAGGATATGAAGGCAGTTGGTGTAAAAGAAGATGCAGAGGATAGGGTGAGATGGAGGCAGATGATTCGCTGTGGCGACCCCTGAAGGGAACAGCCGAAAGGATAAGAAGAAGAACCACATGCTCGGCAGTCCGCAATATGGTGGGCACAGATAAAGTAGAGAGAGAGTGTGTTGCAAATGATAAAGTAAGTGCTAACAGGAAATCTTAACTAAATCTTAACCATTACAATGTATGATATGCCAATTCATTAAGCTAAACATCTTAATTATTGGTATATAACTGTGATATAAACAGAATAACACACTCACATCCATCCAGTTACATGGGTTGTGTTATTCTTTACATACTATATATACCCACAAAATTCAAAACAATTATCTGTTCTGGAAAAGTTGGCGCCTTTAACAAGGATTTTATAAGCGCACTCATTACAAGCTTTCCACTTTTGAGAGGACTTATTATTTACAACAAAAAGCATGCATACAGTACATTAATAATACTCTAAACTCACCTCCATATCCGGTAGAGCTGAGATCCTCCTGCCCCTCCCACAAAGAAGTTGACAGCAAACAGATTCCAGTTCTTTGGTATAATAACCAATGAATACCTGGACCAGATTAAACCTACAAACACCGGTGAAAACATTGTGAGAGAGATTCTTTAACAGTTGTTTAAGTATAGCAGATTTAACAGAGAGGAAATTCATTCAGCGTGCTGTTTGTTGAAACCAGCACCTGTAGCTGTCAGAACTGCAGATTGTGATGTGCTGAGCTTTTCAGCTGGTCTGGTCAGATCAGCTAAACCAGCTATCACCAAGCCCTGAGAGAAAATACAGGACAATGTTGCAAATTACACTCAAAATTAATATTCTGATGATGACTTTATAAGCAATACTTTTTAAGGCCATGTTACTTTGAGAAATCATTCATCAAACAGGGCAAATATACAGAAGAACTACAATAATTATTAAAAGATTACCCATTTAAACATTGGTGCCCAAAAGAAAACCGTCTTGGGGCCTTCAAAGAAAGAAAGAAAGAAAAAAGGGGGGATTAATAAATTCTTGGTTATAATGCTTAGTGTATGTGATGCAATTTCACATTTGCGGTCCATCAGAGCAAAGTGGTTGTTAATTAAAAATTTTAATTATTAACTTTAAGCACGATTTTCTCCAAAGTTGCTTAAAAGCCCAAAAATTCCAGCAAGGTTTTGGTTAGTTGCTCCAAAACAGTTATGTTCGAAAATTTGGAATCATTTTAAAGCTTAGGAAATTGGCTACAATATGGTACAAATAACTCAACGTTAATAATTTCTGACTTAATAGCCACTCTGCTGTGATGGGTCACAAATAGAATCTTTACTACCATCAGATTGAAGCCAGTGAAAGGAACAATTATTTGCTGAAGGAGAGGTAGATATTACTGAATAATTGAGGGCAAATGGTATCATCATCTGGAAACAGTGAATATAGTAGAAGACGGAAGTTCGTCAATATAAAGTGATGAACATAATCAACAAGAATCCTGAAACAAGCTGCAGCATTTAAATGATTTTCTAAGGCCAACTATGGAAATAAGTAATGTTATTTATGATCACTTACTTTATAGTTCTTCTTTTTATTACGGTATACATGTAACTTTTGCACAATGTATGTATATTTAGATATGTGCATGTTGGCACTTTAATAAAATATGTTTAATCACCATTTTTAATCGACCGTACAAGCTCTATTAACATCTACATTTTCCAGTCTTCAACTGTCCAGTTTCAAATGTATATCTATGGCATTTGGCAGACATCCTTATCCAGAGCGACTTAGATTTATTTCCCATATACAACTGAGCAGTTATCGGTTAATGGTCTTCCTTGGGGGACCAACAGTGGCAGCTTGGTTTTGCTGGGACTTGAATCCTTGATATGATCAGTAAGCCAGAACCTTAACCACTAAACCCCGACTGTCCCAAATTTTAGTGAGCTTGTTCCCACTACAGCCTTTAGCTTTCACAGAGATCACCTTTGGTGGCAATGTGATTTTCACACTGGAGAATGTGAAAATGAGCTGAAGCTGCTCTCCTATACCTGTACGCAGTGCACTGCTGCCACACACTTGACTGATTAGATAACTGCATGAACACGAGTGTAGACGTGTTCCTATTAAAGTGTTTTGTGACTGTGCAGTGCTCTCCAGAATTATTGGCATCTTTAGTGGAAATGGAGGACCAAAAAACACCCTACAAATCTGTTGTTTCAATGCTCTTTGTTATTCAAGGGACATTTAATGTGTATGACCCCACTTATACCCCAGAGAAATAGGACACGATTACAGGCAACTACAGAGTTTTTTGACCAGAGAACAAATAAAATATATGTTTTGTTCATGAAAAATAGTTAGTTTGAATTTATTGAGATATGACTTGGGTGTTTTCATTACTTTGATCATTTTTAAAAGGTTTTAGTGATCCTTTTTTACTTTTCAAAAATTAAACAGTTGCTCTTGTTTTCAAAGAAAATTCTCCACTTAAGTTTATTGCTGCTTACTTTACAACCCTGATAGATAAGTGGTGCAGATGGGTAAATTCAATGTAATGTAATACGGTGTTTATACAGTTTAAGAATTTTGTTCATTCTTGGGGTGTCAATAACACTGCTATACACCATACTCAACATAGCATACATACAGGACAATTTTTAAAAGTTTTATTACCTTTTCTTTGGGTGAAACAAGTAGGGCACTGAATGACATCATGAGAAGGTTAAAACAAGTAGGGCAAAGAACTGAGTGGTGCAAGGCTCCATAATTACCAGAATTGAGAAATAGTCATTCAGGACTTTTGAGAACCTTTATAACAATCCTTTGGACAAAGAAGCTGTATTGTATTTCTTCTATCTTTAGAGAATACTTATTCTGGTAGGTGGCTTTTATTTATTTACTTTTCTATAACTAGGTACATACTGTACAGCCTTCCAGAAAGTGTCAACATTGAGCCAGGGCTTCAGGGCTATAACAACATTATTTTCTTTCATGAAAACTGATCAAGAAATACAAATACTGTATAATATAATACAATACAAGAAGGAATAATTTAAACATCCCTGTTAAAAAATTCAGCCTGATCTGACCTTTAGTCAAAAGCACTGCTGAATAATGGTATGTCAACATTTTCTGAATTATTTCCATTGTACTTACTCACGATTATAACCAATTAGCTTTGACACAATTACACAATAATAAATAATAATAATAATAAATTATTGACCTCCTTTCAGATATTTTCAGTTTAAGATGACCATCTCCAAACCTCAACCTAATCGGATCGGTCCAGTTATTTTCTTGCTTCCTGATTGTTATTTGAACAAACTGTTCAATTGTCTACATTGGTCTGGCTTGTCTACAAAGTTGGATAGTAACTAATTTAGGAACTTGATATAGCCTATCTACTAGTGTTTAGCTAGGTTTTAAATATATACTGCACCCTCGAATACCCCCTTAAGACAGTGCTTCTCAATTATTTTCTGTACCCCTCCCCACACACACAGCCCCACGAGCGACTATGAGAGATTTCCTTACAGTTTTTTCCATTTTTATCAGGAGTGACTATAAATACAGTCGGTCCTTGACTATTCGCAGTTTTGCACTCACTGTTTGCATATTCGCGGGTCGCCGAGCAACTGTCACGTCATTCAATTTCAGCCAATGGCTGTCCCCTTCCTGCTGATTGGTTGAGATGATGTAACGCCCCTTTTTCCTAATTCGTGCACAAGTTGTCAATGAGCCTTTTTTAATTACCAGTTAAGCTCTATGATGCCACTTAAAAGCTGTGCATCTTCTCTGGCTAAGCGATAGAAAAGGTAATGATGTTGGATGAATCTTCTGAAGAAATAAGACTTTCTCCAGAAGAAACGACAGTTTCCTCTGAAGTGCCTGAAGAGGAATAATCATTTGAACTGTTGTAAAGCTGTAGTATTAAAGTAATTTCAATTATTATTCCAGTACAGTGCCTAAGTTAATGGTTAGAATGTTTCTGTGTGTCAGCTTTCTCCCACTCTGGCTGAGGGGCGTGGCTGAGCTGCTCGGACTGAATGCAGTTCATACTTGAATTTATTCCTATCATTTACTTCCTATAAACACAAACCGCACGCTCACCACAATTAAAGCGCGCTTCTTAAGTCCTTCCTCTTTGAATATGAGGCAATTGTTGTAGGTGACACACAGAGCTTGATCATTTTAGTGCGCAAGTGCACTTGCTCATTTGATAAGCCGGATAAGCCGCACTTCGTTTCACAAGCTCCTCAGCCGGAGCGGGGAGAGAGCAAACACAGACAAACATTCTAAACATTAACTTAGGCACTCTACTGAAATAATAAATGAAAAGACTTTAATACTACAGCTATACAACAGTTTAGATGATTATTATTCTTCAAGCACTTCAGAGGAAACTGTCGTTTCTTCAGGAGAAAGTCTTATTTCTTCAAAAGAGATGGCGCTTAGCCATGGCATCATAGAGCTGAAGTGGAAAATATATGATACAGTGATACCTCTGCTCACGAACATAATTGGTTCCCAGAAAGTGTGTGTAAGGCGAAAAGTTCGTCTTCCGAACATTTATTTCCCATAAGAAACCATTAAAATGAGAATAATCCGTTCCCAGGTCCCCATAAAACATAATTTTCTACTAAATAAGCCTTAAAACTACACAAAAATATACCTTATTTTATGTATAATAAATGTGCTATTGTATTGTAATTAAAGAAATAAACTGTACTGTATAATAAAGTCATTTTATTTACCTTTGTGATGGTAGTTGATGGCTTGATGGAATGGAGTGGGAGGAGGAGGGAGGGAGGGACTTACTGTTTGGAAGGAGAGTTTGGAAACGCCTACTGTTTGGAAACACCCTTAGCCACACACGCACCCTTAATAGCTTCCTTGTTCTTAAGGATGGGAGCAATGGTAGACTTAGCGTACTGGTATTGGGACGCTGAGTCACACAAACGCACACCTCGTTTGTGGTTTTCAATGATCTCCGCCTGTGGTGGGGTCTTTTTCGGTCCCATAATAGCAAAAGTACACTCAATATGGTCCAAAATGTCGAGCAAACACAAACCACTTCCGCACTCAAAGAAAGGGGTGATTTAACTGTGACGCCGTGAGCGTGCGTCAGCTTCTCGTGGCCGCCACCGTGGCGCTGTTCGACCGCATGGTTTGATTCGTCCGCCGAAAACTAGTTCGTCAGCAGAGACTATATGCTCGCAAATTTAATGTTCTTGAGGCGAAAAGTTCGTGAGCTTAAGCGTTCGTCAGCGGAGGTTTTACTGTACATACAAAATGAAAATATATACATACTGTATATTCTGTCTGTCTTCCTTTCGGCTTTTTCCCTTTTAATCGGGAGTCGCCACAGCGAATCATCTGATTCGCACGTTTTTGATTTTGGCAGAGGTTTTTATGTCGGATGCCCTTCCTGTCACAACCCTTTTAGCAAGGGACAGAAACACGCTGACGACTTTGCAGCCTACTCTTTACGAAAGTCAGCAATGGTTCTTTTACATGCCTCTCACCATAGACAGTGAGAGACATGGCCCGCCTTTGATAACCCAGTTAGCCGCACTGGGGGGGACAGTGACAACCTTGTGGAGAGTGGGACTTGAACCCCCAACCTTTGGATCAGCGATCCAGCACCCTATACCACTATATAAGTATGCTATATAATATTTTATGAATAAATATCACAGTACAATTTTTATTCTTAATCATTGCTCCATTTTACTACATTAATACTGTATTACTGAGTTAGACTGTCTATAGAATGTGTTTAAGAAGCATTATTTTAGAGCATGTAATAGATACATAGTATTTTACTTCTGGTTGCTCATTGCATGTAATATGACACATAGGGTTTTACTTCTGAGTACAGAACTTGCAGATTATCTTCATTCATGGGAGGGGCCGGAACGGACCCATCCAGGGCCTACTGTAGTATTATTTGTCTATAAAATGATTAGTAGTAGTACAACTCTGCATAACATTGTGTCTTTATTTTTTTATTTTTTGTTTTTCATGTTTATATAGTTCAACTTACAATAAAGAAAAAAACTTCATTAACATTGGTTTTTAATCTGCAATTGAAAAGATTAAAAGTGCACCAATGTGACTGAAATAAAAAAATACATACTTATTTAAACTCGTTTGACTTATTTAAACTCATTTAACTTATTTATGTCTTAATATTTTCATCTCTCTCCACCTTTCTCTTCTTTCCTGTTGGAATTTTTTCCGTGCTTTTTCTTGAGGGGTTGTTTACTGCACTTCATATTGTTTGCTCGACCGAGAAACCTCTATACACCACAGCCAACTAGTAGAGTGGAGGTACAATGACACTTAATTCTCGCACACTATTCCAGAAAAGCATGTTTCTCGGGGTCACCCCCGGCGTCATACCGCGACCCCCAACGGGAGCGCACGCCACAATTTGAGAAGCACTGCCATTATGATTCTTGTTTGGTAAAAGCACCATTACAAATAATAAATAACTGGCTCAACTTTTTCCCTTAAGACTGGTTCATCAAGTTCTATAGAAATCCAAGCTGATCCAAATTCACACCTCTGGTAGCAACTACACAGAAATCGTGGACATAACAGTTGGATCCAAAGCCAGTAAAGAAAAGTTGGTACTGTATATTGGAGCATCAAGGTCGTCACCATGTCTCACCCCATGTCCTAAGCAGTTGTTCATAGACGGTGGCTTTTTCACCAACGACTCCGGGCTCAGGTTCAGACTGACACAGAGGTTTTCATGTTTCACTTCCGGAAGCGTGTTGACGGTTATACATTACCAAATTATTTCACCAATCAGTTAACCAACATACAATGAGACAGAGAAGGCGTGAAGACCTTCAGCTCTTGTGTTACCTGCAGGGTGGTTGTAGACAGGTCTCAGTTTGGCTGGCAGTAAATGTTCGATCTTGCCAAGCATCCTGTGATAGGAGGCTCTCAGTCCTACCAAAGCCATGACCGCTACCCCTGACTAAAACTTTAAAAACACTAACGCGTTTAAGCACGGAACAATACAAGTACTCCTGCCCCGAGAAGGCTTGTCAATGTAAGTATCTGTTTAGACAACCAAATCAAGCATGGACATGCACTAAAAATGTCTAGATCCTCTCGCCCTACTTTCGACCTTTCTGTCGGTCTACAAACATAGACTTGTAGCACCAGTATAATTGGGTTTTACCCGTTTTGCGTCAAAAACGCACCTCATTACACAAACATTGGTGAATTGTTCAGAATCACGTGGTACTCAGCCAATTAGCGTACAGGAAACCAACAAAACCGCCTGTGATTTTAGAAATGATGGCCAATTAAAATACATGGGGCGGGATTTGTCGGAATGTGGGTAAGATAAAAAAAAAAACATTCATAAAAACAGGAAATTATCGTCACGGTAAAGCCCACGTTGTGAGGTATCCTATTGGTTGAGTTCAGTCACTGAAGAATACGTTAACGGTTCTTCCGGTCTTAAAAGGGAAGCCGTCGAAGTCTAGCGATCCTGCAGGCCGGTGTATGTATATGGTTGACATCTAATTTCCGTTTTTTCCTGTTAAAGCAATCTTTACATCAGTAATGTATAATTCTAAGAGATAGTTTTCTCAATGCGGATATCCTCACAATTTATAACTTCCAAGCGCAAATAAAAACAAACATATACCATTTCCTCTGGAGGTGTTTTGTGCGGCCAAAGACATCCCATAATATCTTTTGATCTCAATTGGTTGGGAGGAACTATCAGGCGCAAAATGTCAGGTTCACCATTGTTTACCCAAAGATGTTCAGTATTTCATTCATTGATTCATTTTCTGAATCGCTTAATCCTAATTTGGGTAGTGGAAAGGCTGGTGCCAATCTCGACCGACTCCAGGCGAGGGCAGAGTACACCCTGGACAGCTCGCCAGGCCATCACAGGGCAGAAACACGTTGAAGGCTATGCAGCTACTCGTGTCGAAAGTCAGAAATGGTACTTTTACATGCCTCTCACCAAAGAGGGTGAGGGACACAGCCAGTCTTTGATAACCCAGTTAGCTGCACTGGGGGGACAGTAGTGACAATGTGGTGATAATGGGGATTGAACCCCCAACTTTAGGATTGGTAATCCAGCATTTTACCACTAGGCCTCCACTGACTGCCCTTGCTCTGTATTTCATATTTTTTACTCAGATCACTATGCTGATTATACTATTCCAAAATCAGTGATGCCACATAATGGCAATAAATATTAAATATTAATCACAAATCAATTAATTGTTACTTGTTTATCATATGGAGACCCATATGTCCAACAAGTCTCATGATTATTAAATTTAAAAAAGAGAGCGATCTTACCATTCTATACTGATGGCAGTGGTGGCCTGCTGGTAAAGGGCGCTGGATCACTGATCCTACGGTTGGGGGTTCAAGTCCCATTCTCTACAAAGTTGTCACTGTCCCCCAGTGCAGCTAATTGGGATATCAAAGGCCATCCATGTCTCTCACGGTCTATGGTGACAGGCACGTAAAAGAACGTCAGCGTGTTTCTGCCCCTTGTTAAAGGGTTGTGTCAGAAAGGGCATCCAAAAAACCTATGCCAAATCAAACATGCGAATCAGATGATTTGCTGTGGCGACCCCTGAAAAAAAAGGGAAAAAACCACATTTTTCTTTTACAGTATTGTATTTGAAAAAAATAATCTTGGTGGAATTCAATTTAACATTATTGAAATCATGGTCATTGGCAATATAATTGCAGCTATTTGAAAAATTAATCAATCTCAATATATTAAATAATATAAAAATAATAAAATGTATTAATCTATTCATTTTTATCTTGTACAATTATTTGTAATCTTTCCTCTTCCTTTTATTTTGAGTGATTCCATTAAGAAGTGTTCTCACTTGCTCATAAAAACTGACACAAGAACACTTCTCCACTCCTCAGACATCCGCCCACATCTGGTTAAAAACCTCAACTGCTCTACATTTTCCTGCCTCCACTGGTATATTAACTGGGCCAACTGCTTTTCCACTCTTCATTCCTTTTATAGTTGCTCTCACTTCATTCTTACTAATCCCTCACACTTCCTGGTTCCTCTCCACATCATCCAACCATCATCTCTCTCTCTCTCTCTCTCTCTCTCTCTCTCTCTCTTTCTCTCTCCCTCTTTCTCTCTCTCCCCCTCTCCCTATATGCTTTTCTTAATTTTGCCAACTTCTCAAAATACTCTTTTCACCTTCACAACACACTTTCTCTCCTGTCAACACTGTACCGTGTATCCTTTATTACCCCTGCACAAGTTACATCTCTCCCTGCATAATCCCTCTTTCTGGCCAGCCACATTTACCACCTCTCTCATTACCTTGGACTGCATATTATTTGTACAGTACTTCTATCTACTTTCTTAAGTCTTTAAGTGTCTAATTATTTGTATTTAATATAATACATTTTTCTTATCTTATAATCATTATTTAAAGGGGGGCAGTGGTGGTCCAGTGGTATAGGGCGCTGGATCGCTGATCCAAAAGGTTGGGGGTTCGAGTCCCACTCTCCACAAGGTTGTCACTGTCCCCCCCAGTGCAGCTAACTGGGTTATCAAAGGCGGGCCATGTCTCTCACTGTCTATGGTGAGAGGCATGTAAAAGAACCATTGCTGACTTTCGTAAAGAGTAGGCTGCAAAGTTGTCAGCGTTTTTCTGTCCCTTGCTAAAAAAAGGGTTGTGACAGGAAGGGCATCCGACGTAAAAAAAAAAAACCTCTGCCAAATCAAACGTGCGAATTAGATGATTCGCTGTGGCGACTCCTGAGTAAAAGGGAAAAAGCCGAAAGGAAGACAGACAGACATAATCATTATTTAAAGTATAAAATAATGAGCATTTGAGTCCATAATGATCCTTTATCGACATCTACCTATACACCAGAAGCACATAGGGTTTCATGTGTAACATGTTAGGCATTATTTAAGAGTTCCATATCTAGATCATATTGATTTTAATCATATTTGTATCATCTAATCCAATCAGTGTTTGAATACATAGATCAAGATTCTTACTACCAGAATTGGGAATAATCATTAACATTAACATGTTGGCTCTGTTCATAATTTCTGTTCATTTTCTGTAAGCGCTTAATCCTAATTAGGGTCGCGGGGGGGCTGGCACCCATCCCAGCCTACTCCGGGTGAGGGTAGAGTACACCCTGGACAGCTCGCCAGGCCATCACAGGGCAGAAACTTGCTGACAGCTATGCAGCCTATTCTTGTCGAAAGTCAGCAATGGTTCTTTTACATGCCTCACACCATAGACAGTGAGAGACATGGCCGGCCTTTGATAACCCAGTTAACTGCACTGGGGGGGGGGGACAGTAACAACCCGTTGAGAATGGGGCTTGAACCCCCCCCACCTTAGGATCAGTGATCCAGCACATTTACACCAGTCCACCACAGCCCAAATGTTGGTTCTCTGTGAGTGAAATCCCCCCCAAATGTTTTTTATGTTTCTAATTCAGTTTCATGTTCATATTGATTTACTTCCGTTAGCATGTCAGCAGTTGTGCGGTACCAAGTTAGCATACAAATGTACAATGAGGCAGAAAAGACATAACCCTCCAGTACATGAACATCTTTAGTGTTACCTGCAGGGTGGTTGTAGAAAGGTTTCAGTTTGGCTGGCAGTAACTGCTCGATCCTGCCCAGCACTTTGTGATAGGAGGTTTTTAGTCCTACCAAAGCCATGTCTGCTACCCTTTAACTACTACTTTTATAAACAACACCGAAGTAACAGAATAGTCCCCAACAGCCTGTTAATGTGGGTAAAGCAAATCAATCATGAATAGATCTTAAAATGTCTAGACATACTGACCTGTGACATCACAAACAGCTGGACCAGATTATTTCTATTCTTATGGGTAGCAAAACCTCTCTCTGACATAAAAGAATGTGTAGGGCAATCAGTAGGTGATTAAAAAAAAACAAAAAAACACAGAGAAATCATCTTATTTGACCAGCAGCTAACCTAAATACACCTAAATACTGGTACTGAAACAGTTTCTGAATTACAGCTACTTGTGAAAAAATGTAAACATGACTTGGTTAGCACGTCCGCCTCACAGCAGGAAGTTCACCGAATTCACACAATTATTCACCGAATTCGGTACAAGAACACACTATAATCCATACACCAGAAGAACAGTCGTGAAGTCGTCTCTCCATTTTGGATACTGTTTTAATAATAAAATGCTGTTTCAGTGAATAAAATAAAGGTTATAAAGATGATATGCACATAAACAATTCAGGCTAGTTGCTAAGGAAGATCTGAAACGAGCACACTGATTGGTCAGCTCGGGCTTGCGCAGTGCCCGTCACACGTTAACTTCTGGTTTACTTCCTGACTCGAGTATACCACATGCGGAACTTATTTCCGACTTTCTCTTCAATAACAGTAAGTAAGTTTATTTATAAGATTGTGAATACAGATTATTTCTGGAAAAGGAGAGTGAAATGTCATCTGTGATGTCTAGCAGCATTAGTATAGATGTTAAATTCGACGCTAGAATTCGGCTTTCAAGATTATTTCTCTCTCTCTCTCTCTCTCTCTCTCACACACACACACACACACACACACACACACACACACACACACACACACACACACACACACACACACAGTGTGCAAACAATTAAATGAGCAGCATCCAGATGAGCTAGTGCAATTTGAATGGAAGAAATGAAGTGAGTGGGGCAAATGAGTGCAAATGGTGCGATAGATGCACAAATGAGCAGTCACCCACTGCTTACAGTCTGTGTGTGTGTGTGTATGTGTGTGTGTGTGTGTGTGTGTGTGTGTGTGTGTGTGTGTGTGTGTGTGTGTGTGTGTGTGTGTGTGTGTGTGTGTGTGTTTGTGTGTCTGATACCTCAGGTCTGCTGGAATATTAAGAAAAAGACATGATTCCATTGCAATTCAGTCAAAGAAAATCATGGTGTTTGTGAAGATGTGATTTCATCTGCTGAGCAGGATTTTGATGAAGATGATAATGCTGAGGGCAGAGTTGATGAAGCTTACTTGTATAAAGAGATCAGAGAGTTTTGTTATATGGTTATCTTATATACAGTTTTCTTAATTTCAGTGTGATTGTTTGAACCTGACAGTGGTTTTTTTTTTCAATGAGTATCATTTGAAGGCATTTGAACCTTTATATAATGGTCAGAAAGCTACATGATCTTATTGGAATAAACAGAAATGAAAAAAAAAGTTGTTTTTTTGTTAATTATTGGGATTTACCACGGTGACTCATGGGTTTAATGCTGAGGTTGGAACTACCAGGCAAAAGGCCCAGAGGAAGACCAAAGAGAAGATTTATGGATGCAGTGAAGGCGGACATGAAGGTCGTTGGAGTAAGAGCAGAAGATGCAGAGGATAGGGAGAGATGGAGGCAGATCATTTGCTGTGGCGACCCCTGAAGGGAACAGCCGAAAGGAAAAGAAGACTCATGGGTTTAAAAAGGGCGTGTCAGATTAAAATGAGGATGATTTCTCTTATCATCTTTTCCTAAAACTTTTCCTAGACTTCTTTTACTTTCGGCTGCTCCCTTCAGGGGTCGCCACAGCAAATCATCCGCCTCCATCTCACCCTGTCCTCTGCATCTTCTTTTCTGACGCCAACGACCTTCATGTCTTCCTTCACCACATCCATAAATCTCTTCTTTGGTCTTCCTCGAGGCCTTCTGCCTGGTAATTCCAACCTCAGCATCCTACTGCCAATATACTCACTATCCCTCCTCTGTACATGTCCAAACCATCTCAATCGAGCCTCTCTGACTTTGTCTCCAAAACATCTTACATGGGCTGTCCCTCTGATATACTCATTTCTGATCCTATCCATCCTCGTTACTCCCAGAGAGAACCTCAACATTTTCATCTCTGCTACCTCCAGCTCTGCCTCCTGCCTTTTCCTCAGCGCCACTGTTTCTAAGCCATACAACATCGCTGGCCTCCATCACCATAGCAAACAAGAAGGGGCTGAGAGCTGACTCTTGATGCAGTCCCACCTCCACCTTGAACTCTTCTGTCACACCGACAGCACACCTCACCACTGTCTTACATCTCTCATACATGTCCTGCACCACTCTAACATACTTCTCTGCCACTCCAGACTTCCTCATGCAATACCACAGTTCTTCTCATGGCACCCTGTCATATCCTTTTTCCAGATCCACAAAGGCACAATGTAGCTCCCTCTGACCTTCTCTGTACTTCTCTATTAACATCCTCAAAGCAAACATTGCATCTGTGGTGCTCTTTCTTGGCATGAAACCAAACTGTAGTTCACAAATGCTGACCTCCGCCCGTAGTCTAGCTTCCACTATTCTTTCCCATAACTTCATTGTATGGCTCATCAACTTTATCCCTCTGTAGTTGTCGCAACTCTGCACGTCTCCCTTGTTCTTAACAAATGGGCACCAGCACACTTCTCCTCCACTCCTCCGGCATCTGCTCACTCGCTAGGACCTTGTTGAATGTTCTTGTCAGAAAATCTACTGCTACCTCTCCTAGACACTTCCATACCTCCACAGGTATGTCATCAGGACCAACTGCCTTTCCATTCTTCATCCTCTTCAATGCCCTTCTCACTTCACCCTTACTGATGTTTGCTACATCCTGCTCCTCAATGGTCGCCTCTTCTACTCTTTTTTCTCTCTCATTTTCCTCATTCATCAGCTCTTCAAAGTACTCTTTCCATCTTCCCAGCACACTTCTGTCATCAGTCAATACATTTCCCTCTCTGTCCTTTATCAATCTAACTTGCTGCATGTCCTTCCCATCTCTATTTCTCTGCTGTGCCAACCTGTATAAATCATTTTCTCCCTCTTTACTGTCCAACCTATCATACACGTCATCATACGCCCTCTGTTTGGCCTTAGCCACTGCTACTTTCGCCTGACGCTGTGTCTCCCTGTACTCCTGTTTACTCTCATCGGTCCTCTCTATGTCCCACTTTTTCTTAGCTAACCTCTTCCTTTGTACACACTCCTGCACTTCCTCATTCCACCACCAAGTCTCCTTATCTACTTTCCTTCCAGAGGACACACCAAGTACTCTCCTACTGGTCTCCCTGATCACATTTGCTGTGGTTGTCCAGTCATTTGGAAGCACTTCCTGGCCACCCAAAGCCTGTTTCAGCTCCTCCTTGAAGACAACACAACACTCCTCCTTTTTCAGCTTCCACCACTTTGTCTTCTGCTCTGCCTTTGCCTTCTTCACCTTCTTCACCATCAGCATCATCCTGCATACCACCATCCTATGCTGTTTGGCAACACTCTCACCCACTACTACTTTGCAGTCACTGACTTCCTTCAAATTACATCGCCTACACAAGATGTAGTCTACCTGTGTGCTCCTACGTCCGCTTTTATAAGTCACCCTATGCTCCTGTTTCTTCTGGAAGAAAGTATTCACCACAGCCATTTCCATCCTTTTTGCAAAATCTATCAACATCTGTCCTTCTGTGTTCCTGTCCTGGATACCAAACCTGCCCATCACTTCCTCGTCCCCTCTGTTGCCTGCACCAACATGTCCATTGAAGTCTGCACCAATGACCACTCTTTCACCTCTGGGGCTACTCTGCATCACTTCATCTAAGTCACTCCAGAATCTCTCCTTCTCTTCTAGCTCACATCCTGCCTGTGGGGCATAAGCACTAACAACATTGAGCATTACACCTTCAATTTCTAACTTGAGACTCATCACTCTGTCTGACACTCTTTTCACTTTCAGAACATTTCTGACAAACTCCTCCTTCAAGATGACTCCTACTCCATTTCTCTTCCCATCCACACCATGATAAAATAGCTTAAACCCTGCTCCTAAGCTTTTAGCTTTGCTACCTTTCCACCTGGTCTCCTGAACACACAGTATGTCCACCTTCCTCCTCTGCATCATGTCAGCCAGCTCTCTACCTTTTCTTTGCATAGTTCCAACATTCAAAGTCCCCACTCTCAGTCCTACACTCATGCCTTTCCTCTTCTCTCTCTGCCTACGGACACGCCTCCCATCTCTCCTTCTTCGATGTCTTCGACCAACAGTAGTCCAATTTCCATCAGCACCCTGTTGATTGACAGCACTGATGGCGGTCGTTGTTAAGCCGGGCCTCGACCGATCCGGTATGGGGGTAATACTTCTGATTTGCATCATAAAAGTTTGGCATTGGTTTTACGTCGGATGCCCTTCCTGACACAACCCTCTGCATTTCTCCGGGCTTGGGACTGGCGTGAGGGGGAGAGACACTGGTTAGTGCCCCCCCACCTCATGGCTGCATCTAAAAGTTTATATGGCTGAAGTGCATAAAAATGTTTGGTTGCTAAGGACTAATGATTTTGGAAGAAGTGCAATCTTTGTGCTCATTTTTCTCTAAAACGTCTTTTGAAATTTTTAGTTGAATGCTGACACAAGAAATGACATAGCTCGGTCAGTTTTCAAGGTATTGGCAAACTTTTTGCTGCATTTTACAGCTTTGGGTCTCCTCTAGCTGACTGTGTAAAAATCTCATTTTTCATTTTTAGACCCAAGAGCCTATTTCATTGGAATGGCTCACATATGATGAGGAGTGTACCTTTTTAATTTTATTTTCATGGATTGTAAGAAATACAAACCAGATTCCAAAAAAGTTGGCACACTATATAAATTGTGAATAAAAACTGAATGCAATGATGTGGAAGTGCCGAATTTCAAAATTTATTCCAAATAGAACATAGATGACAGGGTCACAAGTTTAAACTGAGAAACTGTATCATTTTAAGGGAAAAATATGTTGATTTTAAAATTCATGGTGTCAACAAATCTCAGAAAAGTTGGAACAAGCTCATTTTCACCACTGTGAGGCGTCCCTTCTTCTTCCTACAACAGTGTGCAAACATCTGGGGACTGAGGAGACAAGTTTCAAGTTTACAAATAGGAATGCTGTCCTATTCTTGTCTAATACAGGCCTCGAACTGTTCAACTGTCTTGGGCCTTCTTCCACCTTTCTCTTTATGATGCACCATGGGAGCATATGTGGTTCCAGAACCTGAATATACCTTTCTGCATTGACGGTGCCTTTCCAGATGTGTAAGCCTCCTAGGCATGCCACACTCACTCATGCAACCCCATACCATCATAGTCCGGATGACATGCCGTCCCGGTTTTCCATAAAAAATTTTGAATTGTGATTTGTCTGACCCCAGAAGTTTTCCACTTTGCCACACTCCATTTTAAATGACCCCTGGCCCAGAGAAAACACCTGCGCTTCTGGGTCCTCTTTATAAATGGCTTCTTCTTTGTACTGTAGAGTTTCAGCTGGCAATGGCGGATGGCACAGTGGATTGTGTTGACTGACAATGGTTTCTGAAAGTATTGCTGAGCTCATTCTGTGATTTCCCTTACAGTAGCATTCCTGTTTGTGGTGCAGTGCCGTTAAATGTCCCGAAGATCATGGGCATCTTGCAACATTGGGTGACTTAATGATCCTCTACCCATCTTGGCTTCTGAGAGACACTGCCACTCTAAGAATCTCTTTTTTTATACTCAGCCATGTTGCCAATGGACCTCATTAGTGGTAATTGACTTTTCCAGCCTCTTATTGCTACCTATCCCAACTTTTTTGAGATTTGTTGACACCATGAAATTTAAAATCAATATTTTTTTTCTGAAAATTATACGTTTGACACTATGAAATTTAAAATCAACATTTTTTTTCTGAAAATTATACGTTTTCTCAGTTTAAACTTTTGACCTGTCATCTATGTTCTATTCAGAATAAAATATTGACATTTGGCACTTCCACATCATTGCATTCAGTTTTTATTCACAATTTGTATAGTGTGCCAACTTTTTTGGAATCCGGCTTGTACATTATATTATTTTATCACTGTTTTTAAACTCACCAGAAACAAACAAACAAACAAAAATAAATTTAAAAGTAAAAAACTCTGATTTCATATTTTGTTACTTTTCATGGAAAACCGGTCATACAGCACAACTAGTCAGCATGAATTCATCTTGTAAGCGGAAGGCCTGCATTCCATTATAAGTTTGGGTTTGTTTGGGGAAAAAAGTGAAATCCTCAAAAATAAAAGAATAATACATTTTTACTATCAAACACTTTATATTTTGTTGATTTTCATGGAAAAAAATGCTGTTAATGACACTTCCTAGAAGCAGAACTGAGATAAAATAATTTATATTATACTAGGGTGGCACAGCGGCACAGTGGTTAGCATGTCCACCTCACAGCAAGAAGGTCTTGGGTTCAATACCCCACTCGGGCATTTCTCTGTGAAGTTTGCATACTCTGCCTGTGCTTGTGTGGGTTTCCTCCCACAGTTCAAAAACATGCACAGTAGTTTAACTGGCTGTTCCAAATCATCCCTAAGTGTGAGTGTGAGGATGAATGGTTGTGTGAGTGTTGGTCCTGCTGACCCGGTGAGTTGTCCAGGGTGTACCCTGTCCTCGCTCCAAGTCAGCTGAGATAGGCAACAGATTCCCTGTGACCCTAATTAGAATTAAATGGTTCAGGAAATGAATGAATGAATATACAGTATATTGTATCCATCTACAAGCATTTATCTGCTTCTCGAACAGCTGGTAGCTGCTCAAATGAAGCGGGGCTTTGGAGAACATAAAATGCTATGCAAAAGTTATTTCCATATACTATTTAAATTTGTGTGTGTGTGTGTGTGTGTGTGTGTGTGTGTGTGTGTGTGTGTGTGTGTGTTCCGAGTGTTCATTGATGTGTGAAAGATCAAGCAGATTCAACCAGTCTGCAGTAGTAATTTAATAAAATAAATTTAAATAAGTACAAAACACATGTTATCATGGCCATGGGCTTCACCTTCCCTTCGCAACTAGACAAAGTGAGCACCCCCCCACACACACACACCTCAATCCTCCAAAGTTTTTATCCTCTTTGGAGTGTTTCCAGCTTGTACATTGGTTTTGTGCATGTGTATGTGTGTGTGTGTGTGTGTGCGAGTACACATGAAGTGGAATCTTCATCCAAACTGATGCTCTCCCTGAAATATACTTTTAATAATAATATTTATTAATGTAAAATTTATCCTTTAGCAAAGCCATCATAAATCTATAGCCAAAGACATGTAAACCACAGTATAATTAAAGCATACAGTACATCATTACACTAATGCTACCAAACAACAGACCCAATAAAAGTTGAGAGATTTACAGAGAAGAAGCTGTCTTGTTCATGTTAAAGAATTTTGGGAGTTTTCTGTACTCATTAGCTTATCTGAAACTAATCAATTGTTTAACAGTTATTTTAATGTAGTGTGTTTATGTTTTGCAGAAATGCAGCATGGAAGCAGAAACAATACAGTAAACTGTGAATAAAAGAATACAAATTCCTCTTAATTTCTCTTCATTTTTTGAGGGATCAATTAAAAATACACTGACCTGGTTTTCCAGGGAGTAAAATATGGTGTGGTACATACGTTTACCGGAACATCGAAATTTATACCACATAGGGAGACCTGAAACCACTGTTTAATCTGATGATTTCCTTTCTGCCTTTTCCCTTTCTCAGGGGTTGCCACAGCGAATGATTCGCATGTTTGATTTGGCATAGGTTTTTACGTCAGATGCCCTTCCTGTCACAACCCTTTTAGCAAGGGACAGAAACACACTGACGGCTTTGGAGCTACTCTTTACAAAAGTCAGCAATGGTTCTTTTACATGCCTCTCACCATACACAGTGAGAGACATGGCCCGCCTTTGATAACTCGGTTAGCTGCACTGGGGGGGAACAACCTCGTGGAGAGTGGGATTCAAACCCCCAACTCTAAGATAAGATAAGAGATAAGATAAGATACAGCTTTATTAATCTCACAATGGAGAAATTCACTGTTACAGGCTCTTGAGGTACTATCAGTAGGGGGTGCAAAAATAGATACAAGTACAAACATACACACATACATATATTATATAAGTAAATAAATAAATAGATACATAAATAGTATAAATTACTAAACAATAAAGAAAAGAAAAGAATGGAGCAACTTTATAGATTGGCCTATATTAAAGTGTAATGTATCTGAGGGCAGAGTAGATGGGTTGATATGGTTCACAGTCAGTGGGGTAGATGTGGTTGATTAAAGTACACGGGGGTTTTTACTGCACATAACCGGTATTTTCACAGACAGTTACAAAGTGGCGTTGTACAGTCTGATAGCGGTGGGAATGAACGACCTGCGGTAGCGCTCCTGCTGCACTGAGGATGCCTCAGTCGTCCACTGAAGGAGCTGCTTAGCTCCTCGACAGTCTGGTGCAGTGGGTGATAGATGTTGAACAGGATGGATGTGAGCTTTGCTACCATCCTCCTCTCACTCACCTCCTCCACAGAGTCCAGTGGGCAGCCGAGGACAGAGCTGGCCCTCCTGACCAGCTTGTTCAGTCTCTTTCTGTCCCGCTCTGTGCTGCCCGGGGCCCAGCAGATGGCAGCGTAGAGGATTGCAGAGGCTACCACAGAGTCATAAAATGTCCTGAGCAGAGGTCTGCATATGCCGAAGGACCTGAGTCTCCTCAGAAGGTGGAGGCGACTCTGGCCCTTCTTGTACAGGGCGTTGGTGTTGTGGGACCAGTCCAGTTTATTGTTAAGGTGAACACCCAGGTACTTGAAACTGTCCACTGTCTCAATGTCCTGTCCCTGGATGTTCACTAGTAAATGTGTGTGTGTGTGTGTTTGAGTGCTTCTCCTGAAGTCGACCACCATCTCCTTCGTCTTCCTAGTGTTCAAGCACAGGGGGTTGCGCTCACACCAGTCCACTAAGTCGACGATGACCGACCGGTACTCCAGCTCGTTCCTCTGACACACGGCCCACGATGGCGGAGTCGTCCGAGAACTTGTGGAGGTGGCAGGTGTTTGTGTTATATATGAAGTCGGAGGTATAGATGTTAAAAAGCAAGGGTGAGAGGAGGGTGCCCTGCGGTGCCCCCGTGCTACAGACTACCACCTTTGACTTACAGTCGCGCAGCCGCACGTACTGTGGACGGTTAGTAAGGTAGTCAATAATCCAGGCAGCAAGATGCCCGTCCACTCCCACGTCCTCCAGCTTCCCCCGCAGACGCGCTGGCCTGATGGTGTTGAAGGCGCTGGAGAAGTCAAAGAACATGACCCTCACAGCGCTGCCGGCGATCTCCAGGTGGGTGAGTGCCCGCTGCAGAAGGTAGATGACGGCGTCTTCTACTCCGATGTTGGGCCTGTAGGCAAGCTGCAGCGGGTCTAGGGTGGGGCTCACCATAGAGCGGAGGTGTTCAAGGAGGAGCCTAGGATCAGCGATCCAGCACCCTATACCACTAGACCACCACTGCCCCCTAAATCACTGTTTAATGTAAATACTCCTAAATCCTCTTGATTATCATTAATTTATTTCCTCTACATATCTGTTAAGATCAATGGGAATCTGGAACCAATACCAGTTAGTTGACTTCAGGTGAGAGGCAGAACACCCTGAAATTTTTACCAGTCTACTGCAATCATAACACAAACACAAACAACCATTTACACCCACATTTACACCTATGGACAATTTAGTGTTTCTAGCAAAATAATGTGTATTTCTTTGATTTGTGGGAGGAAATTGGAGTAGCTGGAGTAAACCCACATACGCACAGGCAGAGTATGCAAACGACACAGGGAAATCTCATTTTAGTTTAATTTTCTTTAGGTTTCTATATAGTACACTATTAAAATTTTGAATTCTGTTGTAAAGTTCACACACCTACATGTGCATCTGAGGAGTTTAGTGCATCTGTAATGATTTAAAAAAATAGGAAAAAAAATTATGAATAAATAAATAAAAAGCTTACTTAGTGTGCTGTTGTTGCTTATGTGCCCATGTAGTCCTGTATATGGTATTGCAAATGCAACCACAAATTGGGACACCCCATCTAAATTGTGAATTTAAATAAAAAAAGAAAACCATTCCTCAAAACAATGTACAGGTTTTATGGTCTAACTTTGTGTACATTACAATTGGCAGGTTTTAGTCTGCTCAAAAACATTTGAAAGTTTCATGGTGTCCAACTGCACAAAAGGTTTTTGGAAAGCAAACTTTTCAAATTTTTGGATGTGAATTTTGGAACAGATCGAAATTTGTTCAGTCTGCTAAAAGTATTCTGTAGCCTATGCAAAAAAAACGAAATCCCATTTCCAAAGTGATAGATTTTAGAGGGTGTTTTTACACAGACATTGGATCTCACAAAACTAGTGGCCAAAACAATTATTCACTCAAGGCTCAGTGGATGTCAGGGTTTCTAATTTCTAAAAATAAGATCTTGTTATTTGCTAGCAACATTTGCTATTCAAGCTTAAAAGCTGTTAATCATGTAACTCCATCTCCGTCTCAAACACACACACACACACACACACGCACGCACGCACACACACACACACACACACACACACACACACACACACACACACCACTGACTGAATAACCATCATTCAGTCCATCCTCCTGGACAGTGCAATATTACTCTTCTAAGTGCAATACTCATGTTTAGAGCAGGTCTCAGACATCATAGTATTTTAACAACATCATCTTATAATTAAAATCTGTACCTCTTATATCGTATATCATGCACCCTTGTGTATATGTGTAAATATGTAAATATATGTATAGGTTTGTATATTTGTGAATAATACAGCCGTGAGGGAGGGGCACAAACCAGTGTCTCTCCCTCACGGCGGTCCCAAGCCCAGATAAATGCAGAGGGTTGCGTCAGGAAGGGCATCCGGCATAAAACAAATGCCAAATAAAACATGCGAGTCATATCAAGAAAATTCATACCGGATCGGTCTAGGCTCGGGTTAACAACGACCGCCATCAGTGCTGTTAAACAACAGGGTGCTGGTGGAAATTGGACTACTATTGGTCGAAGACGTCGAAGAAGGAGAGGCGGGAGGCGTGTCCGTAGGCAGAGAGAGAAGAGGAAAGGCAGGAGTCTAGAACTGAAAGTAGGGACTTTGAATGTTGGAACTATGACAGGAAAAGGTAGAGAGCTGGCTGACATGATGCAGAGGAGGAAGGTGGACACACTGTGTGTTCAGAAGACCAGGTGGAAAGGTAGTAAGGCTAGAAGCATAGGAGCAGGGTTTAAGCTGTTTTTTCATGGCGTGGATGGGAAGAGAAATGGAGTAGGAGTCATCTTGAAGGAGGAGTTTGTCAGGAATGTTCTAGAAGTGAAAAGAGTGTCAGACAGAGTGATGAGTCTCAAGTTAGAAATTGAAGGCGTGATGTTCAATGTTGTTAGTGCTTATGCCCCACAAGCAGGATGTGAGCAAGAAGAGAAGGAGACATTCTGGAGTGAGTTAGATGAAGTGATGCAGAATACCCCCAAAGATGAAAGAGTGGTCATTGGGGCAGACCTCAATGGACATGTTGGTGCAGGCAACAGAGGGGACGAGGAAGTGATGGGCAGGTTTGGTATCCAGGACAGGAACACAGAAGGACAGATGTTGGTAGAATTTGCAAAAAGGATGGAAATGGCTGTGGTAAATACTTTCTTCCAGAAGAGAGAGGAGCATAGCGTGACTTATAAAAGCGGAGGTAGGAGCACACAGGCAGACTACATCTTGTGCAGGCAATGTAATTTGAAGGAAGTCAGTGACTGCAAAGTAGTAGTGGATGAGAGTGTTTCCAAACAGCATAGGATGGTGGTGTGCAGGATGATGCTGAGGAAGGTGAAGAAGGCAAAGACAGAGCAGAAGACAAAGTGGTGGAAGCTGAAAATGAGTATCGTGTTGTCTTCAAGGAGGAGTTGAAACAGGCTTTGGGTGGTCAGGAAGTGCTTCCAGATGACTGCAGAACTACAGCTAATGTGATCAGGGAGACAGGTAGGATAATAATTGGTGTGTCATCTGGAAGGAGAGGAGATAAGGAGACTTGGTGGTGGAATGAGGAAGTGCAGGAGTGTGTACAAAGGAAGAGGCGAGCTAAGAAGAAGTGGGACATAGAGAGGACCGAAGAGAGTAAACAGGAGTACAGGGAGACACAGTGTAAGGCGAAGGTAGCGGTGTCAAAGGCCAAACAGGGGGCGTATGATGACTTGTATGATAGGTTGGATAGTAAAGAGGGAGAAAATGATCTATACAGGTTGGCACAGCAGAGAAATAGAGATGGGAAGGATGTGCAACAAGTTTGAGTGATTAAGGACAGAGAGGGAAATGTATTGACTGATGACGGAAGTGTGCTGGAAAGATGGAAAGAGTACTTTGAAGAGCTGATGAATGAGGAAAATGAGAGAGAAAAAAGAGTACAAGAGGTGACTGTTGAGGACCAGGAAGTAGCAAAGATTAGTAAGGGTGAAGTGAGGAGGGCATTGAAGAGGATGAAGAATGGAAAGGCAGTTGGCCCTGATGACATACCAGTGGAGGTATGGAAGTGTCCAGGAGAGGAAGCAGTAGATTTCCTGACAAGAACATTCAACAAGGTCGTAGAGAGTGAGAGGATGCCAGAAGAATGGAGGAGAAGTGTGCTGGTGCCCATTTTTAAGAACAAGGGAGATGTGCAGAGTTATGGCAACTACAGAGGGATAAAGTTGATGAGCCATACGATGAAGTTATGGGAAAGAATAGTGGAAGCAAGACTAAAGGCAGAGGTCAGCATCTGTGAACAACAGTTTGGTTTCATGCCAAGAAAGAGCACCACAGATGCAGTGTTTGCCTTTAGGATGCTAATAGAGAAGTACAGAGACGGTCAGAAGGAGCTGCATTGTGCCTTTGTGGATCTCGAGAAAGCATATGACAGGGTGCTGAGAGAGGAACTGTGGCATTGCATGAGGAAGTCTGGAGTGGCAGAGAAGTATGTTAGAGTGGTGCAGGACATGTATGAGAGATGTAAGACAGTGGTGAGGTGTGCTGTCGGTGTGACAGAAGAGTTCAAGGTGGAGGTGGGACTGCATCAAGGGTCAGCTCTGAGCCCCTTCTTGTTTGCTATGGTGATGGACAGGCTGACAGACGAGGTTAGGCAAGAATCTCCATGGACTATGATGTTTGCAGATGACATTGTGATCTGCAGTGAGAGCAGAGAACAAGTGCAGGAAAATCTAGAGAGGTGGAGGTATGCCCTGGAAAGGAAGGGAATGAAGGTTAGCCTCAGTAAGACAGAATACATGTGTATGAATGCCAAGGACCCAACAGGAACGGTGAGGTTACAAGGAGCAGAGATAAGGAAGGTAGAGGATTTTAAGTACTTATGGTCAACAATCCAGAGCAATGGAGAGTGTGGAAAAGAGGTGAAGTAGCGTGTGCAGGCTGGTTGGAATGGTTGGAGAAAAGTGTCCGGTGTGATGTGTGATAGGAAGGTATCGGCAAAAATGAAAGGAAAAGTGAAAGACGGTGTTGAGGCCAGCGATGTTGTATGGTTGAGAAACAGTGGCCCTGGGGAAAAGACAGGAGGCAGAGCTGGAGGTAGCAGAGATGAAAATGTTGAGGTTCTCTTTGGGAGTAACGAGGATGGATAGGATCAGGAATGAGCACATCAGAGGGACAGCACATATAAGACATTTTGGAGACAAAGTCAGAGAGGCTAGATTGAGATGGTTTGGACATGTACAGAGGAGGGATAGTGAGTATATTGGTAGTAGGATGTTGAGGTTGGAACTACCAGGCAGAAGGCCTAGAGGAAGACCAAAGAGATGATTCATGGATGTGGTGAAGGAGGACATGAAGGCAGTTGGTGTAAGAGAAAAAGATGCAGAGGATAGGGTGAGATGGAGGCAGATGATTCGCTGTGGCGACCCCTGAAGGGAACAGCCGAAAGGAAAAGAAGAAGTTTGTAGATTTGTGAATATGTGAATAGATATATAGCCATATGTAGTGTATACAGTAAGTCTGTAGTGTATAAATGTCTATGTGTACCTATAGGTATGTGTATATGTGTATGCAGGTATGTGCACATGTATAGCTTAGTGTACTGTAGTTTGTTTGTTGTTTCTTGTGCACTTTCTTCTTATAATTGTTGCTAAACAAAGAGCTGTTAACCTGATTTTCATTCTTCGTGCAACAGTTGACAACAAAGATATCTTCACCTTTCTCTTTTATTAAAAGTAAAGATACCAACTTTAGATGGTAAAATATAAAACATGGTTATAAATATAATGATGGAATAGGGTAATCAACTTAAAAACTGTATATAAAACTGTATATAAAACATGGGCCGCAGAACTGGTGGGAAGGAGGGACTGACTTTTTCCTCAACCCCAAAATTTTTTTAAGTATGTCTACTGACATCTCAAAAATGTTTAAAATGCGTAGTTTGTACAAACATAGTATAACCTACATGTACATCATGTACCGTAAATGCTTATACACCAAACATACAGTACTGGTCCATTTAAAAAAAATTAGCATATTGTGATAAAGTTCATTATTTTCTGTAATGTACTGCTAAAAATTAAACTTTCATATATTTTAGATTCATTGCACACCAACTGAAATATTTCAGGTCTTTTATTGTTTTAATACTGATGATTTTGGCATAAAGCTCATGAAAACCCAAAATTCCTATCCCCAAAAATTAGCATATCATGAAAAGGTACTCTAAACGAGCTATTAACCTAATCATCTGAATCAACTAAGTAACTCTAAACACCTGCAAAAGATTCCTGAGGCTTTTAAAAACTCCCAGCCTGGTTCATTACTCAAAACCGCAATCATGGGTAAGACTGCCGACCTGACTGCTGTCCAGAAGGCCATCATTGACACACTCAAGCAAGAGGGTAAGACACAGAAAGAAATCTCTGAACGAATAGGCTGTTCCCAGAGTGCTGTATCAAGGCACCTCAGTGGGACGTCTGTGGGAAGGAAAAAGTGTGGCAGAAAACACTGCACAACTAGAAGAGGTGACCGGCCCCTGAGGAAGATTGTGGAGATGGGCCGATTTCAGACCTTGGGGGACCTGTGGAAGCCATGGACTGGGCTACAGGTGCCGCATTCCCCAGGTCAAGCCACTTTTGAACCAGAAACCGTGGCAGAAGCGCCTGACCTGGGCTACAGAGAAGCAGCACTGGACTGTTGCACAGTGGTCCAAAGTACTTTTTTCTGATGAAAGCAAATTTTGCATGTCATTCGGAAATCAAGGTGCCAGAGTCTGGAGGAAGACTGGGGAGAAGGAAATGCATAAATGCCTGAAGTCCAGTGTCAAGTACCCACAGTCAGTGATGGTCTGGGGTGCCATGTCAGCTGCTGGTGTTGGTCCACTGTGTTTTATCAAGGGCAGGGTCAATGCAGCTAGCCATAAGGAGATTTTGGAGTACTTCATGCTTCCATCTGCTGAAAAGCTTTATGGAGATGAAGATTTCATTTTTCAGCACGACCTGGCACCTGCTCACAGTGCCAAAACCACTGGTAAATGGTTTACTGACCATGGTATTACTGTGCTCAAATGGCCTGCCAACTCTCCTGATCTGAACCCCATAGAGAATCTGTGGGATATTGTGAAGAGAAAGTTGAGAGACACCAGACCCAACACTGTGGATGAGCTTAAGGCTGCTATCGAAGCATCCTGGGCCTCCGTAACACCTCAGCAGTGCCACAGGCTGATTGCCTCCATGCCACGCCGCATTGAAGCAGTCATTTCTGCAAAAGGATTCCCGACCAAGTATTGAGTGCATGACTGAACATAATTATTTGAAGGTTGACTTTTTTGTATTAAAAACACTTTTTTTATTGGTCGGATGAAACGTGCTAATTTTTTGAGATAGGGATTTTTGTTTTTTCTTTACTTATTTGCCAATATTAAAACAATAAAAGGCTTGAACTACTTCAGTTGTGTGTAATGCATCTAAAATATATAAAAGTCTAATGTTTATCAGTACATTACAGAAAATAATGAACTTTATCACAATGTACTAATTTTTGAGAAGGACCAGTGTAGTCATATAGTGGTTGCCTTCTAGGAAATGTACCGGTATTCCTTCTTTTTTTCAGATCCGATTGAGCTGAGGCATGATTAGATTGAAACTTTGAAATAAGTAAATCAGTGGATATGTGCACACAGAATACACCTGACATCTAAAATCTGGAAATTGGCTATGCATGGTCTCCTTGAGGGGATTATGCTCCAGTCGTTCACTGACTGAGCAGTGGTGGTCTGGTGGTAAAGGTGCTGGATCTCTTATCTTCAGGTTGGTTGTTCAAGCCCCACTCTCCATAGGTTGTCACTGTCCCCCCAGTGCAGCTAACTGGGTTATCAAAGGCCAGCCATGTCTCCCACTGTCTTTGGTGTGAGGCATGTAAAAGAACTATTGATGACTTTTGACAAGAGTATGCTGCATAGCCGTCAGTGTGCCGCCCTGCGATGGCCTGGCAAGCTGTCCAGGGTGTACTCTGCCTTCGCCCAGAGTTGGCTGGGATGGGTGGCAGACTCCCCATGACCCTAATTAGGATTAAGCGGTTACAGAAAATGAACACAGGGCAGTGGTGGTCTAGTGGTATAGGGCGCTGGATCGCTGATCCAAAGGTCGGGGGTTCGAGTCCCACTCTCCACAAGGTTGTCACTGTCCCCCCCCAGTGGAGCTAACTGGGTTATCAAAGGCCGGCCATGTCTCTCACTGTCTATGGTGTGAGGCATGTAAAAGAACCATTGCTGACTTTCGACAAGAGTAGGCTGCAAAGCCGTCAGCGTGTTTCCGCCCTGCGATGGCCTGGTGAGCTGTCCAGGGTGTACTCTGCCCTCGCCCGAAGTTGGCTGGGATGGGCACCAGCCTCCCCGCGACCCAAATTAGGATTAAGCGGGAACAGAAAATGAACAATGAACGTTCACTTACTGAATGGACTCCCAAAATTTTCAGTTAGCCCCCCCATTCGTCAAATCGCTCTGCGGGCCTTGATAAACGGTGCAGCTGGAGACCAAAAGAGTGTTTAGTGAAGATGATTGTATCATGAGTAGGACATGAAACTTCTGTAGTTAATTACAATATTGCATGATAAATTTTAACAGAATATAGTCAATTAGCATTTAGTTATTTTAGATTTTTTTTTCAATTGCTACATTCTTTATTCTGGCTATATATACTACTAAAAGTACAATACAGTACTGTAATCTTCAGAGAGTTTGTGTATGAGCGTCTGCGCAAGGCTGCGTATGGTTGATGTTCTTTAAAGCTCACCACACTGTTGTGGCTATAAACATGCACACAGCTCGCATTTCATTGGTCCTTGCGTAAGATCTGGGCACAGAAGAAGAGAATCTTGAGCAGTTGGCTAAACAACATTTCTGTTATATATTTAGCTTATGATGACACAGAGGCAGTAGGTAGTTTTGTCGCAGAGGTGTAGATTTTGTGAGATGTTCCTCCGTTTTGTCCTATTTTATTTATTGCTACAATGAGCCACTGGAGTACATGAGTGCTGTAACAAAAAAGAAGAAGCCAGGCACTGCTAAGCTAACAGCTAGTTCATGAAGTGTTTTCTACTTGGCGTCCTCTCAATGCAGCTTGTCTCCCAACTAGGGGAGCTTTGAGAGCACCATGTCCTGTTCGGGAAACTTGATTTGGGATGTGAGGAAACGCTCCATTGGGTACAACGATCCCAACGTTTTCAGAACGAACTATTTAGGTAAGACGTCAGTCGTGTTTTTAATTTTCTTACCGACGTCATGCTTTTAACGCTTTATTTACGTGTGGTGATGACAGCTGGCACTTGTTGGGAGCTTGGAGTATAAAAACTGGCATTCTGTTCTTTAGGACAATGTTATGGTTTCATTGATTCCGTTCTCTTTCACCAGTGCCTTAAGGGTTGTTGTTGTTGTTGTTTGGCAGAACAGCGTCGCTGATCTCGCCTCTCAAACTAGAATACTGTAATATGGACCATAAGAGTCAGGCAGTCGTGACATTGACATGCTGTATTACCAAAACATGAAAGTTATTTTCCGTTACTGCTTAAGATCCCCGATCAGCCGATGCATCTCGTTTTGAAATATTGAAAGTCGGTGAACTACAATACAATTAGTTATTAGCAACATTTAACACGACAGTGGTTATATTATTTACTGAAATTGTTGTAGGTTCTGTTCATGCATCCATTGCTGATACAGTAAATTCAATGCAATGGAATAAAAAAAAAGGAACTGCTAAAATTATTACAACAAAATCACTGTTATTCATTTGTCAAACTGCTTAATCCTAGTAAGCTGGAGCCTGTCTGAGTGCAGGGTATTGTTTTTTAGGATTAACTTTTAAAGATTTGTAAAGTGATGAATGTATTAGGACTGCCATTTATTGTAGACTGTACCATCCCAAATTATTTTATTAGTATCTAGTATTGCATAATGGCTAACTGCACCTGAAGCCAACCAGAAGATAAAACAACCTTCTCTTTAATGTTCCTAAAAATAAATTTGAAGTTAGACTTGATTTCTTGCTTTTGTATGTATACTGAGTCATTAAAACTAAATTTCTGTGTGTGTGTGTATATATATATATATATATATATATATATATATATATATATATATATATATGTATGTATATATATATATATATGTATGTATATATATATATATATGTATGTATATATATATATATATGTATATAATATGTGTGTATGTGTATACGTGTGTGTATATATATATATATATATATATATATATATATATATATATGTGTGTGTGTGTGTATGACAGTGTCCTATGGCTTTATTGATAATAGAACTTGGGTAATTGAGAAAATGATGAATTGTCACATGTAGGTTGTGCAAAACTGGATCAAATTCAGTTTGAGCAAAACATGTTTGCCTGTACAAATTGAGGAGTGGTTTGGAAAGCCCTTTGTAAAGGCTCAGAAGTGTCCACTATTGTTAGTCTAGTGTGTGCCATAAATTCACATATAATAAACATATTTTCAGATTGCTGCTTCTAAAATGTCAGTAAAAACCACATGTTAATAAAAGTATATATAAGGATCATGTGTAACAGTGTTTGGAAAACTTGCTTTTCATTTTAAGTTTTTAGGACTAACAGTAGTAGACTTTGATTCCCACACACAGCATTATGCCAAGGGTGCTTATGACACTTGCCATTTCACTGGTTTTCTTTCTTGGACCCCCTTTGCCAGCTCTTTACCACCTCATACCAGGAACATCCCACAAGACCTGCTGTTTTAGATGTAGTTATTTAGCTATGATAATGCAGAAGAATGCAACACTAGCAAATATTACACAGACCTTAATGCTTGTTAATTTTTTTTTCTGCTTCCAACTTATTCACTTAGAAAACTTGATAAATCCGGCCCTACACATCTGTCTCCCCATGCATGAGCAGTGTTTTTGTTGTTTCTCTAAACAGTTAGCTGGACTTTGGCTAATAGAATTACAGACATTTGCTATAAGGTTACACCTTTTTGAACATCTGAGATCTGGTAGAAACATTAACCCAGTTCATTCAATAGTCTTCAGACAGATTGCGTGTAGCTTTATTAGGCTTCCCTGTCTTAATTGATGGGGAACCATCAAAATAAGATGTGATGTTAAGTTAAAAATGGGGACTCGCAGCAACCTTAAGATGATTTTTAAAGATTCAACGCTAGACTTGTTACACAGAAAATGTGTACTCCTGAAAACTAAGTGAAATACAGACTGTGCTGGCACAATTTGTGGACCAAATAATGTCTTAGCTAGGCTGCCAAATCAACACGAAACATCTGTTTTGCCAATGTATCTCTCTTTGTTCAGTTTTCATTGATCATTTCAGCATTGCTTGGGAGGGTAAGTTCTACTGCAGTGTCAATTATAGAGCATGTTCACTTGCAGAAGCTATAGTGTGAATCAAGATACTGTTTGTCCTGTAGGGAACTGCCTTCAAGCTTCTGCTTTCCATTTGAGTGCCACTTGCTAAAATGCCAATTCAGTGCCAATATATTTAGCGCTACAAGTGTTCTACTGAAATGTAGCAGTATCTCTTTGCAGATAACGGATACAAAGCTTCCAAAAATGGTTATCCATTACAAGTAATGAACTTCCATTAGTTTCCAGTCCCTTCATAATTGAGAAAAGACATGAGCATACAGATGAATCTTCATTTATTTGAGGAAAGAATGAATGAATGTACAGATGGATCTCAAATATTGTGCTACAACCAGATATGAAAATTCATTTGGTGTTAATTTCAGAAGTCAGTAGCTATAGCTCATTAAGGGGATTGGGGCTTGCTTTTTATTATTAACTTTGTACTATGGTTCTTTTTGCTTGTTTTAGCTGAAGGGGAATATATTGGAAGTGAAGTATGCCATTTAATCCTGTGTAAAAACCAGATTTAGCAACATGGTTATCTGTACTATGTTATCGGTTTATTTGTCAGCCATGTTGGTAACATGACTTTATAAATACTTTTTCATTTGTAGGCAGAAGAGAATTTGTGCAGCGTCTGAAACTTGAAGCTATACTTAAAGTGCATGATGGCTGTGTGAGTATCAAAAATGCATCTACTCAGGTTCATGTTTAATTTTTTTTTCCTGGATGTAGATTGCAACAGTTCGATTTGTCTGAGACCGCTTCCCCTTTATTTATGAAGTGAACTGAGAGGATGAAGTCTCATGCTGTGATGCTGTATTGCAAAGCTTGATTTCTTTTAAGGACTCTGTATGCATTTCTTCTTTCATAGCTGGTTATGCTTTCAGTCACTTAATAAAAGTTGCAGTGTGTCTGTTTTTTTTTTTTGTTTGTTTGTTTGTTTGTTTGTTTGTTTCTTTTCTGTGTTGCACTAAAACAGAAAGTGTGACTATTTTTAAGTGTTTACAGTTTTTCTGCTAATGGAAAAGAGAGCTTCCATTATCACCAAACTGAAAATAACCCGAACTGTTTCCAAGTTGTGACACAGTCCTCATATTTAGAGCAGCCTCTTTTGTAGTCAACAGTAGTGGTGGCCTGGTGGTATAGGGTGCTGGATCGCTGACCCTAAGGTTGGGGGTTCAAGTCCCACTCTCCACAAGGTTGTCACTGTCCCCCCCCAGTGCAGCTAACTGGGTTATCAAAGGCCGGCCATGTCTCTTGCTGTCTATGGGGAGAGGCATGTAAAGGAACCATTGCTGACTCTCGACAAGAGTGGGTTGCAAAGCTGTCAGTGTGTTTCAGTCCCTTGCTAAAGGGTTGTGTCAAGAAGGGCATCCAACATAAAAACCTATGCCAAATCAAACATTCGAATCATTCGCTGTGGCGACCCCTGAAAAAGGGAAAAAAGCCAAAAGGAAATCTCTTTCGTAGTCAACAATCAGTTTCTGACCTGTCAGTGATCAGTGTAATATTCCAGCTTATTTGTGACTGAAATCAATAGAATAAAATTGTAAAAACTGAGAAGGAAACCATTTTTCAGATCTGACGAAAATGGGTTTGTGTGATGAAGCTTTGTGTTGCTTGATGCACTGTGGGGGGCCTCAGAATTGGAAGAAACCAAAATGCCACAGACTCTGCAGGTTAAGTTAATGAAATATTGATTGATTTCTTTTAAAGGCAGAGTCATGGTCGAAGGCTCAATTATCCTTCACCTGAACTCACTCTTTGGCTGCTATTGTTCATGTTGCTATTTCTGTTGTTTATTGTGTCAGTTCAGTCTTCAGATTCAGAGCTGCTTAATTTTGTGAAATTGTTAATTTTCCCAAATTATGAGTATACATAAGTGGCAGATATCCTGAGTGGTTTCTGTGCGAGTTCAACAAATGTCTGTTTCTCTGATTTTGAATAGGTTAACACCATATCTTGGAATGATACAGGAGAGTACATCTTATCTGGATCTGATGACACCAATTTGGTCATCACAAACCCCTACAACAGAAAGGTAAATTTAGGCTTGAGTGTTGTATAGAACCAAGAGGTTCTTGGCTGTGTAACGTAAGATGAAATCTAGACTGTCCAATATAAATAATGTACACACTTAAATGTGTTACCTGTCTATCAAATTAATGATTTATACAATTAAACCCTAAACTAAATCTAATTAGTATACACTAGGAATTGCACGATCTGATTGGCCCAATATCCTGAGATTAAAAAAAAAACATTACTCCTATTGGATAACACTTGACAAGATGACAGACATGCACAGTTTGCCAGGGTCACTTTAAGTAGACTGTATCATGATTACACTTTAAAATAAAATATAAATTGTAAACTTCTGATTTCAGTTTGTTTTTCTTGTTTCTGCATAGTATATTGCCATGTAGTTTGTACTAAATCCTTAATCAAGACCCTCGCATGACCTGCATCGGTCATTTTTTAAAATGCATAATTATAAGTTCTAACAATCACATCTTAGTTTGCTTTTAATGTTTCCACCTACTACGTACCTACACTGTTACAGTGATTTGAAAAGGTTTTGTTACTCAGGCATTACAGTAAAACTACCACTATCAGGCTTGGTAGAAGTCACTGAATTAAAAAGGCCCCTATTCAGCCACAGCCACCTCATCCTCGTGACTAATTATGAATGATTGGTGGAGCTAGCATATGATTTCACTGACCTTTCATGTGTTAAGGGTACTCGGAAACATGGTGTTACACCCATTGGCAGGTTATTGTCTATTTAAATGCAATGACTGTTATAATATTACTCCGCGTTTAGTACAATTTGCATATGCTCTCAAATGTCTAGTTATAGCATCATGAAAATATATATAATTCTGAAGTAGTTCTGCTACAAAGTTCAACCTACTTAAGCACATCAGTGTAGGACACGCCATAGAATCAAATTTTGTGCATTTCTTAATGTGTGTTATCTGTTGTGTGTCTGAAACTGTTTGCTTATATATAATCTCATGACTCTTTTCATTCTTGATCAGGTCAAAACAACAATTCGGTCAGGTCACCGGGCCAATATTTTCAGTGCAAAATTCATGCCCCACACTAACAACCAGCAGATTGTGTCCTGTTCAGGAGATGGCATCATTTTCTACACACACACAGAGAAGAGCCCAGACATCAACAGGCAGTGCCAGATGACATGCCACTATGGAACTGCATATGAGGTATGACACTTACAAGAGATACAAATGAAAGCAGCCGGTGATGAACATATGATGCATAAGTATTATTTGAATAGTTTAAACCCTTTATAGAGCAAAACTTTAAGCCTCTGTGTGTGTGTGTGTGTGTGTGTATGAAATAGTGTGCTGCTGTAGGTGCTATAAGTTACAGGTGCTATAAAAAGTGACACTTTAAACTGTGCACCATTAGTTTCCACATTTAAACTTCATTTAATTTGGTAATCTTATCAAAGGATGGTGAGCTATATTATGCTGTATACATAACTGGATGTATTAGCTGGGTCCTCATCATAGAGCTACTTTAAAAAAAAAAAAGTTTGCTGGCTGCATGCTGATGAACAGCGACACTGTAAAAGTCAGCATATATAACTGGGGACAGAGTGGGCTCCCCAGTTATGCAGTCATGATTACTTTTTCCATACAAATTTGGCTTAATTTTTTGCCCACCTTTTTAAATATAAGCAACTGAGACAAGCTGCTGTGCACCATGATGCTGAGCTAAAAATAGAGCGCAGTGAAGTTTCAGCAGTGAGACTGATATGCTGTGATATGCTGACAAGTGTGGTCCTTATGTCTTTTAGAAAATAAATTAAGAGCCTGCTGGTCTGAAGGCTTTGAGCAACTGTAATTTTGGTTTGAGGTTAAATGTTGTGGAATAAGAATTAAAGGTGTATGTAAATGAAGACATCTTAAAAAATAAATAAAGGGGAAAAAAGACGTGCAATACAGTATTTATACATTTGTCTTGTACCAGAACATTTACTGATAACAAGAGGTCTTAGAATAGTGGGGGTCTAACTGGGATTTGAACACGCAATCTCCCAATCATGAGCGCAGCACCCTAAGCACTACTCCACCGGCCCCACAATTATTTAATACTCCTTCCAATTTATGAAGTTGTTTCGGACAACAATGTTTTAATTGAAACCATTGTTGCTTTAAAAGACAAGTTGCATAATGTGGTGACATCAGTGTCTTTTTATTGCCTGTTTTTTGTCTGTCTCAAGATAATGACCGTTCCAAATGACCCGTACACTTTCCTGTCCTGTGGGGAAGATGGCACTGTAAGGTGGTTTGACCTGCGCACAAAGACAAGCTGCACAAAAGAGGACTGCAAAGATGTAAGATGAATCTTGAAATGTACATGCATTTTATGTTCCTTTTACATTATTTATTGCATTCTCTTATTACTAACTTCTGTAAGTTATGATACTGTGAATGGGGAAATTTGATTCATATTAGCATAACTAAATTAATATGGTATGGTAAAGTGGACAGCCTGCCAAAAAATAAATAAAAAAATTTTGATTTATGGGCAGGCTGCCTCATTGCATGTTCTTGCAAATTGCTGTTCAGTACATATCTTGCATCAGAGTTGAACAACTGAGATTGCCTCAGGGAGAGGATGCAGCTCTGATCTGAGATCAGATTCACATATTTTGACCTTTATGCTCAGCCCAAATTAACATTAACAACACACCCAAAATTCTCTTGCCAGATGTTGTGAGAACTCAACAACCCCCACCCTGTATGATACATGGTTTGATTGAGATATAGGTTGTTTGGTGTTTTGAATACAGCACTGATTTAAAATCTGTATGAATAAAAACTATGTGTCTGTCTGCTATATAATCGAAAGTGTCAACATGTTCACACACAAAAACCATCAATACTGTATACAGTTTGACCTCAGGAAGTTAATGCATATGTGTATTTTTCACTATGAACCACACATGTAAGTGTAGCTTGCATATCTCCCTCACAGATAGTCAAAGGGATACCACTTGTATCGGCTTCACCATATTGCCGACACATGGCCATAAAAACACGTCTGCCTTTTCCCCATTTGGCAACAAATTGGACTTTCTCAATAGCTTCCGCTAGAAAGCCCCAGCTGTGTATAGAGCATCGAACTCGATGAAGTAGAATGTCAGGTGTTTATAAACCTAAAACACGGTCTCTGTACAGAAGCTTTATTTCATATTGTATATTCTCTATAATTTATTTTTCATTTCCTGCAATCCACTGGATTTTACTGACTGTACACAGGATGCTTTCCATTATAATCTGCTTGGCTGTTGTAAGTTCATCTGGTACTGTTTCAACATGCATCATAAATTGGCCTTATTTTTATATAAAGTGGCCTACTTATAATCTTTTAGCATTTACATTACTTAATTACAAGCTCAAGAGTGAGCTTAAACCTTTCCGTAGGAGTTCGCACAGTCTTTGAGTTAACGAGCAATTTTCCCAATGAATATGGCTTAATGCCTTCAATATTGCAAGTGGTCATTGAAAAAACATGCTGAGTTTAGTCTATAAGCATGCATACATTTTGCTTTGTATAACATGCTTCAAACTTAGTTTTTTTTTTTTTAAGAAAACTACTGGCAAACTGTAATTTTTTTTTTTTTTTTTATCATAAAGTACTGTAGAGCAGCACAAGAAACTGCACGAAAGCCTTCAGATGACGACAAAATGCTGTGTGAAAGTGAAATAGCTCTATGTGAGAGTGAAAGCCACCGAACCAGCTACTGCTGTTCGTAGTACTTTAAAGCTACAATTATCTCAGAAATTTGGACCATTCTGAGCTTATACTTTTTTTTTTTTTTTTTTTTTTTTTTTCTTTTTTTTTTCTCCTACTATGGCTATTTAGCTTTGAACTCAAATATTTGAGGATGTAGCACTAACAAGGAAAGCATCTTTTACTCTCGTACTCTTATTAAATATTTTTGAGCTTCCAGACAATTTCAAGTACACAGAAACATGTTATTGCCATCGTATTCCTATCTCCAAGCATGCTTATTTTGTGACTTATCATGGGACTCCAACTGAAAGTGGTTAGCACGTTCACAGCAATGAGGCCATGGTTCGATTCCAACGCTCATGCATTTTTGTGTGCCATTTGCATGTTCTCCCCGTGGATTTCCTCTGGGTACCTTAGTTTCCTTGTGCAATCTAAAAACCTGGGTAATTGGCTGTTCCAAATCACCCCAGATGTGAGTCTGTATGTTGAACCTGCGATGGCGCGGTGAGCTGTACGGGGGTGCTCTGCTCTCGTTCAAAGTTGGCTGAGATGAGGCGCCAGCCTCCTCTCAACTCTGTTTAGGATTAAGTGATTAAGAAAATGAATGAATAAATGCCCATATTTATCTTTTCCATTGTTCTTTCTATGAGAAGATTCATATTTATTTATTGATTTTAATTCATTCCTTTTTGGGACTGTTTGTACCCAGGATATTTTGATTAATTGCCGGAGAGCTGCTACCTCAATAGCCATTTCTCCACTTGTGCCCTACTATCTTGCTGTTGGATGCTCAGACAGTTCAGTTAGAATCTATGACAGACGAATGCTTGGTACCAGAGCTACAGGTGAGCTGAAGAAAATTTCTCATACTTGCAACATCGAACACGTTCCCCTAATCGTTATTTATGAGTGACCCATTTCATGCCGCATCATGAAAAGAACATGAGTTAAAGTACTCAACTTGATTTATTTTTAATGGCTGCAAACCATTTTGAAATTGTTTGGTACATCTTGGTGTTTTCAGACAATACTGTAAACATACATTAACTATAATTGCAAATAGAGTTCAACTCCTAATATTTTCTCAGTGGTACTTTCTTTAAAAGCATCTTAAATTAAGTACTGTGAGTTTTAGTTTCTGTTCAGTTTATTCATAAATTCCTTTAGAAAAGGTAATTTTTAGGTGGCACGGTGACGTAGTAGTTAGCATGTCTGCCTCAGAGCAAGAAGGGCTGGGTTTGATTCCTAGCAAGGGCATTTTCTGCATGGAGTGTGTGGATTTTCTCTGGGTACTCCGGTTTCCTCTCACAGTCTATAAACATGCACAGTAAGTTAAGTCGCTGTTCCAAATCTCCCCTAGCTGTGAATCATTGTGTAAGTGTTAGCCCTGCGATGGCAAGCTGTCCAGGGTGTACCGTGCCCTTGCCCAGAGTTGGTTAAGATGGTGCCATCCTCCTCGTGACCCTAATTAGGATTGAGTGGTTCAGAAAATGAATGTCATTTTGGTACTGAATTGCTACTAGTTGAGATCAACGTGCTTTGTAATACAAGTAAGAATGTATTTTGTTTATTTTCTACCTTATTGACCATTTATAGGTAACTACGTGGGTCGAGGGACAACAGGTATGTGTGTAAGATTCGTCCCTCCCCACTTGTCCAACAAGTCCTGCCGTGTGACATCCCTATGCTACAGTGGCGATGGACAGGAGGTTCTAGTCAGCTACTCCACTGATTACATCTACCTGTTTGACCCCAAAGACGACCAGGCCAGAGAACTGAAGGGTCCATCTGAGGAGAGGAGAGAGGAGGTAACTCGCATAAGCAGCATAACTGTCCATCTGCTAAGGACATAGAAATAGCTCAACATTATTGGGCAGCAGAGAAGTGATGTGTGGGACATGGCAGGTCTCTTGGTGACTTCCATCAGGCTGGCTCAGATCATAGGTGTCAAGATTAAACACCATCTGATCTAACTGTTAATGACCTGGGTAGTTTGAATTTTATTAGTTGAAGGTATATTAATTGATTGAATATTCGAGAAATCCCGAGATATTTGTCAATAAACCAGCTTATGATTTCTATGTTTCAGATCACGAGGCTTGGTCTGTAAAACCTGGTGGTGTATGTGGGATTAAAGTTAAGAGGGCAGGTGGGGAAATATGCTGGGCCAATGACACAGGGTCTCTCTGTGTTTGTAGCTGTGCCTGGATTCCCCCATGCACACATTCCTTTCTAAACAGAGCTGCAGACGCAGGCTATGTTCCATTGCAAGGACAGAAATAGACTTGGTTCACAATGACACTCAGAGTTAGAGAGTAGAAACCCTTCGATCGCTCTTCAAATTAAATTCCTGTGAAGAGAAGGCATCTTTTTGTCAGTCATCTCTGCCTTTAGCCTACATTTTTAACTACTGAAGATGTATGCCTCTTTTGCTATTTTAAATAAATTCTATTCTCAAACATCTGTGTTTAATAATGAAAAGAACCATAAGATGTTTTGCTATGACTTTTTCAGTCTGTGTGTTCGCTTGCATGCATGTGTATGTATGTATGCATGCATGTCTGTATGTCTCCTCTAAGCACTTGAGATGGACCATCATACAGTAGAACGTGTAAATGCTGTCAAATAAATCAGTATTCGGGGACTTTTATTATTGAGGGAATGTGGACACTGTGCTCTGGATTAAAAATTAAAATAGACTACAGGGGTGCAGATGTTCCCTTTGAAAGGACCATTTCATAATATGCCAGTATAGAGCAAGCATAGCAAGTTGAAAAAGCCCCAGCTTCAGCGCAGCAAAGTTAATGTCTGGAAATCTAATGTACAGTTTTGCCTACGTGACCTTTTAAAGTAGGTCAAGGTCACTCACACAAACTCATCCTGGCACTTCGTAGTGAGTCAGCATACTATGTTTGAAAGCTCCAGCTTCAACGTCCTGCAACTAAATGCTTGGAAACCTATTATCTAGCTTTTCTCTGTAACCTTGAAAAGTAGGTCAAGGTCACTCACATAAATTCAGCATACCACTCATAGTAGTGAGCCAGCATACCAAGTTTAAAAGTCTCAATTTCAGTATGCAGTAAGTAAATGTCTGGAAATTAAAGTGTGATTTACTTACAGGGCCCATTCCTATAGCTCCCGAGTGGCGGGAGCTAAAAAGGGTCCTACAGGCTATTGCAAGTTCAAGGAACGTTAAAAGCAAAAATTGCTATACAGTTATTAAACTAACAAGTCAGATATAAAATTGTGAACTTCTTAATAAAATAAAACTAGGCGAATCTACACATAATACGGGTTTACGTTCATATACAGCATACAAACTTCTGCACTTTTATATGCACAAATTCTGTCCTGCTGTTTGTTTATATGCAAATTACTTCTGTGTTTGTCACGTACATGCGACTCTCATGTGACCTTTTGCAGTACAGTGTTGCCTGCCATGCCTAGATTATTACTATTATTTTCATTCATGAAAAAGCTTGTAATAACAATTCTGTTTTCATGTGCAAAGACATATACAGTGGCACCTCAGTGGTCGAATGACTCTTTAGTGGAAAAAATTGGAGTTTGATCAGAAAATATGAGGAAAATAAGCTATGCCATTTGAACAAATCATCAGTGTTCGAAAGGAGCAGAGCCAAGTGTCTTGAACGCCTGCTTGGTGTATAGTACAGTAGGCCCCCGTTATTCGTTGGGGTTCAGTTCCGGCCCCTCCCGCGAATGAAGATAATCCGTGAGTTCTGTACCCGGAAGTAAAACCCCAGGTACAGTATTGTATTACATGTGCGAATGATCAACCGGAAGTAAAATTCTATGTATATATTACATGCGCTAAAATATGCTTCTAAAACACATTCTATAGACAGTCTTACTCATTAATACAGTATTAATGTAGTAAAATGTAGTAATGATTAAGAAAAACTTTTTAATTTTGTACTGTTTTATATAAATAAAATATAGGTGGCACGGTGGCTTAGTGGTTAGCACGTCCGCCTCACAGCAAGAAGGCCCGGGTTCGATTCCCGGCCTGGGCGTTTCTGTGTGGAGTTTGCATGTTCTCCCCGTGCTTGTGCGGGTTTCCTCCGGGTGCTCCGGTTTCCTCCCGCAATCCAAAGACGTGCACTGTAGGTTAATTGGCCATTCTAAATTGTCCGTAGATTCTCTCCTGCAGCGGCACTGGAACCCAGTCGTATCGGCATTTGCCTTTCCATTGGATCCTTCCGGTGGCGCCGAGACGGGGGGGGACTTGCTGCTTGGGTAAGAGCCTGTCCCTCATTACTCCCGACCCAGGCTCTGCGCACTGGGGGGTATCACCAGCCGGGATACCAGCCAGAGCGCAGCCATAGTCCTTTGGGACTGACGGAGGCCTACTATATATATATATATATATATATATATATATATATATATTATAGTGTTAAACATACAGGTACAGCACTGTATTGCACATTAGTGGTTAAAAATGCTTATTAGACGCCCACTAGAGGAAAGCATTGCATTATTTATTGTACTGTACATAAAGAACATAAGTGTGACGTAGTGAGCTTTTAGCCAGACCCAGAATGCAGGAGGCAGTGTGAGATGGCAGAGTGTATTTATTATTCAATGGGGAAGCACTTAAGCAGAGCGCTTTAACTACAGTACTGATGACGAAGAAAAACACAAACAACATTAAACACTGGAACCAGAGAGAACACAGGGAAGCAGGGAAGTAATGTGAGAATCTTGTGGTGCAGAGGTGAACGTGCGGTTTGTGTTTATAGGGAGTAGATGTGATGAGTGAATTCATGTGTGAACTGCATTTAGCCTGAGCAGCTCAGCCATGCCTCTCAGCCGGAGCGGGCAGAAAACAGAGTTAGAGAATACAAAGAAGCAGGGACATGATATGAGTTAATCATCTGACGCAGCGGTGAGCGTGCTTATGTTTGTTGGGAGTAGATGAGAAGAGTGAATTCATGTGTGAGCCACCCGAGCAGTTCAGCCATGCTCCTCAGCCGGAGTGGAGAGAAAACGGTTAGAGGCACAGCAGCCAAAATCCAAGTGCCCTAAAAACACAGACCATAACAAAAAGAACATGAAGTGCAATAAATTGGGTAAACAAAAGGATAAACATGCTAGAGCACAGTAAATAAAATCACACACAAACATTCTAAACATCAACTTGGGTACTGTACTGGAATAATAATTGAAAAAGACTTTAATACTACAGTGCTTTACAACAGTGTAGATGATTATTCCTCTTCAGGCACGTCAGATGAAACTGTTGTTTCTTCAGGAGAAAGTCTTATTTCCTGGGTTCGGAAATAAGTAAATTAAACATTTACTGAATTAAAAAAAAACTAAAGCGTTATTCCTTCTCTCTCGCGCATGCACTGCGGGCCACGCCCACAAGACGTGAATTCAAAGCACATTCCCTGCTTGACAAACTCAACATTAATTTGATTCCTCGAGGGATCAGAATTCCAGATAAGCTCAAATGCACTCACATTTAACAAACATTTACTGAATTAAGCAACTTAAAAACTAAACTAAAAAGTTAATCTTCCTTCTGTCGCTATCTGGGAGGCAAGCGGGGCGGGATGTTGAGAGACAGCCAATGAGAGAGCAATTCGTGTGTCGTGTGAAATTTTGATTGGTGCCTTTGAATTTCTTTTCGTAAGAGGGGGTTGTTTTCGTATCCCGGGGATGGAAACTGAGGAAAATTATCTTCGTAACCCGGGGATTTCGTACACAGGGGTCTTTGGTAAGTAGGGGGCCAACTGTATTTACATTATTTGTAATGGGAAAAGCGAATTCTGAATTCGACCAAATCGGAATTTGACCTGCACCCGATCGGAAACTTAGGAAAATGGTTTTCGTACCCAGGGGGTTTCGTAAGTAGGGGGCAGACTGTAATTTATTTTTTTTATGGGAAATATCATGTCACTCTTTGAACAAGTCGGTAATCGACCATATTTTTCGAATGAATTGTGTTCGACCATCAAGGTTCAACTGTACAATGTATATAAGCTTTTTATCAAGATTTATCAAATTCACCACAGGTACACTCTCTAATACTGAGGTAAGGGTCTTGACCTCAAGATAACCAGTATGTGTGTTTTTAAGTGCGACATTTGGCAAAGACCCAGAAGAATTACCGATTTTACACACGTATAGGATCCCAAGTCAGCTAATATTATACCATTCGGTTTTATCACTCATGGCTTTTTATTCTATTTAACTGTGTGTAATTCTTAGCATGTCAACAATTAAAAACTTAGAGAAATTTAAGAGTGATTTGTTCTTTCTTGTGCATTTCTTATAGCTAAAACAACCCCCGGTTAAACGTTTACGTCTAAGAGGAGACTGGTCAGATACGGGACCTCGGGCTCGACCTGAGAGTGAAAGAGAACGAGATGGTGAGTGAAAAAATTGGTCCAGTAGAGTACAGTATTTAGAAGAAGGTGCCTGGCTTCTCTGTGAGGGACAGGGTGTTATGGTTTCTTCTGGGTGACTCTGTGAGCTTGAATTTTAAGGTCATGAAGCTGTTTTTTTATTTATTTATTTATTTATTTTTTCCCTTCCCCCCATATTAGGAGAACAGAGCCCCAATGTGTCCCTGATGCAAAGGATGTCAGATATGTTATCACGTTGGCTTGAGGAGGCCAACGAGGCCCAAAACAGCAGAGCTCGTCCTCAAACTCAGCCCAGAGGTATGACCTGCATCAGTATATTACCTCTAGTTTCAGTCATGAAATAAATTTTCACCCAGCATAAGGAGTTTTCTTTTTTTGTTGTTTTTTTGTAAACCGTTGGGGTGAAACCTGTATTTTCTATTTTAACTTGTGCTTTTGATTAAACAGACAAATGTGATGTATCTAAAGACAGTAATTTATTTTCTTTCATAGGTGTGGCAGCTCAGACAGTAGGGGTTTCTGTGGCTTCAGAGAACCCCCCTCAGGAGTCTCTTGGGGCTGAAGGGCCAATGGAATTGGAGTCTGCTGCCCCTGTCAGTTCCACCCAACCTGGCTTGGACTTGGCCCCAACTACACCTTTGCCACAGCCCTTCCTCAAATCAGTCTCCTCAGGCTCTTTGTCTCCTGTGACAGTCTCACCACCCTCCACCTCTTCCTCTGTGGACAATACTGCTGCCTCCTCTTCTTTGCCCTCCCCTCCAAATTCAGAAGAGCACAAGAGCCAGAGTGAGGTGATGACCACTAGGTCAGCCACACCTGCCACTTCCACAGAGCCTGCTTCATCTGGTAAGAATGCCATGACTGACAGTTCATAACTGTTGCGTGTCGGTATTGGGCCTTGTGTAAAGGATGATGCTGGAATTTGTATATTTAAAAAAAAAAAAAAAAAACAACCATATGGAGTCAAAGTTGTCTTTTTATCTATGAGTGCAGTCACAACAGGCTGAATTGTAAAGTGTGGTTCTTAAGTGTGTGTTTTGGTACTATAACCAGTTTTGCAGTGAAGAACATATGATATGACAAGATTTCAAAAAAGTTTAAAACAAAATGCCTCTTGCTTGGGCAACCAAATGCCAAGATAAACGTTTTTTACATGTTTAAATGGCAGTACAGGGATCCCTTGCTACTTTGCGCTTCAATTCATGCGGCCACAGTGCATCTCGGGGTTTTTTTTTTTTTTTTTTTTTTTTTTAAATATTCATCAAATTAAAAATTAAGGAATAATATTATGCAAAACAATTATGCAACAAAATACCCTAAACAAACACAACACCAAAAACAATCCAAAACCTCCCATTAAAACTAGTTACATTTTTGTGAGGTGTGCATCTGAGTGCGTGCACGCGCGTGTGTGTTTTATTTACATCTTGTGCATTATTTTTTAATGTTTAATTGTCATATATTATTAGCGCTATACTGTATACCAGTGCTTCTCAATTATTTTCTGTTCCCCCCCGTAATATAAATAGTGGTGTTTGTCTAAAAATTGTTATAAGTAATCCGCTGCATAACACTGCATCCGTATTAACATTCTTCTTCTTTTCCTTTTGGCTTTTTTCCCTTTCTCGGGAGTCACCACAGCGAATCATCTGATTCGCACATTTGATTTGGCATAGGTTTTTACGTCGGATGCCCTTCCAGTCACAACCCTTTAACAAGGGACAGAAACACGTTGACGGCTTTGCAGCCTACTTTTTACAAAAGTCAGCAATGGTTCTTTTACATGCGTCTCACCATAGACAGCGAGAGACATGGCCCGCCTTTGATAACCCAGTTAGCTGCACTGGGGTGTATCCGTATCCGTATTAATATTATGGAATACAAAAAAAGGAAGAAATATAGATCAACTTCCAACAAAGAATAACTTTATTAACAATTTTTTTAGTCTTTAAAAAAGATTTAGAAAGATTTAAAGTGCATCAATTTGCCTGAAATAAAAAAAGTATCCTTATTTTAACTACAAACATTTTTGACCAACAATTTGAACCATTTGATATTGAAAACTAAAATGAAATACAATAAATATTAACTCAGGAGCACAATATATAAAACACTTTAACTTACAAAACAAAAATGAATAAAACACATTATTATTATTATTATTATTACGTTGTCAAAATGATTAATTCCAGATTAATGGCTATAATGAGCACATTTCGCAGTACACAGCTTTTCGAAGCAGGGTTTAAAGCACAATACTGAACTCTCGGCTCCTGCTCAATGCTGAACTGTGACCTGGACTTATTTTCACAGCAGTGACGTCATCCAGCATGACTGAGACTGTGTCTGCTGCAAGTAGGATCAGTTCCTCTGCAGTGCTCTGGGGTTTTCTACACTGTGCAGTTTGGTACTCCAGCTTATCTGATGCTAACAGAGCTCGCTGGTTTGCAGGCGTAGCATTCACAAAGCGGGATGGTTGTTGGCAACGTTCGGCGTGTTTTCGCTGAAAAAAAACTCCCGCAGCTCATCATGTGATTGGGGATTGATCTCTTTAAGTGACACCTGAATTTGTTTAGGTTCATGCTGTCCGCTGCCAGTGTTTTCAGACACAGTAAACACGGCGGTCTTTCCTTGTTTCTCACCGCAGCACAGTGAAGCAGAGTGCTACATCCGCTTCATCAAACCTCCTCAACTTAGCTTTCAGGAGACTTTCGTTTCTCTCACTGTCTCCGTCTCTCACCACCTCTCTTTCCGTCCCTCTTAAAAATTTCCATGGCGGGTTTATTAACTTCACTTCTTATTTTACCTCTGCGCACACTCTGACAGTGGCGAACCCACTGCCACCTGCTGTAGTGGCTGTTACAATAACACCATTTTCTAATACGGCAAAAAAAAGCATCTTCCCTGGGGTCACATGCGCCCCCCCCTGGCATCGCACCGTGCCCCCCCCCCAAGGGAGCGCGCCCCACTATTTGAGAACCACTGCTGTATACACACACACACACATTCAAAAACCCTACATATCATCTACCTACTGAGTTTGACTGACGTTATAGTTAGTTTGTGTTCTAACAAACCAGTATAATATATTCACTGATCGTGACTTTAAAGCACTTCTGCAAGTCACTCTGGATAACATCGTCTGCAAAATGCTGTAAATGTACCTACAATACATCTTGGAGTTTGCCAATATAATACTATGCTCATCTAATATTTGAAAGACATTTGAGTATAAAGATATTTCTTGTTGTTATTCATCTACAGTAATCCCGTGCCACTTTGTGCTTCAGTTTCTGCAACTTCAGTGCATCTCGGGTTTTTCAAAAGTATTCATTGAAAAATAAAAAAATAAGGAAAAAATGGGGGAAAAGTTAAGGAAAATGCTGGAAAACAAGGCCAATTATGCAAAAAACCCAAAAACAATAACCACAAAAACAATTCAAAACCCCCCAACAAAACTACAGTGGAGCCTCGGTACTCGAACTTAATCCGTTCCAGACGGCTGCTCGGATTCCGAATTGTTCGGATTCCCAATCCGCTTTTCCCATTACAAATAATGTAAAATAGTCTTAATCTGTTCCGTCGTCTTTTGAACAGAAGTTAACGGTACCGTAACTCATACCATAGGTCCTCAAATTAAGACTTTTTAACTTTTCTGTGGTTTTTATTTTAGTATTATGGTATCTCCGAAAAGAGTTGTGCATGGAAATGTGTGTTGGAGAGGGGCGTGCCTCGAACACACGGGATGGAGTGCTAAACACGCACACACTTAATCATTTCCATTTAATCACAGGTTATGAAGACTAGCAGCGCTCTCGTGCTAGAAGACTTCCCCCTTGATCTCTCGGCTCTGTGCTCAAGCAGTTCAAGCTTTAGTTTGATTTCCATGTACGATTTCTCCGTTTCATGTATGGACACGGCTGTGCTTTATTGTTCACAGGGAAGGCACTAGTGCACAGACACTAGAGTACTAGAAACAATAATTTGAGCACTAGAAACCTGTGAACAATAACACACATCTATGAAAACAGGATGTGCGTTAGAGCCACGACCCTCTCCAATGCGAAACTCTTTTCTGAGACCATAACACACTAAAATGAAAACCACAGAAAAGTTCAAGCATAAGAACAATAAAGATAAGAATTTTAACCTTTTTTGAAAAGCCTTCTTTTCAAAACCTTACGGAAGTGGCTCGTGACCTCCTCGTTAAAGGTGTTCACAGTGCTGCTAGCACTTTAGCTTAGCTTACATACATACATCCTCTTCAGCTTTGTTTAGGTGGTTATGCCTATAAGCCGATCTGTGGGTTTTCTGTTCGGTGTTCCGGAATTCCCCAGGACAGCTTTTAGGCTCATCAGGCCTGTGCTTTATGCATCACCCTAATAAAGCTGTCCTGGGGAAGTTGTTGATACCAAGTTGTCTTCTTTTCCTTTCGGCTATTCCCTCCGTTTCACCCTGTCCTCTGCATCTTCTTCTCTTACGCCAACGACCTTCATGTCTTCCTTCACCACATCCATAAATCTCTTCTTTAGTCTTCCTCTAGGACTTCTGCCTGGTAGTTCCAACCTCAGCATCCTACTACCAATACATTCACTATCCAAACCATCTCAATCTAGCCTCTCTGACTTTGTCTCCAAAAGTCTTACATGTGCTGTCCCTCTGATGTGCTCAGTCCTGATGCTTCCCATCGTCGTTACTCCCAGAGAGAACCTCAACATTTTCATCTCCGCTACCTCCAACTCTGCCTCCTGTCTTTTTCTCAGTTTCTAAACCATACAACATTGCTGGCCTCAACACCATCTTGTACACTTTTCCTTATATTCTTGCCGATACCCTCCTATCACACACCACACCGGACACTTTTCTCCAACCATTCCAACCTGCCTGCACAGGCTTCTTCACCCCTTTTCACACTCTCCATTGCTCTGGATTGTTGACCCTAGGTACTTAAAATCCTTCACCTTCCTTATCTCTGCTCCCTGTAACCTCACCGTTCCTCTTGGGTCCTTCTCATTCACACACATGTATTCTGATTTTCTGAGGCGAACCTTCATTCCTCTCATTTCCAGGGCATACCTCCACCTCTCCAGATTTTCCTGCACTTGTTCTCTGCTCTCACTACAGATCACAATGTCATCTGCAAACATCATAGTCCATGGAGATTCTTGTCTCACCTCGTCTCTGTCAGCCTGTCCATCACCATAGCAAACAAGAAGGGGCTCAGAGCGGATCCTTGATGCAGTCCCACCTCTACCTTGGGTTCTTTGATCATGCCGACAGCACACCTCACCGCTGTCTTGCATCTTTTATACATGTCCTGCACCACTCTAACATACTGCTCTGCCACTCCAGACTTCCTCATGCAATACCACAGTTCTTCTCTTGGCAGCCTGTCATATGCTTTCTGCACCCAGTCATATGCACCCTAAAAGCTGGCCCGGGGAAGTCCGGAAGTTGTTGATACAGTGCTAAAGCTAGCGCTTTAGCTTAGCTTACATGCATACATCCTCTTCAGCTTTGTTTAGGCAGTTATGCCTATAAGCCGATCTGTGGGTTTTCTGTTTGGTACTGTAAATCGTATTTGTCGCTGGAGGTGGTACATGGCATTAGTGATTAGATAGCTTGAGAGCTAGCTTTAGCTTTAATACTGTATCAACAACTTCGGACTGCCCCAGAACTTCTTTTTAGGGTGATGCATAAAGCACCTGCCTGATGAGCCACTAGGCTTGGGTGTAAAAGCCCAAACAGATAGTATCAACAACTTCCCCAAAACATACATAGCATCAACAACTTCTGGAAGTCCAGAAGTCGTGCACTTTTCCTCCCTCTCAGTCTCGTTTTTTCTCGCACGTTTCTCGAGTTTGACTTCTGGTTTTTGTTCGGTTACCAGGACAGAAGAACTCAAAAGATTTTTTTATTCGGATTCCGCTTTGTTTGGACTCTAGAGCGTTTGGATTCCGAGGCTCCACTGTACTTACATTTTTATGTGAGGTGCGTGCCTACGTGTGTGTATTTATATTTTATTTACATCTTGTGCATTATTTTTTAATGTTTAATTATTATAAGCATTTATAGTGTTGAATATGTATTTACTGATATTATATACACATGTACATATACGTCAGTTGGTTGATCTTACTTTGTGGAAATCGGTGGGGTGTGTGTGTGTGTGTGTGTGTGTGTCGGTCCCCATTAACTGCAGAAAGTGAGGGATCCCTGTAATTGCATCCCTATGCTCCTCAAGAGGTCTGAACTTTACTGGAATCTGGGTTCCATGCTCAAAACAGTCAAAAATAGGTAACAAAGATGTGGGGGAGATTATTTATTGTACAGAAAAGAACATAATTAGATTCTGTAGTGTTGTGATCCTGATTTTATTTCAAGATTCATTGAAATTACCAGTTTTCAGACTGTAAGCTTTGGTAATGTACTGCTTACCACAATTTCACTATAACTCCCAGATATTCAGTCCAAAAACAGTTGTCGTCTTTAGATAGAAAATATCTGTTTTTCTCTATTTCTAAAATGCATAAATCATGTGCTAAAGGCTGTAATAGCTTTAATACAAGAGGTGAATAGGTATCTTGTTTTTTTTGTTTTTTTCTTTGGGGGGGGTTGTTCATTTTATCAAATTTTTTTTTTTTTAATTATTTAAAAATGCTCATTACATATTGATTGCTATATTATTTGGGTTTTTAGGCAACATTTTCTGCTGAATATACTTTTGCAATAGTACCTTTTTCGATTTATAGGACAGTCAGGTGACAAAGTTATACAGTAGTTTAATCCATTTTATTATTATTGATTCTGTTTAGAGATCCTTTTTTGTAAATAACCTACCAGACATTCAAGGCATCATCTCATGATTGTTTAAGTGTAAGCAGTATGAAACACTGAGTGTAGGAAGTGTGTAGGTATTTGCAGTGAAGGCTAAAATGTACATGCACAAATAATATTCAATTTTTTTTAACAATTCCACTCATTTTTAAATTACTATAAGTTTCCTATATTTAGAATTTAGTTTATTATGTCAATTCTTCTTCGAACAGGTGTTCATTTTATACCTATTTTGGAGGTTTATTTAGAATCATAATTGCATCTGGGCTTTCCAGAAAGATAAAGTTTTAACTTGTGGGTGTTTCTGGTATCTTGCTTCAGTATTTCTGGATAATCCTTTTTATACTGCCAACTAATTTCTGGAGTGTTTTGTTCCCTTTCCAGAAAATCTGCCACACCTAAGTGTTTTTGTTTTTTTTCTTCCCCCTTTCGTGTATACAGTATTGCTAATTATTATGGCTAAACACTTTGTTTATTTGATTAGACTAAAGGCTGGTGACCTGCAATGATTTAGTGCCTGGTGTGCCTGAGATTTTACATTTGCATACAGTTATTTGTACAGATGTTCATGGGACTCGGTTTTCAAATTTCATATAAGATATATTCAAAAGGCAGTGGCTCTAATTTTAGGCCGCTTTTACAGCAAGACCTAGGCCCATTAATTCCTATTTATGACAATTGACGAAGAAGATCCTTACACAAGCCAATACATAAATTTCATGAATCATCCATAGTGTTTAAGGAGACGGTCAATTTGATGTATGAACTTTAAAACCACTGGAATGTTTGATCACTCTCATCACACTTTTGCTGGACCAATGAATGCTATTAGAGTTTCAGGTGACGCTGACTCTGGATGAAATTGGTATACCCTGAACAACTTGCCAGTCCAACGCAGGCCAAACACCCACACTTGCATCTAGGGGCAATTTGGGACCACTAATGAGCCTAATGTACATGTTTTGTACACCTATGCGAGCATGTGGAAAACATGCTGTGAGGCGAACATGCTAACACTATGCCACCGTTCCTTCCAATTGGAATTCTGATGTTGATTTTAAAGCTACAATAATTCTAATTTGTTGTTTTAGATTGGTTGCCTCTGATTTTAAGCAAATGCCTTATTGGACCTATAAAAAGAAATGTATGGGAATATAAAATGTGTGGCTTGACGAAATCCCGAGACGTACAGTATATAAACTTTTGGCTTTTACTCGATGACTGACGTGTGTCTGTTTGCATTTGTGTACAGTATTTATTTGCTATACCTGTGATACAGAGTGCATGAATGGTTAGTTCTGAATACAGTTTGGCTGCTGCAGCTGTATTTTGCATTTAAGTAGACTCCATTGCCTCTTATCTGTAATTTTCCCTTGTTTGCTCTACCTTTACCTCCCTTCATATTTTCTGATTTTTCTGTCTCTGCTTTTCTGCCAGAATATGGTCCCCGCAGGCTCCCAGTAAGTTTAGTGTGTAGACGTTTGCAGAGGCTGCTGCTTCTGGCTGACCCACCTGGGCAAAGCCTGCGCTCAGCCTCTCAGGCCTCAGACAGCCGAGCCCCGGGTCCTGATGCACTGACACACCCACCAGCAGGTTATACTCCATGTTTGCTGCTTAGTTATGAACCTGCCTAGCTCCAGAACTCTTTCCATCTAACATTTCCTACATGTGCTGGCTTTTTATCCTTTAATGGCTCTGATTTGCTGCTTAACAAGTGAATTTTGGAGCATCCCTTCCTTAAACTTTTTGTCCAGATTTATGCACATGATCAGAGAACTCCCGGCCCTGATAAGTTAGTGTTGATTCTGTTCATGATATCTAAATCTTGTACGGGAGTGTACTGGTATGCTGTTCAAAGACTTAAAAGGTTTAAGGATATTTGAGTACCCTTGCTGCTGTCAGGCTTCACCATTTTTCATGAGATTAATTATTTCACTGCCTGTAGGGGTATGAATTTTTTGGGGGGTGCTTCATGATGCACTTCTAAGATAAGATAAGATACAGCTTTATTAATCTCACAATGGAGAAATTCACTGTTACAGGCTCTTGAGGTACTATCAGTAGGGGGTGCAAAAATAGATACAAGTACAAACATACACACATACATATATTAAGTAAATAAATAAATAGATACATAAATAGTATAAATTACTAAACAATAAAAGAAAAGAATGGAGCAACTTTATAGACTGGCCTATATTAAAGTGTAATGTATCTGAGTGCAGAGTAGATGGGTTGATATGGTTCACAGTCAGTGGGGTAGATGTGGTTGATTAAAGTGCACGGGGTTTTTATTGCACATAACCGGTATTTTCACAGACAGTTACAAAGTGGCGTTGTACAGTCTGATAGCGGTGGGAATGAACGACCTGCGGTAGCGCTCCTTCCTGCACTGAGGATGCCTCAGTCGTCCCACTGAAGGAGCTGCTTAGCTCCTCTACAGTCTGGTGCAGTGGGTGAGAGCTGTTGAACAGGATGGATGTGAGCTTTGCTACCATCCTCCTCTCACTCACCTCCTCCACAGAGTCCAGTGGGCAGCCGAGGACAGAGCTGGCCCTCCTGACCAGCTTGTTCAGTCTCTTCCTGTCCCGCTCTGTGCTGCCCGGGGCCCAGCAGATGGCAGCGTAGAGGATTGCAGAGGCTACCACAGAGTCATAAAATGTCCTGAGCAGAGGTCTGCATATGCCGAAGGACCTGAGTCTCCTCAGAAGGTGGAGGCGAATCTGGCCCTTCTTGTACAGGGCGTTGGTGTTGTGGGACCAGTCCAGTTTATTGTTAAGGTGAACACCCAGGTACTTGAAACTGTCCACTGTCTCAATGTCCTGTCCCTGGATGTTCACTAGTAAATGTGTGTGTGTGTGTGTGTTTGAGTGCTTCTCCTGAAGTCGACCACCATCTCCTTCGTCTTCCTAGTGTTCAAGCACAGGTGGTTGCGCTCACACCAGTCCACGAAGTCAACGATGACCGACCGGTACTCCAGCTCGTTCCCCTCTGACACACGGCCCACGATGGCGGAGTCGTCCGAGAACTTCTGGAGGTGGCAGCTGTTTGTGTTATATATGAAGTCCGAGGTATAGATGTTAAAAAGGAAGGGTGAGAGGACGGTGCCCTGCGGTGCCCCCGTGCTACAGACTACCACCTTTGACTTACAGCCGCGCAGCCGCACGCACTCGTGGACGGTTAGTAAGGTAGTCAATAATCCAGGCAGCAAGATGCCCGTCCACTCCCACGCCCTCCAGCTTCCCCGCAGGCGCCGCTGGCCTGATGGTGTTGAAGGCGCTGGAGAAGTCAAAGAACATGACCTCACAGCGCTGCCGGCAATCTCCAGGTGGGTGAGTGCCCGCTGCAGAAGGTAGATGACGGCGTCTTCTACTCCGATGTTGGGCCTGTAGGCAAACTGCAGCGGGTCTAGGTGGGGCTCACCATAGAGCGGAGGTGTTCAAGGAGGAGCCTTTCCATGGTCTTAATGAGGTGGGAGGTCAGGCGACAGGTCTGTAGTGGGCTGGTTCCTTCGCTTGTGCTGTTTTGGGAACCGGAACCACACAGGAGGTCTTCCATAGGACTGGAACCTTCTCCAGGCTGAGGCTCAGGTTGTACAGGTAGCATAGTACCACACAGAGCTGGTCTGCGCAGGTCCTCAGCAGCCTGGGACTGATGCCATCAGGTCCTTCAGATTTCCTCTGATTTAGTCGCCTCAGCTGTCTCCTCACCTGGTCTGATGTGAGGGAGAGGGGGGGCTGGAGTGGGCTGCAGAGGGAGGGGATGTGTCTGTCGGGCTGTAGCAGTCAAGTGAAGTTGGCCTGGGGAGGGGGAGGTGTCAGCTGGTCTGGAGACGTGTGAAGAGGGGAGGGAACGGGAGGGGTGCAGAGGGGAGGGGAGAATCAAACCTGTTGAAGTAGCAGTTTAGTTCATCCGCCCAGCGCTGGTCACCATCAGCTGTCCCTCTGACACTCTGCCCAAATCCAGACATGGTCTTTAGTCCTCTCCAGACGTCCCGCACATTGTTCTGAGCCAGCTTCTCCTCCATCTTCTTCCCATAGTCCTTCTTTGCCCTCCTGATCCTCCACTGGAGCTCACGCTGGACCTTCTTCTGCTCCTCTCTGTCCCCCGAGATGAAAGCCCTCTTTTTCTGGTTCAGGAGGACTTTGAGCTCAGGGGTGACCCATGGGTGGTTGTTGGAGAAGCACCGTACCCTCCGTGTTGGCACAGTGCTGTCCACGCAGAAGTTCATGTAGTCGGTGTCATCACCAAAGGAGTTACAGAGCATGCTTCAGTCTGTGGTCTGGAAACAGTCCCTAAGCCTCTCGTTGGTCTCCTCGGTCCACACTTTCACAGACCTCTTCTGTGCAGGTTCCTTTCGCACCCTGGGTGTGTATTGGGGGAGCAGGTAGACCAGGTTGTGGTCTGATCGTCCCAGTGGGGGGAGGGGGGAGGAGCTGTAAGCGTCCTTCACATTTGCATACAGTAAGTCCAGTGTTTTATTGTCTCTTGTGGCGCACTTCACGTATTGCGTGAACGTCGGAAGAGAGGCGGAGAGAGGGGCGTGGTTAAAGTCCCCGCTGATCAGAATCATGGCGCGGGGGTGACGAGTCTGTGTCTGATTAACGGCGCTGTGTAGACGCTCACACGCGGCCGCCGCATCAGCCGAGGGCGGAATGTACACGCAAAACACAATCACGTGTGAAAACTCCCTCGGTAGATAATATGGCCGCGCGCTTACCGTGAGCAGCTCCACGTCCCGCGTGCATAGCTGCTCCTTCACGTGCACGTTTGCCGGGTGGCACCATCGTTCATTCACATAGACCGCCACGCCCCCTCCTTTCTTCTTACCGCTCTCCGTTACACTCCGATCTGCACGCGCGAGTGTAAATCCGTTAAGAGAAACCACAGAGTCCGGTGTGAGTTCATTCAGCCACGTCTCCGAGAAACACATGAGGCTGCAGTCCCGGTACTGCCTCTGCTGCCGGGTCAGCGCCGCCAGCTCCTCCGTCTTGTTGGCGATCGCGCGGACATTTCCCATGATGACAGAGGGAACACATGTCCTCCGCGTCTTTCGTCCCCCTCTGCAGCCTCTCCTTTTCCTCCGTATTTCCAAAGGAACAACGGGCTTTTCCACGTGAAGGAGGGAGGGGTCGCGCAGGCCGAGGAGGGTCTCACGTGTGTAAGACCTGCGTTGCTCAGAGCCGTCGGTGAATGAGTTTCCTGACGCCGATCCAAAAAGTGAAAATAAAAGTGCACAGAAGAGCAAAAGCATCATGAAAGTATGTTTTCCAGATGTAGGATTGAAGAAAGAAAAAGAAAATTTGAAAAAAGATAAAGAAACACGCCTATATACAATAGAAAAGAGAAAAAAAAGAAAAATAAACTGAAGAGCTCCTGTAACTGGCTGCAGGTCACCCGGCGCCATCTTGGATCGCTATCATTTACAAGCTCCTCACCTGACAAGAGTTTAGTCAAAATAAACAATATTGAGCCTGAGATACCACCTAAGCCTTTTGATCTAATAAGGCTTTGGTTTACTAAATGAGTGCAGGTAAAATTAAATTGCATATGGCCCACAGTATATTGTGGAAGTCTCGGATGCACAAGGAGCAGATGCACTAAGCCTATAAGATCACATCACCGCTTGGCTGGAAGGAAATGTGTGTTCAATAACTACAGCCCAAACTGTACACTAAGAACAGTTTGCTCTTTAACAACTGTCTCAAGTCCTTCAGTAAGGATTCTGAGTTCGAGTTGTGTCATCTTCCTGAAATTATGTGAATAAATTTCGATAGCTAAATTAGATTGATAATACAGGTTAATAGTGATAAAGGTCATCCATGTGTTCCCTTTTTCAACAGGGGCTTAAACTTCATGAGCATTGTTGTAGAAACTGGCCCTCTGTATGGCCAATTGTATGATGTGACAAATTGAAGTGGAAAGTGTGTTGTGTTGATTTTTATGTTTATCTATAGATGTATACGCACAGGGATCCCTCGCTACTTCACGCTTCAATTCATGCAGCTTCAGTGCACTGCGTTTTTATTTTAACTTTTTTTTTAAATATTCATCAAATTAAAAAATAAGGAAATTAATGAAGAATAGGAGAAAAAATAAGGAAAATGACACAAAACGAGGCCAATTATGCAAAAAGACAACAACCCAATCCCCCATCAAAACTACTTATATTTTTGTGAGGTGCGCATCTGAGTGTGTGCATGCGCATCTGTGTGCGTGCACGCGTCTGTATGTCTGTGTGTTTATATTTTATTTACATCTTGTGCATTATTTTTGAATGTTTGTTATTATAAGCATTTGTAGTGTTGAATATGTATTTATTGATATTATATACACATACATCAGTCAGGGTGGGGGGGTGGTTGATTCTACTGCATCTGTGGTGCTCTTTCTTGGCTCAAAACCAAACAGTTGTTCACAAATGCTGACCTCCCGCCCTTAGACTAGCTTCTGCTATTTTTTTTCCCATCGAATGACTCCTCAACTTTATCCCTCTGTAGTTGCCACAACTCTGCATGTCCCCCTTGTTCTTAAAAATGGGCACCAGCACACTTCACCGCCATTCCTCTGGCATCCTCATACTCTCCAAGACCTTGTTGAATGTTCTTGTCAGAAAGTCTATTGCTACCGCTCCTGGACACTTCCATAAATCCACAGGTATGTCCTCAGGACCAACTGCCTTTCCACTCTTCATCCTCTTCAATGCCCTTCTCACGTCACCCTTACTAATCTTTGCTACTTCCTGGTCCTCAACAGTCACCTCTTCTACTCCTCCTTTTTTTTTTTTTTTTCCCTTTCTCATTTTCCTCATTCATCAGCTCTTCAAAGTACTCTTTCCATCTTCCTAGCACACTTCTGTCATCAGTCAATACATTTCCCTCTCTGTCTTTAATCACTATAACTTGCTGCATGTCCTTTGACACCACTACCTTCACCTTACGCTGCGTTTTCCTGGACTCCTATTTACTCTCTTCGATCCTCTCAATGTCCCACTTCTTCTTAGCTAACCTCTTCCTTTGTACACACTCCTGCACTTCCTCATTCCACCACCAAGTCTCCTTATCTACTTTCCTTCCAGATGACACACCAAGTATTCTCCTACCTATCTCCCTGATCACATTAGCTGTAGTTGTCCAGTCATCTGGAAGCACTTCCTGACCACCCAAAGCCTGTTTCAACTCCTCCTTGAAGACAACACAAAAGTCTTCCTTTTTCAGCTTCCACCATTTTTTTTTTTTTTCACTCTGCCTTTGCCGCCTTCACCTTCCTCACCATCAGCGTCATCCTGCACACCACCACCCTATGCTGTTTTGCAACGCTCACCCACTACTACGTTGCAGTCACTGACTTCCTTTAAATTACATCATGTACACAAGATGTAGTCTACCCGTATGCTCCTACTTCCACTTTTATAAGTCACCCGATGCTCCTGTCTCTTCTGGAAGAAAGTATTTACCACAGCCATTTCCATCCTTTTTGCAAAATCTATCAACATCTATCCTTCTGTGTTCCTGTCCTAGATACCAAACCTACCCATCACTTTCTTGTCCCCTCTGTTGCCTGCACCAATGACCACCCTTTCACCTCTGGAGGTACTCCTGGATCAGTTCATCTAATTCACTCCAGAATCTCGGATAAGCATTATCAACATTGAACATCACGCCTTCAATTTCTAACTTGAGACTCATCACTCTGTCTGACACTCTTTTCACTTCTAGAACATTCCTGAAAAACTCCTCCTTCAAGATGACTCCTACTCCATTTCTCTTCCCATCCACACCATGATAAAACAGCTTAAAAGCTGCTCCTAAACCTCTGGTCTTGCTACCTTTCCACCTGGTCTCCTGAACACACAATGTGTCCGCCTTCCTCCTCTGCATTATGTCAGCCAGCTGTCTAGTTTATCCTGTCATAGTTCCAACATTCAAAGTCCCTACTTTCAGTCCTAGACTCGGGCCTTTCCTCTTCTCTCTCTGTCTCCGGACACGCCTCTCCTTCGACCAACATTAGCCCAGTTTCCACCAGCGCCCTGTTGGTTAACAGCACTGCTGCTGGTCATTGTTAACCCGGGCCTCGACCGATCCAGTGTGGAAGTCCCATTGATAATCTGCAAAGTAGATTTTGCACATGCTTTATGTTGGATGCCCTTCCTGACACAACCCTCTGCATTTATCTGTGCTTGTTACCGGCGTGAGAAGCACTGGCTTGTGCCCCCCTCACGGCTGCATTTTATTTATGTATCTCTATGTATGTGTGCATATGAATGTAATAGTCCTTCTCAAAAAATTAGCATATTGTGATAAAGTTCATTATTTTCTGTAATGTACTGATAAAAATTAAACTTTCAAATATCTTTTCATTGCACACCAACTGAAATATTTCAGGTCTTTTATTGTTTTTAATACTGATGATTTTGGCATACAGCTCATGAAAACCCAAAATTCTCAAAAATCTAAAAAAATTAGCATATCATGAAGGTACTCTAAACGAGCTATTAACCTAATCATCTGAATTAACCAATTAACTCTAAACACCTGCAAAAGATTCCTGCGGCTTTTAAAAACTCCCAGCCTGGTTCAAAACTGTTATCAAGGGTAAGACTGCCGACCTGACTGCTCTCCAGAAACGGCAGCAAAAGCGCCTGGCCTGGGCTACAGAGAAGCAGCACTGGACTGTTGCTCAGTGGTCCAAAGTACTTTTTTCGGATGAAAACAAATTTTGCATGTCATTTGGAAATCAAGGTGCCAGAGTCTGGAGGAAGACTGGAGAGAAGGAAATGCCAAAATGCCTGAAGTCCAGTGTCAAGTACCCACAGTCAGTGATGGTCTGGGGTGCCACATCAGCTGCTGGTGTTGGTCCACTGTGTTTTATCAAGGGCAGGGTCAATGCAGCTAGCTATGAGGAGATTTTGGAGCACTTCATGCTTCCATCTGCTGAAAAGCTTTATGGAGATGAAGATTTCATTTTTCAGCACGACCTGGCACCTGCTCAGAGTGCCAAAACCACTGGTAAATGGTTTACTGACCATGGTATCACTGTGCTCAATTGGCCTGCCAACTCTCCTGACCTGAACCCCATAGAGAATCTGTGTGATATTGTGAAGAGAAAGTTGAGAGACACCAGACCCAACACTGTGGATGAGCTTAAGGCCGCTATCGAAGCATCCTGGGCCTCCATAACACCTCAGCAGTGCCACAGGCTGATTGCCTCCATGCCACGCCGCATTGAAGCAGTCATTTCTGCAAAAGGATTCCTGACCAAATATTGAGTGCATAACTGAACATAATTATTTGAAGGTTGAATTTTTTTGTATGAGAACACACTATTTTTTTGTTGGTCAGATGAAATATGCTAATTTTTTGAGATGGGGATTTTTGGTTTTTCTTTACTTTTTTGCCAAAATTATCAATATTAAAACAATAAAAGGCTGGAACTACTTCAGTTGTGTGTAATGACTCTAAAATATATGAAAGTCTCATTTTTATCAGTACATTACAGAAAATAATAAACTTTATCACAATATGCTAATTTTTGAGAAGGACTAGTATATGTGTGTATGTATATATACCGTGAGCAATGTGATAAGCACCCAGGGCGCTTAAAAATTGGAGTGGGTGGGTGCTTATTAAAATGTTACCAGCGGAGTGGAATGGTAAGTGCTTATTGCCATCGAGGTGGAAAACATGAATAATAACAGAACAAGAAAAGAGTTTTACTGGTATTTGTTTTATTCATTTTGTGGTATCACCCAAATTACTTACATGAAAGCTGAAAATAAAGCGAAAACGGTATAATTAAAAAAAAAATCCCTCCGGTGCTGTTCTTTTTATATAACCCCCCCCCCATGGAAAATTGAGCCAATCAACATGAATGCATGAATGTCAACTTTAGCACATGGCACGTTGAACCAATCAACAGAAAAGTCAACTTTATTGCATGTGTATTCCTCCATGCTTGGAGAATGCCTTGTGCAGTGCTTCTCAATTATTTTCTGTTATGCCCCCTATCGGAAGAACACCCCCAACGAGACTATCGTGTTTACTGCACTGCATATCGTTTGCTTCGGTGCTTTTCCCTTACGCCATAGAAAACACAGTGAGGGCGTGACTGCCACCTAGTGTAGAGGATGCGCAATCACACTTATACATCTGGTCCACTAGTATGTTAAAGAAGCATGTCCCAGTGCAGCCAGCTGGGTTATCAAAGACAGGCAACATCTCTCACTGTCTATGGTGGGCGTCATGTAAAAGAACCATTGCTGACGTTCATAAACAGTAGGCTGCATAGCCGTCAGCGTGTTTCTGTCCCTTGTTCAAGGGTTGTGTCAGGAAGGGCATCTGACGTAAAAACCTATGCTAAATCAAACGATTTATAATATATACACACACACCCAGTAGTATCTCACCTTACGATAGTTCCAGCAAATGAAAAATCCAAGTTACGAAAAACATTTTCCAAAATTTTTTGTCTCTGTAAAAGAAACAAGTTCTCCTTACGAAACGCACCATTCTAACATTCAAACCGCCATTCAAACAATGCACAAGCTGCTGTCCCATTGGCTATCTCCCAACATCCCGCCCCGCTGGCCTCCCATTGGTTAGGAGGGATGACTCGGCCCCCTCCCATTGGCTATTATGGAGCTGCATCTCTGATAATGCTTTTCGTGTAAAGGACAGTTTTGGTTGTTTCATGAGTTTTTTTCTGAGTGTATTTTTTTACTCAGGCTTTTAACCTTCCATAAACTTTTGTAAGATTATAATTCGGATTAGAAGACATGGTCAACACACATGCACGCGCGCGTGTGTGACTTCTGGTGCGAGTGAAAAGTAGAAGTGGGCTCGTGGTATGCGGTTGAATGATATTGCAAAGGAATATGGCCAAACCTTTGGCGACTCCCGAGTAAAAGGGAAAAAGCCGAAAGGAAGACAGACAGACATATTAATATATATAATGTGTGTGTGTGTGTGTGTATGTATATATATATGGTGGTGCTGGTGCCTTGGTACTCAACCATAATTCGTTCCCAATGGCTGGTCAAATTCCGATTTGGTCGAATTCAGAATTCGCTTTTCCCATTAAAAATAATGTAAATACAGTTGGCCCCCTACTTACGAAGACCCCGGAGTACGAAATCCCCGGCTTACGAAGATCATTTTCCTCAGTTTTCGTCCCCGGGATACAAAAACAACCCCCTCTTACGAAAAGCAATTCAAACGCGCCGATCAAAATTTCACACGATGCGAGTTGCTCTCTAATTGACTGTCTCAACATCCCGCCCCGCTGGCCTTCCAGATAGAGACAGAAGGAAGCTTAACTTTTTAGGTTTTTTTAAGTTGTTTAATTCAGTAAATGTTTAAGAAATGTGGGCGCATTTGAGCTTATCTGGAATTCCGATCCCTCAAGGAATCAAATTAAAGAAGAGTTTGTCAAGCAGGGAATGTGCTTTGAATTCACTCACATCTTGTGGGCGTGGACCGCAGAGAGAGAGAGAGAGACAGGGGTGTGTGTGTGTGTGTTAATAAAAATGTTTAATAATGGTTTAATTAATAAATGTTGTTAAAATATTTAAATGGTTTAATAAATATATTTTTTTTACTTTTAACACATTTCATACAAAATTGGTGTACTTTTAGCATTTTTAAAGGGTTTATGGGGTTTATCCAGTCCAAAGACTGGCGCCTTGGAACGAATCAGGCGTTTAACATGTAAAATGCGACCCCTAGTGACGAAATCCCCGTGTGACGAAAAGGCTCTAGAACGGATTAATTTCGTATGGTAGGGGGACAATTGTAGTCTTAATCCATTCTGTCGTGTTTTGAACCGACGTTAATGGTACTGTAACTCATACCAGAGGTCCTCAAATTAAGTGAAAAAAATTATTGAATATAGTACACTAAGTTCTGTGTTGTGAGAGACTCTGGTTTTTTGGTGGCTCTAATTCTCTCTGTGCATTGTAGAGAGGGGCATGGTTGCCACACGAGGGTGGAGTGCTAAGCACACACACTTGATTCCACTTAGCAATCACCGGCTTCTCTAACAGTGATTACAATTTCCCTGTCAACAATAAAGCTCATCTGTTTTCATCACACAAATTTAGAATTTCTTTTCGTAAGAGGGGGTTGTTTCGGGGATGGAAACTCAAGAAAATGTTTTTCGTAATCTGGGGATTTCTTCCACGGAGGTCTTCGTAAGTTGGGGGTCGACTGTATATATGCAAGATAAGATACATCTTTATTGATCTCACAATGGAGAAATTTACTGTTACAGGCTCTCTAAGTAAACCATCAGTAGGCGTAACATCATTGAGTCATAATATTAGAACAGAACAATAAGAGAGAAAAAATAACAAACAATATATATATATATATTATATACAATAAAAACTTTGTAGACTGGCTAATATACATGTATCTTGAGTGCAGAGTAGATGGATCGATATAGTTCAGTCACAGGGGGGGTAGATTTGGTTGATTTAAAGTGAATTATTGCACGTGTTTTTTTGTTTTTTTTTTCTTTATTGCACGGAACCGGTTACTTCACAGACAGTATATATATATATATATATATATATACACACACACACACACACACATTTACATACATACGTGTGTGTGTAGTATCTGTGAATCCTATTTGATGTAAGTTTTCTATAAACTTCACATGTTGTGCTCTTTTATGATGCTTTTTTTTGTGAAAATTTAATATTAAAACTACAAGAAATGGCTGTTCTAAAACGTTATGGCTGTGTATGGACAGTGTAACATATGGATATTAAAATATTAATGCTGTACGCTCTACAACTTGATGTGTAGTTTTTTAAATTTGATTGATTTTTCTACTTTTGAAAGTGTGGGGTTTTTTTCCACATGTGAGCCTAAGCTGTGTTTTAGAATTGCATATTAGGCATGAAAACTAATTACAGTATATTGGTCTGTACTACTCTACTAAGGGTCTCCCTGTGGACATCAGATAATGGCCTGCTAGCAAGTTTCATATCCTGAGTTGCGGATGGCAGTAGTTTTGGGGGTTTTTTTTTTCTTCCTTTATTATTTCTTTTTGACTTTGCTGTGTTCATCTTTACCATTTGGATTCTGCTTGTGCTGCAGTATGATGGCTGTGTGTGATAGACTAATATCGATCCCGTTTCATTGTTTCTTTTGCTTATTCCTTTCCATTATTTGCTTATTCAGTACATCTTGTTTGTGTTCCAGATTCCCCTTCTTCTGCGGTAAACAAACAGCTTGGATCTATGACACTGGATGAGCAGCCTGGTGCGTCACTTCACCTCTTCTGCCATTCTTTCCATCCTTTCATCCCTTTAATTCTGTCCTTTTTTTTCTGTCCCAATGTTCATTTTGTAACATTAGGACAGCAGCGTCGCTTTTCTTAATGAATCATTATTAGCAAAGAGAGTGCAGGTCTTTAAGATTCATTTGCTTTGAGTGATGGTAGCTGCTCTTTCGAAGACAATTTGAAAGTCATTGACTGCTGAAATATTAAATTATCCTGTATTTCTTCTATTTAGATGGGCAGGCAGTAGATAACAATAAATAAATAAACCGTATTCGACGTTATAAGCGCCCTGCTTCAATAAGCCCCCCCAGTGTGTTTGCTCTTGTGTCTAATAACCGCCCATGTGTACTGGTCGCAAAATGGCAGCTCAAACTTACCAATTTTATTCAATCAGTCTCTGTAACTGTAAAACGAGGTGTTCACTCATTGTAAAAGTGAGTTTACATGGTATTTCAAGACCCCCTGCCACTGGGGAATGTCTATAATGTTCATCAGTAACAACACATTTAATTGTTCTGCCATGCTTTGAAAAACAGGAAAATATTTTGTTTTCTCTTGGTAAGTGTCCAACAACCGATGAACCATTAGAAACTGCTACAGCAAAACTATTGGATGCTCTGAATGAATGGAGCGCTGAGCCAGATATGGACCTATCAGAAAGTGGTGATGAGTCGATTCTCCTGCTTACTCACTTCATAAATTTAAAGACTTTCCTTTACATGTGCTTTTGTTTGTTTGTGTTGATTAGTTCGTGCTATGTGCTAAAGTTGAAATTCATGTTGATTGGCTTGATTTTACTTTGGGGGAAAATGTTTAAAGGAACAGCACCGGTCTTTTTTTTTTTTAATTTATGCTGTTTTCTGTTTATTTTCAGCTTTCATGTAAGTTGTTTGGTTAATACCACAAAATGAATAACACAAATACCAGTAAAACTCTTTTATTGTTCTGTTATTATTCATGTTTTTCACCTCGATGGTAATAAGCCCTTACCGTTCTACTCTGCTGGTAACATTTTAATAAGTGCCCACTACTCCAATTTTTTTCAGCACCCTGGACATTTATGACATCGAATTTTATATATATACAATTTATGGAAAACATGCTGTGAGGTGGACATGCTAAACACTACCAAATTGGCTCGCTGCGCATGTTTTTTGATTGTGGGAGGAAATGGGAGTGCTTGAAGGAAACGCATGTAAGCACGGGGAAAACATACGAACTCCACACAGAAATGTCCGAGGGCATCTCTTGCTATGAGGTGGAAATGCTATCTACTATGCCACCATGCCACCCACTGGCTATTTCATGCAGAGAGTTATTTCGGTTTATTTGTTTCTGAAAGAAAATTGTTTTTGGGATGTTTATCTTGCTACTTCATGTACAGTACTCTTTTACAGCTGATGAGCTTGTGCTGCTTGTGCATGTTGGTGATTTTGTCCATTTACCCTTGCAGTGCTGTCTGAAGAAATTTTTGTCTGTCTCTGAATGCCAATCCAACTTGCACTCTAATTTAACTGGTTAAAAGCTTTACCAGTAAACTGTGTGTGTATGTGTGTGTGTGTTGGTTTTTTTTTTTTTTTGGTTTTTTTTTAATTAATTTTTTTTTTTATATATATAAACTTTGTTCTTCACCAACTGAATCCTTTACGTTCTATACTGTGCATGTTTTTTGAGTCTGTTGAAATGCAATCTGAACATTCTCATGGTGTAATTTTGCCCTCTGTACACATCTTGTATCATGTTACCATACGTGGCACAAAACATGAATATTGACTTTATTACCAAATACCTTGTACTGCTGTGTTGCCTTTCAAATAGTTACCAGTGTGATGGTGCTGTCACTTTCAGAAATAAGTAGCTGCCATGATTATCTGTTGTATACGAACCAACTAATTAATCCTTCTGTTTATTTAATTATAGTACTGTTCCAAGTTCATAGCTGCAGTTCTGAAAGGATTCCAGCTGACCTCATACCATGTTTATATTTCTCTTTTTTTTGTCTCTTGTTCTCTGTTTCAGGAGGCACTGAAGCATCAGGATCGGTTTTCCGTGATGTCAGTACAACTATCGTCCAGGCTTGTGAAGATGGCACTGGAATCTGCCCCTCAACACCTGCTACAGATGATAGCATTGAAGCAACCTCCTCAACTCCTACTGTAGATGATGCTAGTGGAGCCTGTTCTTTAACTTCAGCTGCAGAAAATGGAGCTGACAGTGGTAGTGGGTCTGGAAGAGTGGGCTCTGGAACCGGGCGAGTGGCTACAGCAACAGGCACACCTGAGCCGGTCCTCAGGCTTCGTTACAGCACGGAGGGCACCACCACCAGTACCATCAAATTAGATTTTACTGATGAATGGTGAGAAAGATGATCAGCACCAGTTACATCACTTTGAGTGTCAATAACAGTTTCTCTATGAAAACGAAACAACTGTTGCTTCTTTTGTGTAAAAATATCTACGAATAAAGAATTTCACAACAACTGAACAAGACAGCCCCTGTTAAAAGTTTCTCAATCAAACACTATATGAAAATCTCCCTGTGTGTAAAATCTTTGATCAATAGCTTCTATTTAAACAATTTTATTGGTGATTTAAAAACAGCTTCAATGATTTCATCATTAACCAAGTTAACATGAAGGAGAACAGTTTTAAAAATCGTTTATTTCAGGTGTTAGTGTGTAAATATATTAATCCTGGTACATTTTCAAATATCTGCACATAAAATTATTAAAACAAAGCTATTGGCATTCGATTCAGCATAACAGTTGCAGTGGTGACTTAGTGGTTAGAGGTCGGGTTCAACACCACTACCATCAATCTGCCTCTGTTGGGCCTGTGAGCAAGACCCTTGACCCTCAATTGCTCAGTTATATGAAAATGATGAGGGTTTTTGTGAAAGTTCATAAATATAAATAAAATTTTACTAACAACAATAAATTAATCTGGATAGTAGAATGAGATTCACATTTAAAAAGTAATGTCTTCTCTTTTAAAAGGAAAATGTGTGCAGCTGCAGTCTAAAATCAACAGGAATAATAGTTCAAAATCAGCAGTTCTATTACTGCCCACTTGGTTTTCAGACCTGCTTTGATGAGGATTATGTTTTACCAATAGGCATATCAGGAAGAATATATTTTATATAAAATAAAAGATTTCCAGTTAAAACAGATAACTGCATTACAAATGTGTGTTTAAATGTCATTTTTTCAAGGATCTGTCTGTGGATGCATAAAAGGTTGTGGTGGCAATGCAGTGGGTGGGTCGAGAATATTTGTATAATTTTCTGTTAGGAAGATTACATCTAATGGTACTTTGTATTGGTACTGTATGCTAACACAAGCCTTAAACAATTGCAATGTGTTTCTAATTATCATGTGATTGTAAGATTTCTACATCTCTCTTTGCATTACTGTACAGGAGCAATCTAGCATCTGGCTCTAGAACTAGTGGTGGAAGGCAAAAACCTGCTCACATGAAGGAGATTCAGGAGCCTGCAGCACAAAACACAGAAAAGGGTGAGCTATTATCCTTCACCAGCAACATTAAGCTAATAAAATGCTCTGCTTAAGACTAAAGCACTACTGTCTTGTTCTTCCTTGAAACATGAACTAACATGATCATCATCTTTGCCGTGGCTCCTCCTCTACAGCATTAGCAGAGTCTCTGCCAGAAGAGAGCGAAGGCTCCGAGAATAGCACTGAGAGGGCATCTGGAAGCTCTCAAGGAAGCACATTGCTACAAGAGCCAGGCATTTCAGAGAACCCACCAGCAGCAGAAGGTTGCAAGAGATGTGAATCTTGTGGGAAGAGCACTCAGGGTTCCACTCAACCCTCACGCAGTAACCAAGACTCTGAAGATAGCGATGATGACCCAATTCTCATCTCTTCAGCCAGGTACAGAGGAGCTCAGGGACAAAGGTATGGGCTTTTAATACTCAGCATTTTGGTAAACTACATTTGTTGTAGAGCTACTGTTGTGAATGAATTAAAAATCCCAGCCTATCCTTCATACATGTTATATCTGAAGTATGTAGTTTTCAGATTTTGCATTTAGTTGTATAATTTATTTCACACCTAGGAAATTATTGTAGAAGGATGTATGTTTTTTGTTATTTAAAAAAAAAAGGTCTGAAGTTGTTTCTTTTATTAGGTTTAATTTCAGAGGCTCTGCAATAGGTGATAGGATGATCAGGTATTGTGATGAGCTCATTTCTGAAATAATATAAATGCAAGTTGAAAGTTTTTTTTTTTTTTTTTTTTGCATATATTAACTTTGAAAATGTGTTCATCATGGAGCAGAATTGCACATGTTTTTGTTTTACAGGTACTAACTGTAATCTTATTTGCTTGAGTGTGTTAGAAAAATGTGTGGGAAGGTTTTAATGGTACTTCAGTCAGTGACTAACCTGGCAAATGACATGCATGTGTTTGGAAATGAGCCTTACATCTAATCAAGTATTCTTGTATAATCACTGCATTTGCTCCAATGATCAGCAATATTTCTACAGCATGTGCATAAATAGGTTTTTTTGTTTTTTTTTGGTCACCATTGTATTGATTTTGGTCACTTGCGTGAAATGCATCACAACTCATTTAAAAGTCATGGTCGGTAGTGCATTGATGATTATTTAAATGTACTCAGAATGATGCTAGCCTTCGTGATGTCACTGAAGTCTGTGTTTTGCTTTTGTCTCTCTCCAGGCGCTCAGCAGCAGCTCGTATCCAGGAGCTCTTGCGCAGGAGAAAGGAAAGGCGTGAATTGGAGGAGAGTGAGACCCAGAACATTAGACGCCCTGCAGTCAAAATGGTATACAAGGGCCATCGCAACTCTAGGACTATGGTATGCTTCTGTACAATGCTGTGTAAAAACAACCAATAATTGCCACCAGGATTCACTACAGTGAGCACCATGATCGTTTGCACCCCTTGTATAGGGTATAAAAGGGTTAAAACAAACCCACCTTGGCTAGTGTTCTGCTCGAAAATCTATTGACAACCCTGTTTTAATTTGTTTGTGAATGTGCGTGATGTTTACTCTACCCTCGCTCGGAGTCGGCTGAGATAGGCACCAGCCTCCCGGAGACCATAAATAGGATTAAGTGATTCAGAAAGTGTGTGTGTACATATAAGGACGTTAAATTTGCCAAAAATGTTCGCTCATTTGCCTTCACATGTATATGAACTTAAGAGACATCCCATTCTTAATCCATAGGGTTTAATATCATAGCAGCCCAACCTTTGCAGCTATAACAACTCTCACTCTTCTGGGTAAGCTTTCCAGAAGATTTACGAGTGTGTTTATGGGAATTTTTGACTATTCTTCCAGAATATTCCATTTTAATTCCACTTAAGCATTCTCTGTTCGTGCTGTGCCACTTTACATGGCTGAGTTGCTGTCATTCCCAATCGTTTCCAACTGACAGTTGGCTGTGGAATATTTAGTCGCGAGGAAATTTCAGGACTAGACTTGTTGCACAGGTGGCATCCCATTATGGTACTATGTTCGAATTCACTGAGCTTCTGAGATCAACCAATTCTTTCACAAATGTTTGCAATAGCATGCATGCCTAGGTGCTTACGTTTATACACCTGTGGCCAGAGAGCTGATTCAGTAATTTGGATAAGAGGTACTTTTGGAAGGTGTATGTAATATATAATATAATATAATATAATATAATAAATAAAAGGACAGGACAAAGACTTTCTATTGAAACTCCATTTATCACTACAGATCTGTTTCGAGGGGTGGTGAAACCATCCTCTCTCTTCAGGTGATTGTAGAAGAACTACAATTCTTATACAATACTTCTTCTACAATCACCTGAAGAGAGGATGGTTTCACCACCCCTCGAAACAGATCTGTAGTGATAAATGGAGTTTCAATAGAAAGTCTTTGTCCTGTCCTTTTATTTTTGTTATTTGCTCTACTAAAAAGTATTGAGCCCTCTCCTACGGAAGGATCTACTCAGAAAATCATATATATATATATATATATATATATATATATATATATATATATATATATAAAAAAAAACACACATTACTCCTGTGCAAATGTTTTGCTGTTTACTGATTTTTTTTTTTTTTTTTTTTTAACTTTTTTGCAGCTTTGTCACACTTTTGCAAATCATCAAACAAATTTCAACATTACACAAAGATAACCCAAGGATTACAAAATGCAGTTTTCGTGTTGTTGGTTTGGATAGAATTTTTCTCTAAATAAATAAAATCACAAGATCCCATGTGTAAAAGTAATTACACATCTTGTTAAAAGGTGAGGTAATTGTGACTATTATTGGGGAAAACTGGGTTCAATTTCATGGCCACACCCAGGCCTGATTGCTTCCAGACATTTCCAATCAGGAGATCCCCAACATAAAACCTGTCTGACAAGGGTGAGGTAGGCCAGACTGAACACACATCATTATGCCGCGATCCAGTAAGCTTCAAGAGCAAACAAGAAAGAAGATTATAGAGATGTCTCAGTCTGGGAAAGGATACAAAGTCATTGGTAAATCTTTGGGACTCCAGTGGACCACTGTCCAAGCCATTATCAATAAATAGTGAAGGCATGGCAGAGTGGTGACTCTTCCCAGGAGTGGCCAACCTACCAAAATTACTCCAATAGCACAGTGCAGACTAACCGGAGAAGTCACAAAGGATCCAAAAACCACTTCTAAACCAGTACAAGCCTCACTTGCCTCAGTTAATGTCAATGTTCATGACTCCACCATCAGAAAGACTTCGCAAAAAATGGCATACATGGAAGAGTTCGGAGGGGAAAGCCACTGTTGACAAAAAATAATATCAAGGCTCAACTCTCTTTTGCCAAGAATCATCTTGATTATTCCCAAAGCTTTTGGGAAAATGTCCTCTGGACTGATGAAACTAAAGTTGAACTTTTTGGGAGAAATGCATCTCGTTACATATGCCGCAAAGGGAACACTACACTTGATAAAAAGAACATTGTGCCAACAGTGAAACATGGTGGTGGAAGTGTGATGATCTGGGCCTGCTTTGCTGCTTCAGGACATGGGAGACTTGTCATGACTGATGGAACCATGAATTCTGCTTGCTACCAAGAAATCCTGGCAAAGTATGTTCATCCAGCAGTTCGAGACCTCATGCTAAAGTGCACCTGGGTTCTGCAGCAAAACAATGATCCAAAGCACACCAGTAAGTCCAATTCTGAATGGCTAAAAAAAGAACAAAATTAAGGTTTTGGAGTGGCCTAGTCAAAGTCCCGACCTGAACCCTATTGAGATGTTATGGCATGACCTTAAAAAGGCTGTTCATGCCCGAAATCCATTCCGTCTGGTTGATCTTAAATAATTCTGCAGAGAAGAGTGGGCCAAAATCCCATGTGAAAGCCTGTTATTGCAAACACTTGACTGCAGTTATTGCAGCAAAAGGTGTTTCAACCAGCTATTGGGTTTCGGGGGAAATTACTTATTCACACGGGCCCTTGTGGGTTCAGATGTTTTTCCCCTTAATAAATGCAACTGGCACTGAAAACTGCATTTTGTGTTTACGTGTTTTATCTTTGTATAATATTTAGGTTTAGTTGATCTGAAATGGATAACTGTGACAAACGTGAAAAATGTGAAGTTGGTGAGGGGCAAAAATGTTTGCACAGCACCGTGTGTGTGTGTGTATGTATATATGTATATGTGTATATACAGTGATACCTCTGCTCACGAACATAATTGGTTCCCAGAAAGTGTGTGTAAGGCGAAAAGTTCGTCTTCCGAACATTTATTTCCCATAAGAAACCATTAAAATGAGAATAATCCGTTCCCAGGTCCCCATAAAACATAATTTTCTACTAAATAAGCCTTAAAACTACACAAAAATATACCTTATTTTATGTATAATAAATGTGCTATTGTATTGTAATTAAATAAATAAACTGTACTGTATGATAAAGTCGTTTTATTTACCTTTGTGATGGTAGTTGATGGCTTGATGGAATGGAGTGGGAGGAGGAGGGAGGGAGGGAGGGACTTACTGTTTGGAAGGAGAGTTTGGAAACGCCTACTGTTTGGAAACACCCTTAGCCACACACGCACCCTTAATAGCTTCCTTGTTCTTAAGGATGGGAGCAATGGTAGACTTGGCGTACTGGTACTGGGACGCTGAGTCACACAAACGCACACCTCATTCGTGTTTTTCAATTATCTCCGCCTGTGGGGGGGTCTTTTTCGGTCCCATAATAGCAAAAGTACACTCAATATGGTCCAAAATGTCGAGCAAACACAAACCACTTCCGCATTCAAAGAGAGGGGGTGACGAACTGTGACGCCATGAGCGTGCGTCAGCTTCTCGTGGCCGCCACCGTGGCGCTGTTCGACCGCGTGGTTTGATTCGTCCGCCGAAAACTAGTTCGTCAAATTTAATGTTCTTGAGGCGAAAAGTTCGTGAGCTTAAGCGTTCGTCAGCGGAGGTTTTACTGATATATATATATTACACACACACACACACACACATACATACAGTCGGCCCCCTACTTACGAAATTAATCCGTACCAGAGCCTTTTTCGTAACGCAGCAGTTTCGCAAGTAGGGGCGCATTTTACGTCTTCTTCTTCTTTACCTCTCGGCTGTTCCCTTCAGGGGTCGCCACAGCAAATGATCTGCCTCCATCTCTCCCTATCCTCTGCATCTTCTACTCTTACTCCAACGACCTTCATGTCCGCCTTCACCACATCCATAAATCTTCTCTTTGGTCTTCCTCTGGGCCTTTTGCCTGGTAGTTCCAACCTCGGCATCCTACTACCAATATACTCACTATCCCTCCTCTGTACATGTCCAAACCATCTCAATCTAGCCTCTCTGACTTTGTCTCCAAAACATCTAACATGTGCTGTCCCTCTGATTTACTCGTTTCTGATCCTATCCATCCTCGTTACTCCCAAAGAGAACCTCAACATTTTCATCTCTGCTACCTCCAACTCTGACTCCTGTCTTTTCCCCAGGGCCACTGTCTCTAAACCATACAACATTGCTGGCCTCATCACTGTCTTGTACACTTTTCCCTTCATTCTTGCCAATACTCTCCTATCACACATCACACCGGACACTTTTCTCCATCCATTCCAACCTGCCTGCACGTGCTTCTTCACCTCTTTTCCACACTCTCCATTGCTCTGGATTGTTGAGCCTAAGTACTTAAAATCCTCCACCTTCTTTATCTCTGCCCCCTGTAACCTCAAAGTTCCTCTTGGGTCCTTGTCGTTCACACACATGTATTCCGTCTTACTGAGACTAACCTTCAATCCCCTCCTTTCCAGGGCATACCTCCACCTCTCTAGATTTTCCTCCACTTGGTCTCTGCTCTCACTACAGATCACGATGTCATCTGCAAACACCATAGTCCATGGAGATTCTTGTCTAATCTCGTCTGTTAGCCTGTCCATCACCATAGCAAACAAGAAGGGGCTGAGAGCTGACCCTTGATGCAGTCCCACCTCCACCTTGAACTCTTCTGTCACACCGACAGAACACCTCACCACTGTCTTACATCTCTCATACATGTCCTGCACCACTCTACCATACTTCTGTGTCACTCCAGACTTCCTCATACAATACCACAGTTCTTCTCTCGGCACCCTGTCATATGCTTTCTCCAGATCCACAAAGGCACAATGCAGCTCCTTCTGACCTTCTCTGTACTTCTCTATTAACATCCTCAAAGCAAACACTGCATCTGTGGTGCTCTTTCTTGGCATGAAACCAAACTGTTGTTCACAAATGCTGACCTCTGCCCTTAGTCTTGCTGCCACTATTCTTTCCCATAGCTTCATTGTATGGCTCATCAACTTTATCCCTCTGTAGTTGCCACAACTCTGTACATCTCCCTTGTTCTTAAAAATGGGCACAAGCACACTTCTCCTCCATTCCTCTGGCATCTGCTCACTTTCTAAGACCTTGTTGAATATTCTTGTCAGAAAATCTACTGCTGCCTCCCCTAGACACTTCCATACCTCAACTGGTATGTCATCAGGGCCAACTGCCTTTCCACTCTTCATCCTCTTCAATGCCCTCCTCACTTCTCCCTTACTAATCTTTGCTACTTCCTGCTCCTCAACGGTCACCCCTTCTACTCTTTTTTTTTTTTTTTCTCTCTCATTTTCCTCATTCATCAGCTCTTCAAAGTACTCTTTCCATCTTCCCAGCACACTTCTGTCATCAGTCAATACATTTCCCTCTCTGTCCTTTATCACTCTAACTTGCTGCACGTCTTTCCCATCTCTATTTCTCTGCTGTGCTAACCTGTATAAATCATTTTTCTCCCTCCTTACTGTTCAACCTATCATACAAGTCATCATACGCCCTCTGTTTGGCCTTTGACACTGCTACCTTCGCCTTACGCTGTGTCTCCCTGTACTCCTGTTTACTCTCTTCGGTCCTCTCAATGTCCCACTTCTTCTTGGCTAACCTCTTCTTTTGTACACACTCCTGCACTTCCTCATTCCACCACCAAGTTTCCTTATCTACTTTCCTTCCAGAGTACACACCAAGTACTCTCCTACCGGTCTCCCTGATCACATTGGCTGTGGTTGTCCAGTCCTCTGGAAGCACTTCCTGACTACCCAAAGCCTGTTTCAACTCCTCCTTGAAGACAACACGACACTCTTCCTTTTTCAGCTTCCACCACTTTGTCTTCTGCTCTGCCTTTGCCTTTTTCACCTTTCTCACCATTTAGTGTCATCCTGCACACCACCATCCTATGCTGTTTGGCAACACTCCCACCACTACTACTTTGCAGTCACTGACTTCCTTCAAATTACATCGCCTACACAAGCTGTAGTCTTCCTGTGTGCTCTTACCTCTGCTTTCATAAGTCACCCTATGCTCCTGTTTCTTCTTGAAGAAAGTATTCACCACAGCCATTTCCATCCTTTTTGCAAAATCGATCAACATCTGTCCTTCTGTGTTCCTGTCCTGGATACCAAACCTGCCCATCACTTCCTCGTCCCCTCTGTTGCCTGCACCAACATGTCCATTGAAGTCTGCTCCAATGACCACTCTTTTACCTCTGGGGGTACTCTGCATCACTTCATCTAACTCACTTCAGAATCTCTCCTTCTCTTCTAGCTTACATCCTGCCTGTGGGGCATAAGCACTAACAACATTGACCATCACGCCTTCAATTTCTAACTTGAGACTCATCACTCTGTCTGACACTCTTTTCACTTCTAGAGCACTCCTGACAAACCCCTCCGTCAAGATGACTCCTACTCCATTTCTCTTCCCATCCACACCATGAAAAAACAGCTTGAACCCTGCTCCTAAGCTTCTAGCCTTGCTACCTTTCCACCTGGTCTCCTGAACACACAGTATGTCCACCTTCCTCCTCTGCATCATGTCAGCCAGCTCCCTGTCTTTTCCTTGCATAGTTCCAACATTCAAAGTCCCTACTCTCAGTCCTAGGCTCACGCATTTCCTCTTCTCTCTCTGCCTACGGACACGCCTCCTGCCTCTCCTTCTTCGACGTCTTTGACCAACAGTAGTCCAATTTCCATCAGCAGCCTGTTGGTTGACAGCACTGATGGCGGTCGTTGTTAACCCGCCGGATGCCCTTCCTGTTGCAACTCTCTGCATTTATCCGGGCTTGGGACCGGCATAAGGGGAGAGACACTGGTTAGTGCCCCCCCCCCCCCCCCGCCTCATGGCTGCATTGGGCGCATTTTACATGTATACACATTAAATGTTTATTGTGGCGCTGCGGGTCATGCCCACAAGCAGGACGCCATTTTAAGACGTGGAATTCAAAGCGCATTCCTTGCTTGACAGATCAGAGCTCCAAACTCAACTTTAACTTGATCCCTTGAGGTATTGGAGGTCCACATTTATTAAACATTTAATAAATTAAACGACTTAAAAACTAAACTAAAGAGTTAAGCCTCCTTCTGTCTCTATCTCTTTCTCTCACGCACACACACACACAAAAAAAAAACTCGGGCCACGCCCATACTCAATGCGCAGCTGACAGAACAATTCTATTTAAATGTTTAAATGGATGGAATGTTTTATTGAAAGCGGAGTTACAGTACCCGTTTTAAAGATCAGAGGTCCTCATTCAATATTAACTTGCTTCCTTGTGAGATTGGAGGTGGTCTTCCACAGAGCACTCTGTTTTAATATTGTCCCGAAATAATCGCCTCCGTCACTGTATTTCCGCTTTAAGGTCTCCTTCTGGTTCAATATCGTCCCGATTGTAGAGGGGTTTCGGCGATAACGAAATATAACGCTGCATGTTCAATCTCAAAACAAGCCAACAGTCAACTCTCCTTCATGCGTGTGACGAACAGGAAGTATGAGTCACGTTCGCTGCGTCATCCCTCCTAGCCAATGGGATCACCTCGATAGACAGCTGAGACAACGACAGCATCCACCTACAAATCGACAACAGTTGGAACAGGTTCTCTTGGAACTGTGGCAGAGAATTCCTCCTGACGTCATCAGGCGATTGACGTTATCAATGAGGAGACGTGTACTAACGTGTATTGAGTCAAGGGGTAGTCACATAAGGTACTGAGTGCTTGGACAGTACCATATCCTGTTTTTGAACACATCCTGTGAATGAACTCGCAATGTGTTAATTTTCATTTCCACCCCCATGTGTCTTCTGACGGAGTTCCTGAACACACGAATATTGACTGGACATTGGCAAATACGCTCAATGCTGTGTAAATGATTTTAATTTTCTAAAATTTACAACATTTCTAACGTGTTTTTGTTGATGTCGCTTTTATGAGCATTAATGTTGGGTGATAAGTTTCTTTTGCCCATGAGTGTTTTTTATATATATATATATATATATATATATATATATATATATATATATATATATATATATATATATCCCCCGCAACACACACATTATTTTTGTTGTTGTTTTGTGTGCAGATAAAAGAGTCGTGTTTCTGGGGAAATAATTTTGTCATGAGTGGCTCAGACTGTGGCCATATTTTTATCTGGGACAGACATACAGGAGAGCACCTGATGCTTCTGGAGGCTGATAATCATGTCGTAAACTGTCTGCAGCCTCACCCTTATGACCCAAGTGAGTATCACAATGCTGTTTTGAAAATGGACCAGGAGGAAGTCCGTAAAGAAATCAAGGTTCCATATCTGCTTTTCTTTTGCCAGTTCTTGCCTCATCTGGAATAGACTATGACATCAAAATCTGGTCCCCACTTGAGCAGTCACCTTCATTTAACAGAGACCTCGCAGGAGAGGTACAGGACACCTTTGCTGATAGTTTTTATTTATTTATTTATTTATTATTTGTTTTTAACCAAAGCAGCATGCAGAAATATAAGGGGGAAAATGATGGGACATGCTGGTATAGGCATATAATCCACTGTGGAGGTGTTTCCTGCCAAGCCTTTAGTGGCTTATTATTCGATAATAGCATATCTGGATGACAGCAGATTGATGGCCTATAGATGACAGCAGTTTTCCAGTTAGTACAATTTGTTTACAAATGACACATTTTATTAACTGTATAATTAACTGTTATAGCTCATGATCTTGAACAGGTTCATGACCGCAAACTTGTATTCTGCAGTGTATGTTGGCCTAGGTGTCGGGCAGTGGTGGCCTGGTGGTAAAGGGTGCTGGATCGCTGATCCTCAGGTTGGGGGTTCGAGTCCCACTCTCCACAAGGTTGTCACTGTCCCCCCCCAGTGCAGCTAACTGTGTTATCAAAGGCTGGCCATGTCTCTCACCGTCTATGGTGAGAGGTTCATGTAAAAGAACCATTGCTGACTTTTGTAAAGAGCAGCTGCAAAGCCGTCAGTGTGTTTCAGTTTCTTGCTATAGGGTTGTGTCAGGAAGGGTATTCGGCATAAAAACCTATGCCAAATCAAACATGCGAATCAGATGATTCTCTGTGGCGACCCCTGAAAAAAGGGAAAAAGCCAAAGGAAAAAGACGTTGGGCCTAGCTGTGCTATTTATGGGTGCACTAGAGGGCAGCAGAGCTTAACATACCCCTGCAGTGTCAGTTATCAAGCTTAGGAAATGTCATAGTAGAATAAGGAATGTGTGGGATTTCCTTGGCTCTGTGCCTGAGACTTAAGCTTAACCAAACAGCTGACAGTAGTCAGATTCCAAACTGCTGGAAAAAAAGACTCTCTTGTATGGGAAGTTAACCTTCAATAACATTCAGAGATTTGAGTCTCAGAACAGATATGCCATTCATTCATTCGTTCATTTGTAGAACCTCATAATCCTGTTAGGATTGTGTGGAGGCTGAAGCCCATTTCTGATTCTAGGTGAAGGTGGGGTACACACTGAACAGCTTTCCGGACTACTACAGGGCCTACACTCACTCCCACACACACACACACACACACACACACACACACACACACACACACACAACACATCCACACACCCAAAGTACATGCTTTTGGACTGAGAGGAAACTGAAATACCTGGAGGAAATCCACACAAACATGGAGAGAACATGTAAACTCTACAAAAGCCCCCTCGCTGAGCTTGGGACTCGAAGCTAGAACCCTTCTTGCTGTGAGGATAATGTGCTAACTACTATGCCACTCGGCCAATAAAAAAAAATAACATGCATAACAACTGTTTTGCTTCTATACTATTATAATACTGCATTAGTCAATGTGATAAAGAATAAAGAAACTTCAGTAGTCCGTCTACTACTCGCTCCACCAATATCGTTTATGTGTTCTGGTTCTTTTGTAGGTGATAACTCGTAATGAACTGATGCTGGAAGAGACAAGAAACACCATTACTGTCCCTGCATCCTTCATGCTTCGAATGCTGGCCTCACTCAATTACCTCCGAACAGGTAAACCACCTCACCATTTGTTTACCACTGCTGCACAGAATAGTGTCGGTTCCGTTCTGGGGACTAAAAGTAATTTGTACATCTGCATTTTTGTGTCTTTGGACTGAAGTAGAGGGTGATCATTTTTAAATGTGACACAGAGACATGCAAACATGCTTGATTAAGGAAGCCTGATTGGTTGGTTGAAAGGTGTGTAACTTGTGTAGATGAAAATGATTTGTTGAGGCATTATGACATTTCTTTTGCAGGTGTTTTCAAATACAAATTAATGTAAATTATAGTAATGCTCTCAAAGGGTAAACAGTGAAACTCCATATACAATACAGAGTAAAAAGGAGACTTGTTAAAAATTAGTCCTCAATGGATGACCTCATGCTCCGAAACAGAGCATAAGGTCAATGTTTGGACTTGACAGTAAGGATAAATTAAAAGACAATCTAATTCCCTCCTGTATTTCATATTTGTGATCACATAACTGTATATAGAATTTATTTACACAAATCTACAATCATGATATTGTGATCATATTACATACATTGCGTGGCCAATGAATAAATAGTTTGGATGTAAATAAGCAAATGGCTTGGAGCTATTGGTTAGTTTGATTTAATTAAATCTGCTCAGAAGCATAAATCCTGGACTCTGGCAATATAAAATTGAATCTAAGATTTGAGCCTCAGAGAAGGGAAGCACATCAAGCAGTGCGAGTTGTCAACCTCACAATCTCGAGATGATGCTTGATTCAATAAGACGTAAAAATAATCCATAAAATCCTTGTCACTGTCTCCATACAACCTCCTGAAGTACATAAAGAGACGCGATGGGGAAGCGTAATGAGCTCCAAGAATGATTAATGGAATCACAAATGGAAATATTAACCTAATTATATTTATAATATTGCTTCACTAATTGAGAAATGTGCAAATTTTAATTAATTAATTTTGCTCTCTTCAACTCTTAGATCGATCTGAGGGTTCTGGACAAGAAAACGAAGATGAGCAGTAGCTCTGCTGAAATTTTACATAATCCTTCCTCCCCATGCACAGGCACACAATCATCGTTGGCTTTAAGTCCGTTGAATATTTGAAATTTGTACAGGCAGTGTAGAATATTCCCTTATTATATCCATTTGTAGTATTCGTTTTTTTTAAAAAGATGACTGTTCTACTGGTTACTTCTCACTGGATTACATCGTATCTGTGAGGAAAGATTAATTTCAGTACAAAAACATATATAATATATAAAATGTAAGCAGTAACTAGAGAATGGGTGCCTGAGACTATTTAAATGCAATATTTTTGTTGTGCAAATGGTCTAGTTTTGAGCAGTGTTTTGTGTGAGGAAATATATTCTTGTTTTTATAGACCTGGAGTTCTGCATGTAAAACAAACTCATGCTTTAAGTTTCTGTTCTTTACTTTAAGGGTTATTACAATATCCCTTCTCAATTTTCCTTGAGTGCTTGGAATGGATTACATTTGCTTTTTAAAATATGATTTCCTCGTTTGTTCTTTCCGGCACTTCTGATAAGGTTTTTAATAAGAATGTCTGTACTGTGGGATCTTTCAAGATCTTTGACTGAAAGGTTCAGCCCACTGCTGTCTTTTCGAGTGGGTTCTCGGTGATGGATAGCAGAGTAATGTTAAAGGTGTTTCTCTGGAAATAGGATAGATGGTGTTTGTTTTGGCAGCTGATGGCCAGAGTGCACTTTTAAAAAGCAACTGATAACAGGGAATCAGACAACATGGCTCTCCCTCACTATTCAATTTACATGTTACTTTTAAACCAGTCACTGCACACCATTCAGGAAAGTGAAGCATCTGCTGTTCAGCCACCCGTTTCAGAATCATGAAATAATTAATGAAAAGTACGCAGGTGTAGAGGAGGACATGGATATTTCTGATAAAGAGTGTATTGTGATAATTATGAACATGGAATGATAGCTTTTAAATGAAATCTTATATTACCTTTGGGATTGTAATAAACCAACACAAGAAATCATTGTAGTTTGTATTTTATGGTATTTGTGTGGCTTTTTTTTTTTAAAGGCATACAGCACAATTAATTTTAACTTTGGTATAAAACATTCCACAGAAATTCAGAGTAAATGGCGAACCATTCTTTTCACTTCTAACCGGTGACCCAATAAAACCTCCCACCTTTTGAAAGGTTTTTTTTTTTTTTTTTTGCATTTCAGTACTAATTGGAGAAATTTCTAATACCTTGCTTAAATGATTTGCAGGTTCCATCAACAAAAACAGCATCATTCCAGAGGGGACATACAGCTGGAAAATCCTCATGGATTAGGAATGTTAAATTAGAATATGAAAAACTCTTCATAATACTGACTACAAGCACAACATTACCCTTTTTTAAATATAAACATTATGGCATAGTATCACTAGGCTATTTTCTCTGTGGAAATCAGGAATACAAGATTAATTTGCCTTGAGACCCATCTCAATACAATGTCAGTTATATAAAGAAAAACCTGTACAGAGTATTTATGATCAACATAATTTACAATAATTACTCCCCTACAGACAGTATAAGTACTTGGTATAGTGGTTATGACATAAATCAGTTCAGGTTGTACCTATTTTCAGTGCTACCTGTACACAAATGCATTTTCATTAACCAAAAGCAACAAACTTTGCAACACTGATCATCTCCATTACAGTACACAACTTTGTTTACCCATGGTTTCCTATGTTTATCAATGATATATATAAAATATAAAAACGGTTAGGTATGTACCAGAACACCACTCTGTACTAGATAAAGCAGCAGCATGCCAGCTCAATACTGTATATAAAGTGCAGTGTATAAACATTCAGCCACATTCCTCATGGACAGTTTCCTCATTTTCATCATCTTTGACTATGCCTTCATCAATGCTCTCCATCCTAAGTCTCTGTCCATCGAGATACCGTGGTCCTCTTGTTGTGTTCCCTACAGTCATCAAACTGCTAGGGATTGGCGAGCTCTCTCCAAACAGCTGCAGCTTGGCATCATTCTCTATGGCCTTTGCCAGACAGGATGCAAAACTGTCAAGGGACTTGCAGACATCCGCAGTAACTTCGACTGTGAGGAATTCACCTGGATAAAGATGTGAGAAAGCTTTAAACAATTTTAATTGGTTCAGGATATACTACATGGAAATATGAGGGGGAAAAAACAACAAACTAAAATTACAGTGGAGCCCCGGTACTCGAATTTAATCCATCCGTTGCAGACGGCTGTTCGGATTCCGAATCCGCTTTTCCCATTACAAATAATATAAATGGTCTTAATCCGTTCCGTCGTCTTTTGAACAGAAGTTAACAGTACCGTAACGCATACCATAGGTCTGTAAATTAAGTGAAAAAAAAAAAAAAAAAAAAAAAAGATTGAATACAGTATACTGTCATGGTCTGTGTTGAGAGATTCTAACTGCACTGTGGTTTTTATTTTAGTGTGCTGTATTCTCTCACAAAAGAGTTGTGCATGGAAGTGCGCGTTGGAGAGGGGCGTGGCTGTCACACGTGGGTGGAGTGCTAAACACACACTTGAGTCCACTTAATCACTGGCAATAAAGACTAGCAGCACTCTTCCCAGTGCTAGAAGATTGTCTTTCTTCCCCATGATCTCGCTGGCTCTCAGCTCCGTGCTCCACCAGTTCCCGCTTTAGTTTGATTTCCGTGTTTCTAAGCATCTCTAACCATGACTATGATTTCCCCGTGCTTTAGTGCCTTCCCTGTGAACAATAAAGCACACCCAAAACGGGTGCGTTTCATTGTTCCCAGGGAAGGCACTAGATCAAAACAGGTGCATTATTTAAAAAATGGGTGTGTTTTATTGTTCACATGGAAGTTACTAGATCATGGGGAAATTGTAGTACTATGTACTATATCAACAACTTCCAGACTTCCCCAGGACAGCTTTATCAGGGTGATACATGGAATCAACAACTTCTGGACTTCCAGAAGTCATGCAGTTTTCCTCCCTCTCGGTCTTGTTTTTTTCTCGCGCATTTTACGAGTTCATCTTCCGGTTTTTTTCAGTTTCCGAGACGAAGAAAAATCATGCATTTTTTGTTCGAATTCCAATTTGTTCGAACTCTAGAGCATTCGGATTCCGAGGCTCCGGTTTGACTTTTTACATTATTATTGCTGCAAATACCAGTTTTATTTGTATCTACTACATGGAAACATTAAAAGGAAACTAAATCAAGATTTGCACGTTTCATTTTTACATATTTTAACCAGGACAGACACGAGTGAGCACAAGTCTGTGTAGACTGGGGATATCCAAACTTAGTGGATAAGGAACAGTGTGGGTGCAGGTTTTCACTTAAAACAAGCAGGTACCACACCTTCCACCTGTGTGAACCACTGATCTCTGAAAATTATTAGGTCTTGCATCTCATTGTTTGCATGTTAAATCCAGAAGCAATCTTGGTGACACCACATTTCGATGAAATTTATTCCTGAACAGCACACCCCAAAAAAGATTGAAAATGGAAGTAATTCCATTTTAAACCCTTTTTTTAGTAAGGTAAGTCTGTTGGGTTTTTACACCCGAGCCGAGTGGCTCATCAGGCCGGTGCTTATCCCCGGTTTCCATAGCGTGAAGCGACCAGGAGTTCAACTCCTCCTGGATGGGATGCTAGTCCATCACAGGTTACCTTCCCAGTATATTTTTTTTACTGGTACCCATTTATACTGCTGGGTGAACAGAGGCACACTTGTGGTTGAGACCTTGCCAGTGGGATTTGAACTCACAACCTCCCGATCATGAGCCCAGCACTCTAACCACTACACCACCGGCCCCACTTTTTTTTTTTTTTTTTTTTTTTTTTAGTTAAAGTGCAGTGCTTTTATTTTAATTACAAATATTTGTGAAACTAAATAAATAAGGCATCCTGACTGTCAGCAATAAAATGTTCCGGGTTTTTGAGCTATGCTGGCTTTCACACCTCTATTTGGAGAACAAGTTTGGTTTTCCATTCTGAAAACAAGATGGTCTCACCAAGATGGCTGCCACTTGACTTCAAAACTGAAAATGTGCAATCTAGTCACACCATTTATTTTATTATAATTAGTGATTGAAACAGGCTCCCCCCAGTGCAGCTAACTGGGTTATCAAAGGCGGCTCCCGAGTAAAGGGGGAAAAAACCGAAAGGAAGACAGACAGTGATTGAAACAGGTTAAAGATGTGGCTACTGCTTGGTTGAAGTGAAAACCTACACCAACACTGGCAGGTAAGATTGAACACCCCTGGTCACATTTTCTGTACCACTTAATCCTGATTAGGGTCGTGGGGAGGATGGTGCCCATCTCGGCCGATTCTGGGCGAAGGCAGTGTACACCCTGGATCGCTCGGCAGGCCATCACAGGGCAGAAAAACACTAATGGCTATGCAACTAATCTTGATGAAAGTCAGTAATGCCTCTTTTACAGCCTCACACCATGGAGGATGAGCGACATGGCCGACCTTTGATAACCCAGTTGGCTGCACTGGGGAGGCATCAGTGACAACTGTTCACAGTGGGGCTTGAACCCCCAACCTTAGAATCGATAATCCAGCACCTTACCACTGGACCACCAGTGCCCCATTGGTGTAGACCTAAGATTGTGTATTTAAACTCATTTTAAGTTTAGCATATACTACACAGAAATCTAAATTTTTGAAACTAGAAACGATATGACCACCTGTTTGAAGGGACCTGAAAAACCATGTCGATCATTTTGATTCAAGCATATTCACTCGCAATATCATTCTGCACCATTACCATATCTAATTGGCCAACCAATCAAACTGTAGCGTTTCCTTGTAGTGTAGTGTATACCAAATGATGTTATTACGGAATTTTTTGAGACACTAGTTTGTCCTACTGATCTTTGATTTTACTGAAAGAAAAGCAAAAAGGTTCCAAATACTTTTCCGAAGTTGTTCCGCTTGGTCTTCAAATGTAACAGAGCTTCTTCTTTTAAAGCCATTGTACTGTGTGAAATGGGAGGTGTCAGATGAGTAGTTATCCAGTAGCATTACATCTGTAGCTGAAAGGGAAAACAGAAACCTTGTATACCTTAAATGTGTTGCTTCATTGGAGTCTGGATTACACATCTTTAAACTATCACCACAAATGGTGTCCATCTTTGTGTGCTATTTACCAAAAGTATTCAAAAATGTTTGACTGCGCCAGAGAAAGATCCCAATTGATTGTAATCAGTGTGAGAATTGTGCTGAAGTGCAGTCTTTGTTTGTTGCAAATGCATACCTGAGTCATTAGTATAACTGAACCCAGTATCACCACTGCTACTGCCAGGCCCTAAAGACTGTCCTCCTCCAACTAGCATGGCTGTTAAGTGTGGAGGCATCCCCAGGTCTGAAGAGGACATTTAAGATAGGCCTTCAACAATCAACTGCATTCAAAAAACACAACACAGAAGAATGCTCATGCAAAATTTCTATTCATCTCTGGGGACTAACCAGTGATCCGGTTTGAGATGCTGAAGAGTCGTGACGTTCTGTTACGTGTGGCGAATGGCTCTCGGTAGTAGCGGTCCCCAAAGCACATGCCCAGCAGCTCCTTACGCACAGTTTTGTTCCACAGCCCATAGATTAATGGATGGCATGCTGCACTGGTAAACGACAGCCAGGACGCTAGAGTTTCCAGCTGTGGAGGTACACTACCTTTCCCCCACAATGCCTCAGTTCCAATCACGGCCACATAGGGTCCCCAGGTGGCTAGAAATGTTCCTATTACCACCAGGATCGTGACGAAAGCTTTGCATTGGTTGCCTGAGTAAATAAGACTTTTACGGCTACTGCTGGATGAGGTCGATGTGCTGGAGTTCTTGCGACCATTCTTTTGCAAGCCAGACTCCTCCGGGGGAACAATCACAGTCCCACAATAGACCTTGCGTGCTTTGATTCGGGCTACGCGGAAAATAACACTGTAGCACACTAGCATAGCTGCCAGGGGAAGCAAGCAGCACCATGTGACCCAGAAAAATGTATAGCTAACTTCTTTGTGCCAGGCTGCTGTGCATGTCCACTTGAAGTTATCAAACTCAAACGCTGACCAACCAAAGAGTGGTGGCAGACAGGCCACTAATGAGTGAATCCAAATGTATGCAATGGCAACTGTGGCCCAATTTCCTGTGATCTTCATGGGGTAGATCATAGGATACAGTACAGCATAATACCTAAGATTAAGAATGGACAGAAATATTAACAGCTGCACTTAAAATAACAAGAGAAGACATTATCAGTCAGTGTAATCATAGTGGCCCCATGACTTAATATCAGTTTTAAATATTATGCAGCGATTCATTGTAAATTACTGGTTTCCAATACAAAAAGAGACATACAGTATATATACTGATTCCAGACTTTTTAAAATAATAAAAAAAAAAAAAAAAGCTATAGAACAGACTGACTCACCTGTCAATGGCAATGACTCCTAACGTGAGCATACTAGCAGAACTAACAAGCAGGTAAAGTAAGGCTGTGAAGTTACACCACACCACCCCAAACATCCATTCTCGCTGCAGAGAGCTGGCTATAACGAAAGGTAGTGTGAGCACCGAGAGCAACAGGTTGGAGAACGTCAGGCTGAACACAAATTTGTTGCTGGGTGTGAGCAGATATGGCTTCTTATAAAGTGTCACAACAATAAGCAGGTTTCCCAAACAGATGAGCAAGGCAATAACTATGATTGAGGTGGACTCGAGCACCATGGACCCTCTGCCACCCAAACCCTCAACCGATGTGCCATTCTTGCTGCTGTTCATCATGAAAACTTGCTATACACCTAAAAAAAAAATAAATAAAAAAATTTAGGCAATTATCAGCATTCAGTGTGCCTTCTGTATTCAAAATCAACAGGTTTAGAGGAAATACAAAATTATTCAAGCAGCTAATTAATTTCTAGTGCAACATTAAAGGGGCTTTATCATGGCTGTGTTTTGATTTTGTTTTCACCCAATAGAATTTTATATTTAAGTTTTTGTTTCTAGAATGTAACTTTTTTTTGCGAATATTTCAATACAAAACTGCTGTGCCCTTCTGAAGTATGTATGTAATATTTGTTAGATGTGGCAAAGTTTAAAGAAGTGGGTGAAAACTAGACCGGGGGAGATTTCCTTTTGACCCCCCCCCCTTTTTTTTTTCAGGGGTCGCCACAGCAAATGATTAGCATGTTTTGATTTGGCATAGGTTTGGGTTTTTTGGGGTTTTTTTCGTCGGATGCCCTTCCTGACACAACCCTTTAGCAAAAGACAAACATGCTGACGGCTTTGCAGCCTACTCTTTATGAAAGTCGGCAATGGTTCTTTTACATGCCTCACACCATAGACAGTGAGAGACATAGTCGGCCTTTGATAACCCAGTTAGCTGCACGGGGGGAAGCAGTGACAACCTTGTGGAGAGTGGGACTCAAACCCCCAACCTAAGGATAAGCGATCCAGCACACTATACCACTAAACCACCACTGCCCAGAGAAAACTCTAGACTGAACGCCTATATTTCACCAACACACCACACCACTGTTAAATGAGAATACAAAACTGTTGTCCTGTCGGATTCAACAATGGTGTGTGTACCTCAAAGTTTTCTTGCTGTTGAACATGTCTTCATTACTACTAAATGATTCCATCATTCACTTTGGACACTATTGACAGCTGCAGGATGAAACAGAACACAAACAATTTTAAAATCTGGATCAGATTGTATGAGAATATTTTATAGATGAAATCATGTGACAGCTCACACATCTGCAACAGCCATTACAGAGTAGTTCATTAAAAATTCCCAGAGATCACTACTGGCTATACAAAGATGATTTTTTTTTACTCTAACACAAAACTATTATACGGTTTACTGAGCACTCATTTCAAAAGTGTTCCTGGGTCTCAAAATCTTTAAAGGTTCAAATCACAGAAGTTCCTGCTGCAGGCCAATCTGGCATCACACACACACACACGCACAATAATACAGTATATAATTTTTTTTTCAAGGGGCATACAGTACTGGAAAGTTTAGTATAATATGTGGAACAGTAGAGGGCAGTGGTGGCCTTGTGGTATAGGTGCTGGATCACTCATCCTGTGGTTGGGAGTTCAAGCCCCACTCACCACAGGTTGTCACTGTCTCTCCCCCAGTGCAGCTAGCTGGGTTATCAAAGGCCAGCCATGTCTCAATGTCTGTGTGGTGTGAGGCATGTAAAAGAACCATTGCTGATTTTCGGCAAGAGTAGCTGCAAAGCCATCAGCGTGTTTCCACCCTGCGATGGCCTGGCAAGCTGTCCAGGGTGTACTCTGCCCTCACCTGGATTCGGCTGGGATGGGCACCAGCCTCCCCACGACCCTAATGAGGATTAAGCAGTTACAGAAAATGAACTAATGTGGAACAGTGAATGAACATCAACACTGACACAAAAAACTTGGTCTAAAAACTTTAGAATTTGCTCTTTTAATGAGCTTAGACTGTGAAGCTGGTCACAGAACAAAGCAAGCTTTCATTCTTTTTTGTTTGTTTTCATTCATTTTCTACCTGATAATCGTGGTTTGTTTGTGGGTATAGTAAACTGTAGTTTATCTGGACCTCTCTTACTCCTTTCCTGAGAAGTTCTCAGATTTTCCCAAGCCGAATATCACATTACATCACTCAAATGCAGAGGGTTGCGACAGGAAGGGCATCCGGCGTAAAACTTCTGCCACATTTAAAAATGCAAATGATCAATACAGAATTCATACCGGATCGGTCGAGGCCCGGGTTAACAACGACCGCCATCAGTGCTGTCAACCAACAGGGTGCTGATGGAAATTGGACTACTGTTGGTCGAAGACGTCGAAGAAGGAGAGGCGGGAGGCGTGTCCGTATGCAGAGAGAGAAGAGGAAATGCGTGAGCCTAGGACTGAGAGTAGGGACTTTGAATGTTGGAACTATGCATAGAAAAGATAGGGAGGCTGGCTGACATGATGCAGAGGAGGAAGGTGGACATACTGTGTGTTCAGGAGACAAGGTGGAAAGGTAGCAAGGCTAGAAGCTTAGGAGCAGGGTTTAAACTGTTTTATAATGGTGTGGATGGGAAGAGAAATGGAGTAGGAGTCATCTTGAAGGAGGGGTTTGTCAGGAATGTTCTAGAAGTGAAAAGAGTGTCAGACAGAGTGATGAGTCTCAAGTTAGAAATTGAAGGCGTGATGGTCAATGTTGTTAGTGCTTATGCCCCACAGGCAGGATGTAAGCTAGAAGAGAAGGAGAGATTCTGGAGTGAGTTAGATGAAGTGATGCAGAGTACCCCCAGAGGTGAAAGAGTGGTCATTGGAGCAGACTTCAATGGACATGTTGGTGCAGGCAACAGAGGGGACGAGGAAGTGATGGGCAGGTTTGGTATCCAGGACAGGAACACAGAAGGACAGATGTTGATCGATTTTGCAAAAAGGATGGAAATGGCTGTGGTGAATACTTTCTTCAAGAAGAAACAGAAGCATAGGGTGACTTATGAAAGCGGAGGTAAGAACACAAAGGTAGACTACATCTTGTGTAGGCGATGTAATTTGAAGGAAGTCAGTGACTGCAAAGTGAGAGTGTTGCCAAACAGCATAGGATGGTGGTGTGCAGGATGACACCGATGGTGAGACAGGTGAAAAAGGCAAAGGCAGAGCAGAAGACAAAGTGGTGGAAGCTGAAAAAGGAAGAGTGTCGTGTTGTCTTCAAGGAGGAGTTGAAACAGGCTTCGGGTAGTCAGGAAGTGCTTCCAGAGGACTGGACAACCACAGCCAATGTGATCAGGGAGACCGGTAGGAGAGTACTTGGTGTGTCCTCTGGAAGGAAAGTAGATAAGGAAACTTGGTGGTGGAATGAGGAAGTGCAGGAGTGTGTACAAAAGAAGAGGTTAGCCAAGAAGAAGTGGGACATTGAGAGGACCGAAGAGAGTAAACAGGAGTACAGGGAGACACAGCGTAAGGTGAAGGTAGCAGTGTCAAAGGCCAAACAGAGGGTGTATGATGACTTGTATGATAGGTTGAACAGTAAGGAGGGAGAAAATGATCTATACAGGTTAGCACAGCAGAGAAATAGAGATGGGAAAGACGTGCAGCAAGTTAGAGTGATAAAGGACAGAGAGGGAAATGTATTGACTGATGACAGAAGTGTGCTGGGAAGATGGAAAGAGTACTTTGAAGAGCTGATGAATGAGGAAAATGAGAGAAAAAAAAAAAAAAGAGTAGAAGGGGTGAACGTTGAGGAGCAGGAAGTAGCAAAGATTCGTAAGGGAGAAGTGAGGAGGGCATTGAAAAGGATGAAGAGTGGAAAGGCAGTTGGCTCTGATGACATACCAGTTGAGGTATGGAAGTGTCTAGGGGAGGTAGCAGATTTTCTGACAAGAATATTCAACAAGGTCTTAGAAAGTGAGCAGATGCCAGAGGAATGGAGGAGAAGTGTGCTTGTGTCCATTTTTAAGAACAAGGGAGATGTACAGAGTTGTGGCAACTACAGAGGGATAAAGTTGATGAGCCATACAATGAAGCTATGAAAAAGAATAGTGGAAGCAAGACTAAGAGCAGAGGTCAGCATTTGTGAACAACAGTTTGGTTTCATGCCAAGAAAGAGCACCACAGATGCAGTGTTTGCTTTGAGGATGTTAATAGAGAAGTACAGAGAAGGTCAGAAGGAGCTGCATTGTGCCTTTGTGGATCTGGAGAAAGCATATGACAGGGTGCCGAGAGAAGAACTGTGGTATTGTATGAGGAAGTCTGGAGTGACAGAGAAGTATGTTAGAGTGGTGCAGGACATGTATGAGAGATGTAAGACAGTGGTGAGGTGTGCTGTCGGTGTGACAGAAGAGTTCAAGGTGGAGGTGGGACTGCATCAAGGGTCAGCTCTCAGCCCCTTCTTGTTTGCTATGGTGATGGACAGACTAACAGACGAGGTTAGACAAGAATCTCCATGGACTATGATGTTTGCAGATGACATCGTGATCTGTAGTGAGAGCAGAGACCAAGTGGAGGAAAATCTAGAAAGGTGGAGGTATGCCCTGGAAAGGAGGGGATTGAAGGTTAGTCTTAGTAAGACAGAATACATGCGTGTGAACGACAAGGACCCAAGAGGAACTTTGAGGTTCCAGGGAGCAGAGATAAAGAAGGTGGAGGATTTTAAGTACTTAGGCTCAACAATCCAGAGCAATGGAGAGTGTGGAAAAGAGGTGAAGAAGCACGTGCAGGCAGGTTG
>CM045729.1:56886079-56928579 GCA_024760905.1 Plotosus lineatus
AGTAGAAGAAGAATTTTGACAGGTAACAGATTTTCATGAATCATAAAATAATTTAAGATATTTATTTTCAGTTAAACAGGTGGTAGGAACTGTCTTACCACTTCAATGTTGATAATGTACAAAGAAAAACATTTAGGTTAATATTTTTTTTTTTGGGGGGGGGGGGGGAACCAAACAGACATTTTCAGAAAAATTGCTGTCTGGCATTAATTAGCTAGAGGCTATTGTTGAGAAATACCTATATACTCTGCAGACAGGAAAAATTCTTGTTGACAGAACAAATGCTTTCTATACAGAAGCTGAAATACTGTATACAGTATATAATAATCCAGTACTCTGATTTCTGAATATGGGTAATTAAATGCATGTGACATTTTTGTGATATTTTGATCAGGCCACCGGTCCCAAGGAGATGTAAGCTATTCATATTTTTGTAAATAGAATTCACAGTGAAATAGTTATGAATTGTTATAAGTATAATTGTTGCTTGAAGGCATGGTTATTACAGCTGTAAAAGGCTTCATTATATCAGGGGTAACTACAGAAGCCATTTTGTTTTTCTGCATGTTTTTTGTCTTGCTTTGGCACATTTTTACATATGAGACATTTGTCCCAAAGCCCAAGGTGAAGCATATTACATGGTCACTTCGACAAAATGAAGTTCATCACGCCAGATTGAAAATAGAACTGGATAGCTTGGAGGACTTTTCACTTGTGTGTGTACCTCACCAATCATGCAGGAACTACTAGAGTACTCAAATACTAATGAGAGTACTACATATAATACCCCATCTGTCATTGATTAGATTTCAAGATTTCAACTGTGTGTATTTAAAATAAAAATGATACAGGGACATTTTCCACCTACCATCTAACTCACAACCATAGAACTCCATGCGAACAGTTGGATAATTATATGAATGTGAGGGGTAAAGCCTCACATAACGACTAATAAGAGGTGGGAAGAATATATTCTCCTTTACTTTGTAGGCATCTCTATTGCCTTCAAAAATCTGGAAAAAGGAAAAGGCAAAATCAATATACGCAAATCAAACATATTTTTATCTGTACACTGAAGCGGACATTTACCTTTCTATAAGTTTTGCTGTCTCCTTTATACCAACTCCATTTTTTGCGGTCTGTACTGTAGAAGATTGTGTAGTTCAGAACAAAGTGAGATGTGAAGAGTTGTTTGGCTCCCTGTGTGGCTATTTTACTAATTACCACTGGCCGTTGGAAATCTACCTAGATAGCAGGACCAACATATTATAATTAGTTTGAAACATGCTGCAATTCATTGGATAATAACATGTAACTGTCATTATACGAAGATACCTGAATCCAGGCATCTTCCTCTACTGTACTCCATGCATTGTATTTCCCAGTGTTATGCAGTCTGGCCAAACTGGGAAGCCAGTATCCTTGAATTATAAGGTTAATTTAAATTGGATAATTAATCATGTTGTTGTCAAGATATCTCAATCTTTCCACATATTCTTTGATAATACCTCTAGAGTGTGATGCTGTTATTTGGCTGTCTTTAATAGCTCCAGAAGTCAGGCCGAGGGAGTGGCTACATACTGCAAAATAAAAAAGAATTAGTGCATTGGCAATACAGTGAATTATTCTAATACCCTGTTTCGCCCATTTATACCCCCCCCCCAAAGTACTATTATGACTTCACCAAGTAAACCATGCTTTCATTTCTTATTAGTTGTTAAATAGCATATAACATGGCACATCTGGTGTCAGACCTCACAATCTTGAAGTGAACAAAAGTAATGGAACAGAATGTTCATGTTCATTTTCTGTAACCGCTTAATCCTAATTTGGGTCACGGGGAGGCTGGTGCCCATCCCAGCCAACTTTGGGCGAGGGCAGAGTACACCCTGGAGAGCTCACCAGGCCATCGCAGGGCGGAAACACGCCGACGGCTTTGCAGCCTACTCTTTAAGAAAGTCAGCAATGGTTCTTTTACATGCCTCACACCATAGACAGTGGGTGACATGGCTGGCCTTTGATAACCCAGTTAGCTGCACTGGGAGGCACAGTGACAACCTTGTGGAGCGTGGGACTCGAAGGGGCTAGACTTCAGACTCCCTTTGACTCTAATAAAGGACAAATCAGTTTGAGAATGAAATTCACATATGATGTCATTAAAAATCTAAATGTATAGCTAAAACAAAATAATTGTTCTTACTATCCTAATATTTTAGCTGTATGTTTTCATTACAGCCCCTTCCACTTGTACTGACCTTCCCTTCTGACATGTAGGTCTGCTCATAGCATTCATCTATTCATTCATTCATTTTCTAAACTGCTTAATTCTAATCAGGGTGGTTAAGAGGCTGGCACCCATCTCAGCCTATTTTGGGTGAGGGCAGGGTGCACCCTGGACAGCTCGCCAGGCCATGGCAGGGCCAACACTCACACAATCATTCACACTCACACCTAGGAGTGATTTAGAATATCCAATTAGCATATTGTGCATGTTTTTGGACTGTGGGAGGAAGCCAGAGTCGTATTCTTTTCTTTTCGGCTGTTCCCTTTCAGGGGTCACCACAGCGCGTCATCTGCCTCCATCTTCAAGGAAGTCATATTAATGATTCGCATATTCGATTTGGCATAGGTTTTTACGTTGGATGCCCTTCCTGACACAACCCTTAGCAAGGGGCAGAAACACGCTGACGGCTCTCACCATAGACAGTGAGAGACATGGCCTGCCTTTGATAACTCAGTTCGCTGCACTGGGGGGGACAGTGACAACCTTGTGGAGGATGGGACTCGAACCCCCAACCTTCAGATCAGCGATCCAGCACCCTGTACCACCAGACCACCACTGCCCTGTGGGAGGAAGCCAGAGTACCCAGAGGAAGCCCACACATGCACAGGGAGAACATGCACATTCTAGACAGAATTGAACCCAGGACCTCCTGATGTGAGGTGGACATGTTCACAACTGAGCCATGCTGCAGCACACATCTAATTAGAGGGGATTTTTAAAAATTTGTTTGTTTTTTAAGCAAACAACACATCAATCTTAACCATCATCTTTTTTTGCAGAATTACATAATCCTACTCAGGTTGCAGGAGGCCCTATCTTAGCTGAAACATATTTTTATTCATTGAAGAAAGGGATTGGGCACAAGTCATCCAACTTAGTGAAGCCCTCTCCACAGATTATTTTAGCCAATTAACCTACTGTGCATGTTTTTGGACTGTAGGAGGAAACGGAGTACTCGGAGGAAACCCACGCTAGCACGGGGAGAACATGCAACTCCACACAGAAACGCCTAGCCTTCTTGCTGTGAGGTGGACGTGCTAACCACTATGCCACAGTGCTGCCCTATCTTAGCTGACTCTAGGGAACACTGTAAACAGCTCGCCAGTCCATTGCAGGGTCACCACACAACGCTTCTTCACGCTCACACCTATGGGCAATTTGGAAGAGCCAATTAACCAAAATTACATTTCTTTGGACTGTGGGAGAAAACTAATGCACCCAGACAAAACCCACACCAGCACAGAGAAAGCATGAAAACAAACTCAGGACAGACATGCCAACCATAACACATCAATATCGATTTGATTTTCACTGAAAATCTCCGTTCAAACTGTTTTTTTTCAACAGTGTTTAAATACCATAGTTTGTTACCATTGTCTAAGACTAAAAATAGGGTCTGCATCCCTCTCTGATGGGAGATTCCGACCTCAGACTCCAGCATCCAGAGCCCTGGCTTTGAGGGCCACATCTGCAGAGTTACAAAATCTCCTGCATAACAAAGCAAGAAATGAAAAAAATAGTAAATAACTCATTTCAGGAAGGCAAATCAACAGAGAATACAGTATATATATATATATATATATATATATATATAGAATGTGGAAAAACCTGGTAAAAGAGGATATACTCCCTGACGATGGGGGTCATTATGTTTGTTAATGAAGGTTTGGCCATGAAAGTGAATGCTTTGGAAGTCTTTTGGAGATCCCATGTTTATCAGATGCCAATTTACCAGCTGATTAGAGTACATACGGAGTCCTTTAAGACTGTATATAATTCCATTGATAGCTGATAGGACAAAAAAAAGTTGTTAAGGTAGTAGTCCACAATTGGTTGATTAGATTCAGGATTTTAATAAACTCAGAAACAAAAACACTTAATAGCAACAATGAAATACCATGGAATTTGATACTATTATTGAAATTTGGGTCCATAATTGCTTTTCTGTTTGTCTTCTTAAAAATCTCCCGGTTTTGCTCATAGTACCAGCTCTTGTTCTCATCAAATGTCATAAAAAGTAATATGAATTCCTGTGTGTCTACAGGAGTTTTAGCCAGAGTGCCTTTCCTACAAATAAGAAGAGGCCCGATCAGTCCAGAATGGATGTCCCTCTCCTGCATAAAAATCCAAAAACATTATCTTCATTGTAAAACATTTTACATGATAGTAACAAGGCAGTCCCATATTTAAACTTACAGGATTTACGCCAGAGTAGTAGGTCCATATTCGACAGTCAGGTTCGCCATGTAAAGGCCCCACTTTGTCATTTACTGTCCAAATATATGTAAAAGTTGTATTGGGTTCAACTGCATTATCATACTTGTACCAGTAAGGTGAGTTATCTTCATAATTTAACCCCTCCATATTTTTTTTATATGACACTCCATTTGCATGCAATGAGTAGGGGCGACTTGCAAGATTCTTGAACACTATCTAGAGTAAAAGACAGACTATTAGGCTTCAATACAGATTTTAATCAACCCTTTGAAACCCACACTGCAAGCACTTCATTATATTAGCAGATCTTACATATATTGTTTCATCAACTTCTGCCTTAATGAGGGGACCCATGATGCCAAGATGCTCATCGACTTCTCCTCGATAGTCTGGGGTTGTAAAGGAGCTGTCCAAATATAACCTGAACATGACTTTTTTAAAAATTGTGGGCCTCTCCTTCACTGACGATTTATCTTCCCTCCTTTAGAGAAGAACAGATGAAACAAGATAGCAACTTATCCAAAGGTATGCTGTTTGTGAAATTTCAAAATACATCAGTTTAAAGCCATGTTCCTCAAATATTTATTACTTGCATCTTTCATATAGACATATAATTATATGAAATGTTAAGATTTGTAAACTCAAATGACTTAAAATACTTACCTAAAATGGAATTTCAATGTAGAGTCCATGAATATTTAGTATAATTTATAATTTAAATTTTGCAAGAATGTTTCTGAGGCTATAACAGGTAAAATATTGAGTGATTGGTTGTATTCTTACCTTTGTCCATAACCTACATAATCCCAGTTAACTTCTTCAGCAGTAATGAAGTAGACCTGGGACTTGCTGCCAGCCATTTGTAAGGAATATTTAGTTGCTTCATCAAGTACATCAGTTTGTGTTTGAGCCGGTTTACCATATGGGTCTTTGTATTCAACATATTCGTATTCCTCTTTGTCATCCGGGGTGTTATCAAAATCAAAAACCTGTTCATCACGAGGAACATATATTTCATATTCATCAAAGTCATTCCTGTGAATGCCTATGACTATGGGTTTGGGCATCATGTCTTCTTCACTAAAGTTGAGCCTGGCAGTCCTTGGTGTTAATTGTGGACCAAAACCCCGTGGAGAGAAGCCTCGTGGCGAGATATCGCTACGAAGTTGTGGTTTGTATTCTTTTTTCTTTTTTGTTTTCATGCCATACCCTTTAATTGGTTTCACCCTTTGTAAATGTATTTTCTTCTTCTTTTCTTTAGCACTGTTTGGCTGCTTGTCTGTTATGTATTTGTCTATGTGATCTGGGAACTCCATTGGCACCAGCTCATGTTTGCTATCGTAACTCCAGTTCTTTGATTGTGAATCTAAATGTGTGCTGAGAATGACCATAGTATTGTTGCTGTCCTTTAGATAGATGACAACATCATTAAGACTCTTTTCAGGGTCTGGAGTAACTTCTTCTGAACTGTTGCCTGGCTGTAGAATATTAGCATATGAAAAATTACTCTCAAGATTTATTTGGGTGATATTTAACTGTTTGTTTTCATCAATCGAAACCTCAGAGTCCAATTGGGTGCTGTTAAATACTTCGTTATCCTCTACCGGAACATCAGACTCCACTTTGGTGCTGTTTAGTACTTTGTTTTCCTCTACCAGAACCTCAGAATCCACGTGGGTGCTGTTAAATACTTTGATTTCCTCTACCAGAATCTCAGGATCCACTTGGGTGCTGTTAAATACTTCTATTTCCTCTACTAGAACCTCAGGCTCCACTTGGGTACTATTAAATACTTTGATTTCCTCTACTAGAACCTCAGGCTCCACTTGGGTACTGTTAAATACTTTGATTTCCTCTATCAGAACCTCAGGATTCACTTGGGTGCTGTTAAATACTTCTATTTCCTCTACTAGAACCTCAGGATCCACTTGGGTGCTGTTAAATACTTTGATTTCCTCTACTAGAACCTCAGGGTCCATGTGGGTGCTGTTAAATACTTTGTTTTCCTCTTCTGAATATTTGTAGCTCTTCTGTGTGCGCTTTACTTTTATATCTTCCTCCACAAACAGTTTGTTGGATACTTGGTTTGATTGATAGTGCACTTGGGTACTATTTATTTGTTGAATGACCTTTGGAGGATCTGAGACCACTCTAGAGTGATTCGGTTCTCGATTTAGTTCATTTAATGATTTCATGTTTGTATTATTTAATTCTTGGACTTCCTGAATCCATGTGGTTTGAGTGGTATTGCCCAGCACATCCATAGTGGGTTTTTCAGGAAGTTCTATATGTGAGACATTGTATTCAATTAAATGTTCAGGACTAGTTTCTATTTCTTCACCATTATCCAATAACACAATATCTTTAATATATTTATCATTTTTAATGCTGATTTGAGAGTTAAGAGCAGGTACACTATAAATAAATATGTTGTCTTCTGAATTTTCTTCATCATCCACCTCCTCCACAGAGGTCAGCATCGAGAATTCCAGAATTTGTTGCCCAGTTACATTCTCTTCATGAGTCTTTAATGCTTGGGTTGATAGCAATGGATTTATCTGTTCTGTTAGGGATGATGAAGTAGAATTTTTCTTTGAGATGATTTCACTCTCATTATTTTGTAAAAGTGAGAAGTTACTGGGATTAGTGGTGACACTGTTAGTCCCATTGAGTATGGCATCATCATGTGACAACTCTAGAGATAATTTGGTCACTGATTCCATTGTGCTTTGATTCTGAACAGCTTTTGTTGTAAGATTGTTGTCATCAATCTCAAACTCCAAATGGGTGCTGTTTTGGATTACATCAGTGTGAAGTAGTGCACTATCAAGATAATCTAAATTTGAAAAATCCAGTTGCTCCATGTCATTTTTAGCTGTGCTTTTATGTGACCGTAAACCAAGAAGTAATGCATAATCATCAGAGCTTGAATCCACAACATGTTTGCTTGGACTTGGTTTTGATTTCTCTTCTTTTGCTATTAATGTCTCATTTATGGGTTTCCACTTGTCAAACAAACCTCTTGTTTCTGTATCATATTCATAGTCATCAGAATTCTCCATGACATAATCCCTAAAACATTCAACATCCTTAAACTTCAGTCTTAATCCTTTTCGGGTCTCATGTGTGTTCAGTGATGCCATTAGCCAAACTCCTTTATAAAAAGAAAGGGATAGTAAAAGAGGGAAGACACATAACCATCAGTTTCTTATCATTTAAGGGCAGTAATAACTCAGCGCTGACAAAAAAAAACCTGTCTCAATAACTTTCATCTGTCCTGCTAACAATCTTTTGTGTCTCATCAACGTACCAAACTGAACAATCTGGAATTAAATGAACACTAATTTACTATCTTAACAAATCTCCTTGTGTCTGTTTCAAGTGATGCCTGTCTGAAGTACCATTACCTCATTTTGTACCTTATGTAACTATGAACTGGCGCAATTAATTGAAGCTTAATAAATGGAATTGATTCAGGAATCTAATTTATTTAATTTTCTCAAATTATAGTAAATGATGTAATCAAATACCTTGCCAAGTTTTATGTCAATAGAAGAAGGGTAAGTTGTTGGTTGCAAAGGACATTTAAAACATACTGTCAGAACAGTCCCCAAACATTAGGTGCACTTTCCTCTGTTTTTCTTTCAAATGATTTATGTAATCTGATAAACTTCAAATTATCACAACTTTGTTATTTTTCAACATATTTTGAGAAAATAGTTTAAAGAAAAAAATAATTCTAAAGCTTAGAGTATCCTCCTTGTAAGCCTGCCACTAACTCATGTTTCAATTTTTGGTCATTTTATCAGATCGGGTCACATATAAGACTGCCTCATTATAAATATTATTATTATTGTTACTAGTAGTATTTATTAATTAATTTATTCGTTAATTTTCTGATCCACCTAATCCTACTTAGGGTGCCTAATTAGGCATCCATCTTAGCCGACTTTTGAGCGAAGCCATTGCACGGAGAAACACGATGATAGCAACCCAATGGCCTACTCTTTACTTAAGTCAATAATGGTTCTTTTACATGCCTCTCACTACCTTCAGTGACACACATGGCTGGCCTATGATAACCCAGTTAGCTGTACTGCTGGGACATCAGTAACAACTTGGTGATTTTGGGGCTCGAATCCAGCAATCAGTAAGCCAGCATCCGATCACCAGGCCATCACTGTCCTATTCATTCATTTATTCATTTTCTAAACCGCTTAATCCTAATTAGGTTTACGGGAAGACTGGTGCCCATCTCAACCAGCTCATGGCACTTGTAACATACACCCTAAACACCCTTTCACTGGCGCCCATCTCAGCCAACTTTTGGCACTTGTACCATACACCCGATAGACCCTGAACAGCTTGCCAAGCCACTGAATGGCCAACACACATAGGACCAATCACACTCACACTTAGGGTCAATTTTGAACCTCAATTTAGCCTACTGTGAATGTTTCTGGACTGTGGAAGGAAACCAGAGTACCCAGAGAAAACCCAAGCAAGCATGGAGAAAACATGGAGACTTCACACAAACACCCCAAGCTGAGGAATTAAATCTGGGACCTTCTTGCTGTAAGGCAAACATGCTAACCACTGCACCACCGTGACACCCTATTATTCATTCATTCCTTCCTTCATTCATTCACTTTCTAAGCTACTTAAGCCAATTTAGGGTCGTAGGGAGGGTACAGGGTAGAGTGTAACTCCATCAAAATGGATGATATGTTTACAGTTTTATCTTTCTAAACTTTTACTGGTATAACGGAGAGGTACACCTACTTTTCACACTTGATAATCAAGAAAAGAGAGAAAAGTTTAGTTCAAAAAACAAAAAAGAAAAGTTATGTGAGTGGAATGTTTGCTGTTCATGTTGGCATAGCTATACAATATTCGTGCATGCGACTTCAAACTATAAAGAGGTTATTTCATACTAACAGCAATATTATTATTTGCCTTAAAATTGTTCTTTATGTAATAGACATATCGCATACAGTATTTCAAGCATACTGACCAATATTAGCCATGTTCATGTAGATCGTCTCTCCTGTCATTGGGAACAGACTGAGGATGTCCTCCTCTCTGTTGTTCAGCTCAAATGTATGTCCATAAAATGTGGCTGTTTGGATGCCATTTTGTTCCCCCACACTAGACACATGCCAGGTTGCAATCTCACCATTGCAAAACCCCAGGATTTCACCACTTTCATACACATAACCATTGATTGCTGTCAAGGGAAATTAAATGATGATGACTAATTAAATTGATAAAACTGTGGCTTACTCTTAAAACATTTGCTTACACTTCAATACTGTGTATACAAATCTACTCACTGTGCATAACATTTGAATTATAGAACTCTGGATCATCTGGTTTTACATTTTTTGGGTCTGAAGTGAATTTGATGATGTTCTCATTTATGTACCAACTTTTGTTTTCATCAAACACTGCAAACATTGCATGCTGCTCCTTGTCTGCTCTCACCTAGAACATATAACTATTTTATAATTAACACTGTATCAGATGAAGATAAAGCAATAGTGTTTGTCACATGGGTATACAAAAGTTGGGACCTTTTAAAATTTGAATAAAATTAAATTACATTACACCATACTTCACATATCCCTGTCCCCACTATTTTGCAACCTATAGCAGGCACCAAATTTGAAATGAGCTCATTTTGTGCATAAAATTGGAAAATTTCTTAGTTTAAACATTTATGTCATCTATGTTCTGTAGAGAGTAAAATATTGGCTCATGTGATTTGAAAGTTTTTTTTTGTTTTCATTTTATTCAAATTTAAAGAACGTCCCTTTAATGGAAATTCAGGTGATATAAAATTGTTTGCAATAAAACAAACAAACAAACAAAAAAAAGACACAATAATTTACCTGGACATTCCTGGTATTGAGGGACTGGCTTTTGCAGATAAGAAGAGGCCCAACAAGGCCTGAAGCAATGTCTCGTGGAGTATTTACTGCACTATGGTACATCCTAGTGAGACATCTTGAATCACTGGTTAATGGCTCGTCCTCCTCAATGACTCGCCACACATATGTGTATGTTTCTCCTGGTTGCACTGCATGGCTCTGGTACCCTGTCAGATTAAAAGAATAATTGAAATGAGACAAACATTGCATGCTCGTTTGAAAATTTAGGGCTTACATATCAAGCTGTGTGCACATGTACTAATTTATAGTCAAATCAATTTATTTATAGTCTGTTGCACTGTTGAACTGTAAAACATCACAGAGTGGAAGGAAATCACTGTGAAATAACCCACTTGAAATTTGTTTATTCAGTACTATACCTTACAAACACTGGTTTGCATGTGTCAATGACAATTTTCTGCACCATTCTATTATACAGTACTGTATACTGTAAACTTTACATTGTCTTTTTTTTTTGTATTCTTGTCCAGATTTCTTTACAGTCTATTTTCTCATTTTGTTTTGTCCACATTTGCATAAATTATTGTATAAGTCTACTTAAATTAATTTCTGTTTAGTGAGCAAAGTTAAACCAGAGTCCAATTCCTTGTTTTTGAATTTTTAGGGGCATTTATACATGAAAATTCACAATGATGAAAATTATATAGCTTCAGAAAAACATTTGTGTCCTACTTGTGTCCTTGAGCCTTTGAGAAAAAGCGAACGGATTGGCTTTAAATTGACAAAAAAGACATATATTATACATTACACACATTAGGCTAACTGGCTGTTTAAATTGCCCCTACGTGTCAGTGTGAATAGTTCTGTACTCTCTCTCTCTCTCTCTCTCTCTCTCTCTCTCTCTCTCTCTATATATATATATATATATATATATATATATATATATATATATATATACTAGTCCTTCTCAAAAAATTAGCATATTGTGGTAAAGTTCATTATTTTCTGTAATGTACTGATCAAAATTAAACTTTCATATATTTTAGATTCATTGCACACCAACTGAAATATTTCAGGTCTTTTATTGTTTTAATACTGATGATTTTGGCATACAGCTCATGAAAACCAAAAAGTCCTATCTCAAAAAATTAGCATATCATGTTCAGGTAGTCTAAACGAGCTATTAACCTAATCATCTCAATCAACCAATTAACTCTAAACACCTGCAAAAGATTCCTGAGGCTTTTAAAAACTCCCAGCCTGGTTCATTACCCAAAACTGCAATCATGGATAAGACTGCCGACTTCACTGCTGTCCAGAAGGCCATCATTGACACCCTCAAGCAAGAGGGTAAGACACAGAAAGAAATCTCTGAGCGAATAGGCTGTTCCCAGAGTGCTGTCTCAAGGCACCTCAGTGGGACGTCTGTAGGAAGGAAAAAATGTGGCAGAAAAAGCTGCACAACCAGAAGAGGTGACCGAACCCTGAGGAAGATTGTGGAGAAGGACCGATTCCAGACCTTGGGGGACCTGTGGAAGCAGTGGACTGGGCTACAGGTGCCGCATTCCCGAGGTCAAGCCACTTTTGAACCAGAAACAGCGGCAGAAGCACCTGACCTGGGCTACAGAGAAGCAGCACTTGCACAGTTGTCCAAAGTACTTTTTTCGGATGAAAGCAAATTTTGCATATCATTCGGAAATCAAGGTGCCAGAGTCTGGAGGAAGACTGGGGAGAAGGAAATGCCTGAAGTCCAGTGTCAAGCAACCACAGTCAGTGAAGGTCTGGGGTACCATGTCAGCTGCTGGTGTTGGTTCACTGTGTTTTATCAAGGGCAGGGTCAATGCAGCTAGCGATCAGGCGATTTTGGAGCACTTCATGCTTCCATCTGCACAAAAGCTTTATGGAGATGAAGATTTTAATTTTTCAGCACGACCTCCTGGCACCTGCTCACAGTGCCAAAACCACTGCTAAATGGTTTACTGACCATGGTATTACTGTGCTCAATTTGCCTGCCAACTCTCCTGACCTGAACCCCATAGAGAATCTGTGGGATATTGTGAAGAGAAAGTTGAGAGACACCAGACTCAACACTGTGGATGAGCTTAAGGCCGCTATCGAAGCATCCTGGGCCTCCGTAACATCTCAGCAGTGCCACAGGCTGATTGCCTCCATGCCACGCCGCATTGAAGCAGTCATTACTGCAAAAGGATTCCCGACCAAGTATTGAGTGCATAACTGAACATAATTATTTGAAGGTTGACTTTTTTTGTATTAAAAACACTTTTTTTTTTTTTATTGGTCGAATGAAATATGCTAATTTTTTTTAGATAGGAATTTTGTTTTTTCATGAGCTGTTTGCCAAAATCATCAGTATTAAAACAATAAAAGACCTGAAATATTTCAGTTGGTGTGCAATGAATCTAAAATATATGAAAGTTTAATTTTTATTAGTACATTAAAGAAAATAATGAACTTTACCACAATATGCTAATTTTTTGAGAAGGACTAGTGTATATATATATATATAACTGATAAAGTCTACTCATTGCCAGAATATTCCAGGTCTAGATAACCCTTTATATTTGCTAATCCAAAATACTTTGTAGTAAAACAATGGGTGGTTTGGCTCAGCGGTTAGGGTGTTGGATTAATGATCCAAAGGCTGTGGGTTCGATCCCTAGTACCATGCTGCCACTGTTGTGTCCTTGAGCAAGGTCTTTAACTCACAGGTGCTCAGATGAATAAAAATTGAATAAAAATATAAGTCGCACTGGATAAGAGCACCCGCTAAAGCCCCGGTCGCACAGCATTCCACGTCTAAATCACGTACAAAAAGTTCCGAAAATCTGGTGGTTGTAAGTAAATTTTGGTCAATTTTGGCTTGGCCGTGGTTTGTATGTGCTTTTTACGTGGTAAGGCTGTCGGCGGCTGTTCCACCTGCTAAAACACTGCCTAAGCACGGCGAACCACGACCAGCAACGTGTAAGGCAACTTAGGCAAAACACGTGTTCGAACATGGGAAAAAAAAACCTGCAAGTTACCACGGCTGGTCTCATCACGTCTGTATCACTGCCGATCACGTCTTGAGAGCGGACGTAAAATGGGCACTCCACTGCCCTAGCACTGCCCTAGCACTGCCTAATCGCAGGAGGCGTCCTCATAAAGTTCTGAAAGGCTCTTGGATCTTCGTTACGCAGCTCATCTGAAATTCCGATCCCTCAAGGAATCAAATTAAAGTTGAGTTTGTCAAGCAGGGAATGCGCTTTGAATTCACGTCTTGTGGACGTGGCCCGCAGCACACGCGACAAAGAGAGAGAGAGCGAGAGAGAGAAGGAATAACGCTTTAGTTTTTATTTTAGTTTTTTAAGTTGTTTTAATTCATGAGACGGTCATAAAGCCCAAGCTTTGGTCTCCTCCCAATCTAGTCACGCAGCCAGATGTTCCGTACCACCCCTTTCTTCTTCTTCTTCTTCTTCTTCTTCTCTTATATGTTGGGCCTGTATCAGTTGGTTCTGTTGGTGTTGGAGCATGAAGATGAGGACATCACGGCATTGAGGGTTCATGTTCACCCCTTTACATCTAGACTGCAAGTGCCGAGGTCTCAGAAAGTGACGGTATTTTATGTGCCGTGAATCAGAAGTGATACAGAAGTGATACAGAAGTGATTCGGCAGTGATCAGTCGTATTTAGAACGTGATCAAGCCTTTGTTGAACGGGTTTAGGTGGTGCTATGTACTTGCTATGTACATGGAAAAATCCATTTGTCAGTGATAAGCCGCTATTTCTCGTGATACCAACGTGTAACACCCGCCCAATGGCCGTGCTCTGGCCGTGACAGATCCCTAAACCTTTGTGTCTTATCACATCTCCCCAAGTTTTTTATCACTGCCAGAACACGGATTATTACGTGTGTTTCACGTGTGTTGCACGTCTTTACCACATGGTTGTCCGCGGTCTAAAATTTTGAGCAGTTCAAAACTTTTTTCCCACGTCCAGCGCCGTTTAAATTTTTCCCCCACGTACTGCCACGTCTAAAAAACTCGACATCAACACGAACAACACCGTCTGCTTCACAGGAAACCATTTTTGGATGGAATTTGGCCGTGATTAAGCCGTAAAACGCTGTGTGACCGACCCATAAATGCAGTAAATGTAGCTTTGTACAACACCATGAATATATCACTAGATTATGCATATAACTGAGACATGTTCTCATCATTTTTTTGAGCCCACTTTTCATAAACTTGAAAGTGTTATATATTTTACTTCTTGTTGTCACCCAGGAACATTAAATGTATTTGAATGATTTGTGATTTCGTGATTGTGTCTGCTTCAAGAATTTTTCTGTCTACTTTAATTTATCCTTGAAATTCTGGTGAATATTCCACTCTTTTGGAGTATAACATTCTGTAGCAAAACACACTCTGAAGGGTAAACAAAGGGCTTCAGATCTAGGCAACACATCTATAGCTTTCGATCTGTCCCAGCTATTCATCCTTGTTTCAACTGATACAGGCCAAATGATCAGTAGATATTGGTAACAACACTTATAAGGCTTGTAATCTCTGTGCTCACCGTATACTCAGTAGTGTATATATACATACTGAGCTATGATCTGGCAGCAGCAGAAGTGTCTTTTTGACGCATCAAAGATATAGTTCTTATATTGATTATGAGACTTGTGATGATTTTCACATTCTCAGAGTGACTCCCTGGTTTAGGGTCATACCATCATTGCAAATGGACATTTCACTAACCGTTTTTAGGGTAACTGGCCCCCTCTGCTGCTTTATCAATGGTTAATCCATGGGGATAGATGCTGTATGGTCGTGATGCTTTGTTTTTGAACACAATCTATACAGAAAAGTGTAGCATTATTCAAGATTAATTGATCCATTTATATAATAGGAAACAACACCAGTTTGCATTACCAAAGCCATATTTTATGGATTAATTTTTACCGTAATTTTGTCTCTTATTTGTGCTCTAATAACAGGACCAAGAATTCCCAACTCCTTCTTCCTTTGCTTTTGTTCTGCCCTTTCTTTAAATGAATCATCTTTGTACTGGGTGAAGACAGCTTTTTTATAGTTCTTACCAATCCGTCCTGCATCTTGTTTTAAGTATGTGTACCAAAAATGCCTATTTGACAAAGAACATGATACATGTAAGTGTTGTTAACTCAGGAGATCAGATATTGTTTAGTTATGGCTGGTGTGTACCTGTCTACACTGTCTGGCAAATTTGGGGCATAATCCCAATAAATCTCTTCAGCTGCAATGTAATAAACCCATTCTTGCCGCTCTCGCACTTGTTGTATGGTAAGCCTTCGCTTTGGTGCAGGAAACTCGATACATGTATTAACATGTAAGATGCCGTGCATCCCAGCTGAAAAAAAAAACATGAGAATGATTAGTTGGGTTTTTTTAAGCTTGGACTGTTTTTTGTTATTGGGATCAAAGCACTGTGAATTGCAACAACTTTCAGTGAATTTCAGTGATTTTGAATTAATATGCAGTGGATACACACGCGTCAGTCATAATGTTAACAATGTTAATATTAATAAAATTATATTATAAATACAAAAATGTAATGTATTATTCAATCTCTTGAATCGCTACCTTACCGTGGTGGAGGGGGTTGCGTGTTCTTATGATCCTGTTTTTGGGAGCATTATGCCAAATTATGTGGATTTCCATTATGTGGATTTCCAGACAAAGTGTGGTTCAGAACCTCACTTGGAGTCAGTCTAGAATGGAGAAGGCACCTCCTTCCCTCCACTAGCCTGGCGGCATACCTTGGGCAAGTGTTAGCACACCCCTTAGCCCTCATTTCAGGGTCACGATATTCATATATTTGGGCTGAGGTTTCCCCATCAGTTTATACTGTCAAGGGTGGATGATCCTTGGACAACAGCCAAAGTCTAAACAGCCAAAGTTTCAGGTACTAAACAATGCATACCAGGACATCACCCTTGACATGTTCCACTCCAGTAAGCCACCACTTGTTAGTATTGCTAATATTACGTAGTGTTAATGTCCATATGACATGTCTGGTCCTAAAAATCAGCTCAGACTCCACTTCCTATGATTCCCCTCTGCTTAAAGACATGGACTCAAGTCATGGGCTAAGTAGATCCTGGACAACTCACTGGGCCATCATAGGAGTAAACTTTGATCAAAGAAATAAAATGTCTTTAGAAAAAATGCCCTGTTAGCCATAGAAGGTGGGGCCGGGCTCATGATCAGGAGGTTGTGAGTTCGAATCCCACTGAGACCCTCACTGTGCTAAGACCCCGGGGCAAGGTCTCAACCACAAGTGTGCATCTGTTCACCCAGTAGTATAAATGGGTACCAGTAAAAATATACTGGGAAGGTAACTTGCGATGGACTAGCGTCCCATCCAGGGGGAGTTGAACTCCTGGTCGTTTCACGCTACAGAAACCAAGGATAAGTACCTGCCTGATGAGCCACGAGGCTAAGCCACTAGGCTCAGGTGTAAAAACCCAACAGACTTACCTTACCTACCTAGCCGTAGAAAGATTTTAATTTTAAGAAACGGTTTTTAGCAGGTCTTTGGAGGCTGTCACTAGCTTGTGAATTTCATATATTTACACTCTTGCATAGTCATTTCTAAAATGTTCTTTTTGAATAATTATTGATTATCAAGTGGGTAGTGGTGGCCTGATGGTAAAGGACGCTGGATCGCTGAACTTAAGGTTGGGGGTTCGAGTCCCACTCTCCACAAGGTTGTCACTGTTCCCCCAGTGCAGCTAACTTTGTTATCAATGGCCGGCCATGTTTCTCACTATCTATGGTGAGAGGTTCATGTAAAAGAACCATTGCTGACTTTCATAAACAGTAGCTGCATAGTCGTCAGTGTGTTTCTGCCCCTTGCTAAAGAGTTGTGTCAGTAAGGGCATCTGACGTAAAAACCTATGCCAAATCAAACAAGCGAATCAGATGATTCGCTGTGGTGACCCCTGAAAAGGGGAAAAAGCCAAAAGGAAAAGAAGACACTCCTGCTGCTTGATGTTCCTCTGTCTGAGATGCTGAAAAAGTTTGTTGTACTACTACATTTCATAGCCTCAGATTGGACAGAAATTTTAGAGCAAACATTGGTTTGTGCCTGCGAACTTTGCTAATCAAACTATTTCCAGATTACAGAAGACAGGCTTCCAGTCTCTGAGACAAGCTCTTCACTTGTTGATGCGTGTAATGAAACCATGCTACTTTGGTGAGTTGGTATTTTCTGTGCAGGACAGCGAGCGGTTATGGAGCCCATCCATCCATTCTACATGGAACTATGAACGCAACACAGGAAATAATCCTTGGCAAGGTGACAACCCAGCATATTATTTATAGAGATACTCAATTTTTAAAAAAATTTTGAATATAAAAATAGTTTAGAAACTTCATGGTCTCTATGCTAATATGCCGGTTTTAAGTGATTCAGGATTTTGTTTTACATATCGTCCAGCTCTAAGCACAGATGCTTCTCATTTCATTAATCAAACACACTGCATACAAGCACTCCATGAACACAGGACTGTGAAGCAGTTTGACCCTTACCATCTGTCTCTGGCAAGACTTGATTATTGTGATTGCAATTCTGGTTTTGACCCGGCATGTTGATGTGTTTTGATCATACCTCTGCACAAGTTATTCTTTTGCTGGCTGCTTAAAATATGCATATCTATTGCATACTGTTCTGATTTGTTTGACTTTACTAAAATTTATGCCGCATATGTATTCTTGTCTATATGGTTATCTGTGCATGACGATATATATATATACTAGTATATATAGGTCAGTGGTGGCCTAGTGGTATGGGGTGCTGGATCGCTGATCCTGGGGTTGGGGGTTCGAGTCCCACTCTCCACAAGGTTGTCACTGTCCCCCCAGTGCAGTTCACTGGGTTATCAATGGTCGCCATGTTTCTCTCTGTCAATGGTGAGAAGCGACTTTCGTAAAGAGTAGCTGCAAAGCCATCAGCATGTTTCTGTCCCTTGCTAAAGGGTTGTGTCAGGAAAGGCATCTGACATAAAAACCTACGCCAAATCAAATGTGCAAATCAGATGATTTGCTGTGGCGACCCCTGAAAAAGGGAAAAAGCCGAAAGGAGAAGAAAAAAAAAAAAAATATATATATATATATATATATATATATATATATATATATGTATATACTGTAAATATAATTTTCCAAATCCAACTATATAGAAAAAGTGGCAAAATCTACCAAGGCAAGATATTCTATATTATTACCTGGAACTGAAATTCGTTTTTCACTGTTGTTTTTGTTGGTTACTATGCCATTTATATACCATTTGTCAATGGAACATCTACATGTATTCTTGTTGACTCACCAAATCTTACCTTCCAAATGTTTGCTAATATAAGAAGAGAGAAGCCAGTAACCAGGGTAAATAGCCAGCATCTCTGCACTGGTTGCTGTGCCACTGATAATACCAATTGAAGACACCTTGTGCCCATTCTGCTGTAGAACCTGGCCATTGAAGTGTACAGAAAAAAGCTCTGGCTCTGAGCTCATACCAATAAAGTGCCAGCTTATTTTGGAATGTGCACACACATTAAGACCTGGAGCAAAACAGATAAATCTTACAAGAAAGAAATGCATAGAATATGTAAAGCCATTGATATTCTGCTGTAATGAAGCAGAAAAGTAACAAGCTTACCTGGTACAGAACCATTTGTAAAACCATTGATTGTGTATTTCACAGTGTCCTTAAGTGGCACATTCTCTATACTGTGCCAGGTGTTGCCCTCATCAAATACCCCGAACAACAATATGAATTCTTTATTGAAATGAACTTGCTTTCCAGACTCATCAAGGCTGCCTGTGGTGTAAAATCAGATATATGAGGTTACCATTTCTGTAACCACTTATTTATCCAATTTGTTTGGCCATTATAAGAAAAAAGGCCACAGGTGATAGTCAGATTCATGTCTCTTAAAATAAGAATAACAAAAAAAATTGTTATTACCATCTTTACAAATTAGCAGGGTACCAATCAGTCCTGTGTTGTAGTCCTTGACAATGTTATTATGTGAGAAATATGTGTATGTGACACATGGGGGATCTGCAGCCTTTGGGGCCACCTCTGGCGTTATCTCCCAATAGTATGTGTGCTCTTTGCCAGGCAGTATGACATCATCCTCTTTCTCAAACTCAGATGTATTATCAAAGTACAAAGATCCTAAAGGATTGAAGATTTTCAGCATTATTTGGTAGTTTTTTTATCTGGTTATACAAACTTCACAGGCACTAATCACCTTAGCATGCGGAATAAATTCCATATGGAGAAATCAAGTACTTTAGTAGGCAAAGGGGGGCGAGGACTTAATTTCTTCAGTTTGGATTTAGCACAGACTGTGGATGATATGTATGAACTCGGGAAATACACTTCCTGTACAATTTGCTTATTCAGGTAAACAAATAAAAACTTACCTGAAAATGGGTCATACTAAACGTACTACAAACTATGTAGCTTTTTGTTTTTTCCTCACTGCCTTTCTTTTTTATACAATTCAGAAAACAATATGTTTCTGATTGAAACTAGTTCATATCAGAACAGATAAAAAAATAAAAAATAAAAATCGTTAAAAGAAAAAAAACAAAAAAACCAACGTTCTGTTTTTTTTGTGGATTTAGCTACTGCATGTGGTTAATATGTATTACAAAAATAAACACAGCTCTTCCGTCTGTTTGCTCAACTGGACAAGCGCCACTGAAAAACTGCACTTTATATGCATTTTTATAGAGTGCTCCACTTTTTTTTATAAACAAAAAGCTAGCATAATGTTGTCATTTTCTGATTTAATACAATTAAAACACTGGAAAACAGACCTTCAGACTGTTTTCCATAAGCGATTCCATGTGGATGGATACTACAGGGATGATTTGCCATGTTCCTAAATGTGACAATGATTGTGTCACCAACTTGGCCATGAAGCGTGGGTCCCAGTAGTCCTGTAGACATAAATAATTTTTTTTTGTAATTTCATAGACTCACAAATTACAATAAGCTCATTCACCTTCAAGAAATAATGTGAATACCTGTCCATGGATCTGTTTTTTTTGCCTCTGTGAAACCTGGGTCATATTCCCTGTACACGGTCTTTTTATAGATGGGCCCAAAGCTATTAAAAAAGATATATCATTTAATATTCCAACTTGGATTATACGAACCAGTTCAGTTCTGTATCATATCCAAATCGCTAATGCTAAATAAGTTAGTCATTTTGATATTGGAATCAAAAAGACTTAACAGAAGTGGATAGCAGTTTTAAATAAAATTGATAATAATAATAATAATAATAATAATGATGATGATGATGATAATGATGATGATGATGATGACAATAATAGTAAAAATTAAAATTAAAAAGAATGAAAAATGAAGTCAGTCTCACAAAAATGGGAGAAATTTATGGCTGAATTTAAAACATTCAACATAATTTAAAAGTATTTATTATGACTCACATACCATTGAGTTCCATTTGTTGTATAATCCCAATTAATGATAACAGCAGCAATGTAGTAGTGTCTCTCCACTGCTGTTACATATGGACTCCGAAAAGGCAGAAAAATTAAAACATATGAAACAACTAGACAAAGAGAAAACCTCATATCTAAACCCCGAGCTCCGGGTGAGGAGCCTATGTTCAAGAGTGCAATAACTTCTGATCTCTCAGTAAAGATTAGCGTTATAGATTGCCTCTACTCGCTCTCTCCCACATAAACTGTCTGTCTTCCACCTCCCCAAACAGTCACCATTGGGCAACAAACATTCTCTCATTCTTGTGAAAATGTAAAATTTTAATTATTACACGTAGCTCTAAAAGGGTTAAATTTATACTAAGATTAAAACTTAAAATATACCATTGCCTTTAAAGTGTCACACTTTTGTTCCACTGTAAATAACCTAACATCCAGTTTTTAATAACAAGTGAGTGCTTTTAAAACAAACAGGAACCCTATTGCCTGCTACAGCTATTATGCAGTTAAAATGAATGAAAATCGCATTCCCAGAACTCCATATACACCATATCGCTTAACAATAATAGCAATAGCAAAATTAACATGAAAGTGAACATGAAATGACAAAAATAACAGAGAAATGTTAAATGTTCAGAAGAAATTAGTGTTCATAGTCTGTGTAAAAGTAGACATGTTGCAATCAAACAACAGGGAACACACAATCTGTTCCTAGTGTTACATACTACACAAAGTGCAAAATAGGTAAACAGTAAAGATTACACATTTTTCTTTTATGATAACTGAATTCTAGTTTATTTAATCATTATACTTTGCATTTATTGTGAAAATATATGCACAACTAAAGATTTAGATACTTGTAATACTAAATTTGTCAGAGTAACCAAAACATACCTTTCAGAGAAGAAATTTTAATCTAATAACTGCTATACGATTACAGCATCCTTGAGAATTTAAGTTATGATTACTTTTTATTTCGGGTTACAGATACAACAATAAGCATGGCAGGTCTTTTTTCTTTAAACTTTTTAAAATTAATTCAAATTAATTAATTAATTGTCAGTTACTTATTTAAAAGAAAAATAAATTTAATTGCTTTAAATGTATTTATTTGAAGGTGAATGCATGAGGGCGCCACATACATGGAGACACCTCTCATAAACATTTGCGGTTCAGATTGTTTAGTAAATAATCCAGACAGCTAATCCTAATCAGCATGTCATTCAGGGTCAAATAAACAGGTAGGGTTCAAGCAAACAGATTAAACCGGACAAAGACAGAATCACAAAGCAAAAGAACATTCAGGGGCAAAGATAAAATATCAAACAAGGAAACAGGCTCAGCATAGTCACTTAGTTAATGCTCTGCAAAATAGAATGTTTTAAGTCTCTACATAAGCCGAGTCATTAGCACTAAAATGGGGATGAGCCAAAAACAGCTGCTCCTAAAGCACAACACTGTGAGCTGACATGCACATAGAATGGATATGTGACAAATCGCCACTCCAATGATGCTACTTCAGAACTATCAAACAATCCCCTACACTGGCAATCCTGCACCTATGGGTGCAGGCAGGCCACGAGACTCAGCTTCATTAGCCCTTGCCTTGAGTAAAAGTCTGGGTGTGGGTATAGTCATGGCCAAGATGACCATCCAGAAGACAGGTGTTGAGGCAATGACTTTGCTCTTGAAGTTAGTCAGCAGATCAACAATGTTGTCCTTGAATCTAGGAGGTGCAAGTTCTGAAAAGAAGGCTTCACCGTCATCCCGTAGAGAGCTCTTGGTCGAAGCCTGCTTTATGTGCCTTCCAAGGGAGCTGTTTGGTGGAGACAACCTCATCTGCGTCTAGGAGAATTGTTTGGGTGGCTCACTTATCAGCTCCTTCAGAGAGCATGCTGGACTCAGGGGAGAAAAATATTTCCTCCATCATCTTCAGTGTGGCAGAACTCTGTAAGGTACTGATAGCTTAGACAACATAAACCTGACTAACTCGGGCTGTTTATGCTCAGTAACTGGCAGACTTTAAAAGACATGTGGCACTCCAGACACAACTTCGAGGAACTCTCTCATGATGTTCTATGGATACAACTTGGACACTGACCACAGCTTAAGCTGATACGAACTAAAATAAAAAAGCTGATACGAATTTAAACAATGGTGGGTCGAGATCTGCATTATTCTGGTGCTATATCCAAGAACCCAAATCTTAAACTCCCCAGCTGTATAAATGAGATATAAATGTAGGTGACACTGGATAAAGGCATCAAATTCCAAAAATGTAAAAAATTGTGTGAGTAAAATAAGATAACCAGATAATATTTTTATCTGACTAATATATTATATCTAAAATATATATGAACTATATGTATAAAAGAGATATAAAAATAAAATCTAATTCATAGTTGAAGTAAAATAGTAAAAAAAAAAATATTTTAAGCAGCATGTATTGGCAACGCCACGAGAGAGAGAGAGAGAGAGAGAGAGAGAGAGAGAACAAAATTTAAATTAGAGATGACAATGAACAAAAAATAAATGTAGAACATTGTAAAAAGAAATGGGTGGAGCCAACAATGACATCATCAATTCTGTTTTTAATAGAACTTTATTGACCACATGTATTTCCATTACAATCTTGTCACTGTTCATTTACATAGAATTTTATATACAGTTTATGTATGTTTTACCAAAATATGTTTGTTACATTTACAAAACTTTTAAAGAAAATATGATCTGTTTCCGGGAGTCCATGGGAGAAGCTCTCACTAGCGCAGTGGTTCTCAAATAGTGGGACGCGATGCCAGGGAACATGCTTTTTTTTTTTTTTTTTTTATTTGCGCTGTACTAGAATAAAGTGTAATTGTACATTCACTACAGTAGATGGCAGTGGCTCCCTCACTGTCAGCGTGTGCCCAGAGAGAATTAGCTCAATGGTAAAATATGAAAATATGAAGTGAAGTTAATAAAAGTTTAAACAACACAGTTTTGTTCAACTGGTGTCTGACACTGTCCCCTGTAAGACTGAGATTGGTGAGATTGATTGTATGAAATCTACGAACCTTAATCAATTGTTCACAAATCAATTCAATCATTGCATAACAATGTGTGTATACCTTTTGTAGTTTCTATAAAAATGCTGTCATTTCAGGAAACAAATTATTTGGAAGGTGAATCAACATTTTAGAAACCAACATCTTCTCCCACTGTGCACTAATAGCTTGCTTGATGTTAACAGACGACCTCAACACAATTTCACAGTATTTTGCAATACGAATAACACTTTCTCCTGGGACAACAACTCCACCTTTATTTTTCAAAGTAAGCAAGGCTGATGTACATTCTGAAGCAGGCCTGATAAGTGCCACTGAACATTCGCTGCAAGATATCTTCTTCTCTCGACGCTTTGTATTATGGAGATCAGTCTGTATCTCCTCTCGCTTCTGGAGGGTATCAATATACTTACGCTTAAGGGTATCAGGCTGGCAGGCGTAACTGTGATCTGAAGTTACTACCTCTACACAAGCACCAACGTCTGCTGGGGGTTATGGCTCTTCCATGGATTCCGAAGATGAAGCACGCATTCTATGACTCGCTGGCCTGGACTGGTTCTTCAGAATATAAGAACACACTATAAAATACCTATTGATACTTATATGAACCTATGGTAAACTTGAAATTGACCACAATATACCTGTATACAAAATCTGAAAATAATATATCAAATCTTATAAAACCCTTTAAGTTTTGGCCCCTGGTAGAGGAATTCCACAAATTTATGAAAAAGCCTGTATATAGATTAGCATTGAAACAAAATCAAGAACTGAGTTACCGTATAAGTGTAATAATACTTTATAGACATCATTAAAGATCCAGTGTAAATGTATGTTTTGACCAACTCACATTGATATATAATGTGCAAATTCATTAAAGTTAATGGCTTCATAAAGGTTTCTACCTCAGGCTTCCAAGAAAAAACAGATGGCACCGCAGTCTTCTTGAGCAGCTTCAATGCCTGTGGTTGGAGAGATAGAAGTCAGCTTCACTGAAGTGTTCAGAACAAACAACACCATATCTTGACAGCACCCATTGCTTCTTCGTCATTGCATCAATGCGGTTGATGGCATGCACCCATAATTGCCTACAATGCTTATCCAATGGTACTCTGGAGTAATATAAAAAGTTCTCAAGATATAATTTCTATAGCTTTCTGTAGCTATGTTGCATACATCAATCGGTTAGCCTTATCCATACCTATGTCTAAATGCAGATCCTGCTCAGTTTTAGTGTTCTTCTGATATATGTAACAGTGGTTAGAAAAACTCAATTGTCAATGGAGGGGATTTTAATCAACTTACTAACTTATTGCTATTATCAGGGTTCGGCCCAGGATTTTAAGAGTGGTGGGTATAATTTGCCTCAGAGAGTGAAAAGTGCCAGAAGCGCTAAATTTCTCTAGGGGGGTCCGGGGGCTCCCACTGGGAAATTTGTGAAAAATGAAAGCTCTTGATATGCATTCTGGTGTATTCTAGGAGTAAATATTAGGAGTGCAGAATATACTGTGTTCCACTAAACATATGAGTATTTCACCCTGTTTTTCCCATTTGGACATCAAAAATATTATATGAATAGGGAAACATGAACTCACACAATCTTTTAAACTGGAGCTCCAACAAAGATCTGAAAGGTTAACAATAATTAACACTAAATGTTACTGGTTACACTGGGGCTAATAATAAAAAGTAGTCATTCATAAATTTCAGGGTAAGTAATGTTACTTAAGCTTCAAGCCTAACACCTAATGAAGGTTAAACTGAAACACACTTAAAAGTTACTTCTTTGTGACTGCCTGCACGGTTTTGACAGGCAACAAGAATTAACCATATTGACACAAAACAAGCTAAACCTAACGTATTCCAATTAAATTTGATGTTGTTATGTTTAAAAGTGTACTATTATAAAGACGCCAAAGGTATGTGGACTCTCGATTGAAAATAGTACCCGAAGCATTGTTTTGCCCTAACCGGAAGTTGAAGCCGAATTACCTCGTGAAAGGGGTCCGCGGTCTAGTGTTTCTTACACGTCATTGGTGCGGATGGTTGCCGCCTGAATAATTTATTCAACTTTCTGAACCGCTTAATCCCAATAAGGGTCGCGGGGAGTATCCTGGACAGTTCGGCAGGCCATTTCAGGGCCAACACTCACACTAGGGGCAATTTGGAACAGCCAATTAGCCTACTGTGAAAGCAAACCCGAGGAAACCCACGCAAGCACCGGAAGAACATGTAAACTCCACACAGAAAAGACTTTAATGTTAGAGGGACTTTTCATATGAAATGTCGCAGCTCCATGAGGCCATGTTCGGTGACGTGATCGAATGCTGTCATTATGGGAAGCATAATATGAACATATGGCCAGGTGGGTGTAAAATATTGATCTTTTTTTGTTTGTAGGTTTTGTGTGCTTGTTATTTTAACCGATTCTGCTTGTGGTATTGATTGCGTTTAGTTTTTAGTGTCATCGCTGGAACGCTGATGAGTTTGTGTGGTTTCACAATAAATTTTCAAAGGATCCGAGAGCACAGCTATACATTTCCGTATACTGCAGTTCAACTCGTTCTTTATGAGGGACAACCTCAATCCGTCGTAAATAGCCTAGCTACCATCATACGGTCTACAAACCTTTATACATACAGTCTACAAATGCTAATACACACCACTATGTACAAACCTTTATGCATACCATTGTACAGTCTACAGAACTTTATACATATCAATGTACTGTATAGTCTACAAGCCATTCAACATATACATGTACAGCCTGAAGAGCTTTAAATATACCATCATAATGGCTATAAACCTTAATACTTATCATTACAACATTTTTACAGCTGGTGGAAACCACAGAGGAACAGGTATTTTACTTGTTGGTGTCAATTTTGCTGATTCAATATCCCCCCTTTTTTGGTTAGGGCCTGACCCATTCAAAATCCTAAAAAGAATTGTCAATTGTAACATGGGTAAGTGACCTGGACCTACTTTATTTTCTTCTTTCAACAAAATAAAGTAGGTCAAGGTCACTTTGCAGTGGTTAAATTAAATTTCAAGCTAATGATTGAAATGGCAAAGATTTACATCATTAATATAATCCACTTCACAAAAATACTTTCCAATTGACACGAAATAAATTATAACAAAATACAGGAAATGTATACTTCCATACATAACCTGATTTATTCACAGGGGATGATCCACAAAAGTTATGTTTTAAAAAGAATGTAAAATAAATATATAACTATAGCTATATAGTAACAATAATGATGATGATGATGATGATGATGCTCTGCGACTGTCTGGTGAGCTGTCCATGGTGTACCCTGCCCTCGACCAGTCAGCTGAGATGGGCACCAGCCTCCCTATGACCCGAATTAGGATTAATCAGATGAGAAAATGAATGAGTGGATGATGATAATTATAATGATGAAATGATAATTATACCTATTAATATTATAATTTAATAATTTGTGATTATATATTTTTATTCTTTTTCTTTATTGTTCTTTCCATGTCAGATTGGACATAATTACGTGTAAGAGGTTTATAATAATTAAACCTGGGGATTTATAAATTTTTGATATGTGTATAAAAGCTAGATCAACTTTTCAACTCGTGCTGATAAAGGAAGATACAATACAGGTATATCTCGGCTTGCGTTGTTAATTGGTTCCAGGAGAGACACGAAAAATGACTTAAATTGAATTAGCTTCTCACTGGCCAAAAATGTATAATAAAGAAGAAAAAACATATATAAGTCGTACTGGACTATAAGTCGCAAGCTCATGGAAACTGTCTACCTTGTCTTCGAAAACTTCCGGCAGTTTTTGTGATGTTGTAGTCCCCGCTCTGATACAGTGGCTGTTGTGTTGCATGTAGTCATTTCTATTCATCTCCTTGATAACTACCTGGGCATGGAGATGCAACTGCACTGTTGGCAAGCCCCTCCCTGCAGCACATTGCTCAAGCACTCATGTGCGAAGTCGTTCCTCTAGCTGTGGCCATCTAGCTTTTAGCCTGCGATGAGCTTTTTTTTTTCTTCTTTGCAGTAATAATAATCTCCACTTTTCTCCTGTCCCTCACAAGTTTCTCGTTCACTCCAAACTTTCTTTCTGCTGCTCCATTACCATTTTCTGTTGCATATTGCACTACTTGCAGCTTGTAATCCGCAAAATGGGATTTTGTTTCTGGGGACATTTCTTCAGTGGTACAGGATGAGGAGGTACTGGTACCATTCAGATTCAGAACATTTTTTATTAACCAATTTTTTTATTAACCAAACAACATTAAACATTTTTTATTAACCAATTTTTTTATGAACCAAACAATATTAAACATTATTAAACATTTGTGACGCACTCCGCCAAGTGAGGGAGGCGTCGCGGCCAACACCGGCGCTTTTGGGGCGGAACGCGGCTTGTCCGGACTTCCGATATGTCAAGCAGGCAGGCGCACTTTGAACACTTGTTTAGTATTCAATATCCACTCGTTTGCTTGAGAGATCGGAGGTCCGGATGAGCCGTGCCCCGTCTTGGGGGCTCCTGTGTCGCAGCCGACGCCGGAGCTTTTGATAGGGGGCGCGGCTTGTCCTGACTTCCGATATGTCACGCAGACAAGTGCGGTTTGAACACTTGTTTAGTACTCAACATTCACCTATTTGCTTGAGGGATCGGAGGTCTGGATGAGCCGTGTTTTGCCCACATTCGGCGGAGCGTGTCACATTTATTAAACATTTACTGAATTACACAACTTAAAAAATGAAAAATAAGCTGCAATGAGCACTTTCGAAACTCACGAACCAGCAGTATAGCTCTCCTTTACACGTGTGACAAACAAGCTTGATGGGTGCAATACTTTGGGGATTCAGCTCCCTCCTGGCCAATGGGAGGCCAATGGGAGGCCAATGGGGCAGGATGTTGGGAGACAGCCAATGAGAGAGCAACTTGCGCATTGTTTAAATTTTTGAATGGCGCGTTTGGCGCTTTTCGTAAGAAGAGGTTGTTTCGTATACAGAGAGCGAAAATTTAGGAAAATGTTTTTCGTAACCTGGATTTTTCGTATTCAGATGTTTTCGTAAGTAGAGGGCCGACTGTATAATATAATATATCTTCTTCTTTTCATTTCAGCTGTTCCCTTCAGGGGTCGCCACAGCGAATCATCTGCCTCCATCTCACCCTATCCTCAGCATCTTCTACTCTTACTCCAACGACTTTCATGTCCTCCTTCACCACATCCGTAAATGTTCTTTGGTCTTCCTCTAGGCCTTCTGCCTGGTAGTTCCAACCTCAGCATCCTACTACCAATATACTCACTATCCCTCCCCTGTACATGTCCAAACCATCTCAATCTAGCCTCTCTGACTTTGTCTCCAAAACCTCTTATATGTGCTGTCCCTCTGATGTACTCATTCCTGATCCTATCCATCCTCGTTACTCTCAAAGAGAACCTCAACATTTTCATCTCTGCTACCTCCAGCTCTGCCTCCTGTCTTTTCCTCAGCACCACTGTTTCTCAACCATACAACATCGCTGGCCTCATCATCGTCTTGTAGACTTTTCCTTTCATTCTTGCCGATACCTTCCTATCACACATCACACCGGACACTTTTCTCAAACCATTCCAACCTGCCTGCACACGCTTCTTCACCTCTTTTCCACACTCCATTGCTCTGGATTGTTGAGCCTAAGTACTTAAAATCCTCCACCTTCTTTATTGCTGCTCCCTGGAACCTCAGCGTTCCTCTTCTGTCCTTTTCGTTCACACACATGTATTCTGTTTTACTGAGGCTTACCTTCATTCCCCTCCTTTCCAGGGCATACCTCCACCTCTCTATATTTTCCTGCACGTGTTCTCTGCTCTCACTACACATCACAATGTCATCTGCAAACATAATAGTCCATGGAGATTCTTGTCTAACCTTGTCTGTCATCCTGTCCATCACCATAGCAAACAAGAAGGGGCTGAGAGCTGACCCTTGATGCAGCTCTACTTCCACCTTGAACTGTTCTGTCACACCGACAGCACACCTCACTACTGTTTTATACATCTCTTATACATATCATGCACCACTCTAACATACTTCTCTGCCACTCCAGACTTCCTCCTGCAATACCACAGTTCCTCTCTCGGCGCCCTGTCATATGCTTTCTCCAGATCCACAAAGGCACAATGCAGCTCCCTCTGACCTTCTCTGTACTTCTCTATTAACATCCTCAAAGCAAACACTGCATCTGTGGAGCTCTTTCTTGGCATGAAACCAAACTGTTGCTCACAAATGCTGACCTCTGCCCTTAGTCTAGCTTCCACTATTCTTTCCCATAACTTCATCGTATGGCTCATCAGCTTTATCCCTCTGTAGTCGCCACAACTCTGCAGATCTCACTTGTTCTTAAAAATGGGTACTAGCACACTTCTCCTCCATTCCTCCGGCATCCGCTCACTCTCTAAGACCTTGTTGAAAGTTCTTGTCAGAAAATCTACTGCTACCTCGCCCAAACACTTCCATACCTCCATCTGTATGTCATCAGGACCAACTGACTTTCCACTCTCCATCCTCTTCAATGCCCTCCTCCCTGCACTCTTACTAATCTTTGTTACTTCATGGTCCTCAACAGTCACGTCTTCTACTCTTTTTTTTCTCTCTCTCAGTTTCATCAACCATCAGCTCTTCAAGGTACTCTTTCCATCTTCCCAGCACACTTGTCATCAGTCAATACAGTTCCCACTCTGTCCTTAATCACTCTAACTTGCTGCACATCCTTCCCATCTCTATTTCTCTGCTGTGCCAACCTGTATAAATCATTTCCTCCTTCCTTACTGTCCAACCTATCATACAAGTCATCATACGCCCTCTGTTATCACACTGGCTTGTGCCCACCCTCACAGCTGCATTTTTTAATGTTTTTATATTTGTATGTAACACCATTCCTGTTTTTAAATCTATATATTTTCTCCTATGTTTTAAACTTGTAAACTTTAAGTGTCTTGCTACAGCCAACATCACATAAGATACACAACACTCTCCAGCGCATTTCATGCCCATTTTCTTGACTGAAATGTAAAACAGACGAAGACTAGTGCAAATAGCATCAGAATTTAAACATAATGAAAACAAACTATTACTATTTGAAGTATTTTAATTACTTTTAGTATCACAACTGCCGGATGATCATAAAATTTCCAAAGACTAACACAGATTCCCATGTGTACATGTAAGCCAGAGGGATGGACAGACGTATACTTTAGGTTTTTCTTCACGTTCCAAAAGCAGCTCGATGGTTAGATGCTTTTTTTTTTATCAACAGTACCTGCTTGCTTCGCACGGGTGCCCTGCTATTTATGGTGCATTATGATTTGCACTTATAAAGAGAGTATATGGTCATGCGAGATTTCATACACCCACCAAATTGTTTATTTCTTTATAGTGGTGCTTGAACGTTTGTGAAGCCTTAATAATTTAATGTTTTTGCAAAAATATCACCTAGATTTTCACACAAGTCCTCAAAGTAGATGACGAGAACTCATTATATCAATGAGACAAAAATATTTTACTTGGTCATTTATTTGTTGAAATGTATGAAAATCTGATGATATTTTATGTCATATTTATGCAGAAATATATAAAATTCTTAAGGGTTCACAAACGTTCAAGAAGCACTGTGAAGTATGAGACACATCTGAGCTACAATGCAGTCTCAATGCAGATACAGAAACATTGCATGCTAAATTATTTATTACTATGTCGTGTTTGCAAAAGAAAAATAACCTTTTAATTTTAGACACTGTACATCACTAGCTAAATATTTCATGACCACAAACAAGGTTGAATAAGAAATACCTAATATCGGTCAATAATGATTATTGATTTAACCATTGATTCTAAAGCAATATATTTTATTTATATATATATATATATATATATATATATATATATATATATATATATATATATATATATATATTTTTTTTTTGTCTTCACTGCTGGATTTAGGCACAGCTATATTCCCCCAGAATGGCACCTTCCTCCTGCTTCTCCTCCTGTGATGGTTGTTGGTCTCCCTGTAAATGGCTGTGCTTACGGTCCTCATCCTACACTTTAGTTCTTGGATTGGTATTTGTTACTCTCGGCACCAGTCGCTTAATTTTGCTGAAGTTCTCTGAAAATGAAGGTAATCTTTCTCTACATGTCAATTTAGTTGCTGCAGTTAGCAAATACTGTAGTGTACTCAGGGAAAGTGATCTGTTCTTGTAATAAAATAAAATATCACTTCATTACATCATTGAATAACTGATGAAAATGACACATATACACAGTCTTCTTTTTGTTTTGGCTTTTTCGCTGTTTTTTTTCCTTCTGGGGTTGCCACAGTGAATCATCTGATTCGCATGTCTGATTTGGCATAGGTTTTTATGTCGGATGTCCTTCCTGACACGACCCTTTAGCAAGGGGCAAAAACTTGCTGACAGCTATGCAACTACTCTTTATAAAAGTCAGCAATGGTTCTTTTACATGCCTCACACCATAGACAGTGAGAGACATGGCCAGCCTTTGATAACCCAGTTAGCTGCCCTGGGGGGGACAGTGGCAACCTTGTGGAGAGTGGGACTCGAACCCCCAACCTTATGATTAGCGATCTAGCGTCCTTTACCACCAGGCCACCCCTGCCCTAGGGGACACATATAAACTGTACTCTGTATTATATGCTTGAGCTAATACATTTTCAGGAATAATTTCTCTATGTTCTGGCAATGTCAAGATCTGTTTCTTTAGAGCATGTTGTGCTTCCATGTGGACTAATTAAAAAACAAAAACTTCCAAAAAGTTTCAGGTTGCCTATAATTACTTTATATGGAGTAATATATCTTATTGAAAAAGTGGAGATGGTGGAGTGCTTTCTTTTTAAATGTTTCTCTTTCTTTCCCTAAGTGTTATGTGAGTCTTTCTAAGAGACAATCCTAGCCTTTAAATAAAGGTGGTGAATTCTTGTCTTGTTAATATATAGGTACGCTGTTCCTAATCATTGTTTTTGTCTGTTTTTGCAGAAAGCAAGTATGACTTTCACCCTGCCTCTGTGAATTTAATGGCGGAGGCCATAAAACTTGTCTTTTGTTTAATCATGTCTGTGCGAGTGATCATTCGAGGTAACAACAATTTAACCTTTAACAGATCCACATATCAGTAAAACAAACTTGTCTTTCAACTGTGGTTTTTATTCACATTAGCCTCTGACCATGTGAATGTAAGCTTATTCAGGCTTCAGATGCTCTCCAGATGTTGGATATATATATATATATATATATATATATATATATATATATATATATAAAATATAAAGTCGGCCCCCAACTTATGAAATTAATTCCTTTCAGAGCCCCTTTCGTATAGCAGGGATTTCATAAGTAGGGGTCGCAGCTTACATGTTAAACGCCTAATTCGTTCCAAGGCTCCAGTCTTTGGACTGGATAAACCCCATAAACCGTTTAAAAATTATAAAAGTAAACCGATTTTGTATGAAATATGTGTTAAAAGTAAAAGCAAATTATTTATTAAACCATTTAAACATTTTATAAACATATTAAACCATTTTATAAACATATTTATTAATTAAACCATTATTGAACATTTTTTATTAACACATACATACACACACACACACACACACACACACACACACACACACACACCCCTCTCTCTCTCTCTCTCTCTCTCTCTCTCTCTCTCTCTCTCACACACACACACACACACACACACACACAGACGCATTACAATGTTTTAATTACAGTGTTAAAAGTATAAGAAAACTATTAAACCATTTAAACATTTTATTAACATATTAAACCATTTTATTAACATATTTATTAATTAAACTATTATTAAACATTTTTTATTAACACACACATACATACACACACACACACACACACACACACACACACACACACACACACACACACCTCTCTCTCTCTCTCACACACACACACACACACACACAGATGCATTACAGTGCACATGTTTATTCTAGCGTTGCGGGCCACGCCCACAAGATGTAGAATTCAAAGCGCATTCCCTGCTTGACCATTTACTGAATTAAAACAACTTAAAGACTAAACTAAAAACTAAAGTGTTATTCTCTTAAATGCACCCACATTTATTAAACATTTACTGAATTAAAAAACTAAACTAAAAAGTAAAGAGTGAAGCTTCCTTCTGTCTCTATCTGGGAGGCCAGCGGGGCAGGATGTTGAGAGACAGCCAATGAAAGAGCAACTCGTGCATCGTGTGAAATTTTGATTGGCACGTTTGAATTTTGAATTTCTTTTCGTAAGAGGGGGTTGTTTCGTATATCGTGGACGGCAACTCAGGAAAACGTTTTTCGTAATCCGGGGATTTTGTACACAGGGGTCTTCGTAATTTGGGGGCCGACTCTGTGTGTGTGTGTGTGTGTGTGTGTGTGTGTGTACACACACACACACACACATATATATATATATATATATATATATATATATATATATATATATATATATATATATATATATATATATATATACACACACACACACACACACACACACACACTCACAGACATACAGGTATATAATGCAGCCGTGGGGGGGCGGGGGGTCACAAGCCAGTGTTCACCCTCACGCTGGTCCCAAGCCTGGATAAATGCAGAGGGTTGCGACAGGAAGGGCATCCAGTGTAAAACTTTTGCCAAAATTGTTATGAAACTGATCAAAACAAATTTTTTACTGGATCGGTCGAGGCCCGATTAACAACGACTGCCATCAGTGCTGTTAACCAACTGGGTGCTGGTGGAAATTGGACTACTGTTGGTCAAAGAAGGAGAGGCTAGAGGCGTGTCCGTAGGCGAAGAGAGAAGAAGAAAGGCATGAGTCTAGTTGTACATAGAGAGGACCAAAGAGAGTAAACAGGAGTACAGGGAGACACAGCGTAAGGCAAAGGTGGCGGTGTCAAAGGCCAAACAGAGGGCGTATGATGACTTGTATGATAGGTTAGTCAGTATGGAGGAAGAAAATGATTTATACAGGTTGGCACAGCAGAGAAATAGAGATGGAAAGGATGTGCAGCAAGTTAGAGTGATTAAGGACAGAGTGGGAGGCCAGCAGGGCGAGATGTTGAGAGACAGCCAATGAGAGAGCAACTCACGCGGCATGTGAAATTTTGATTGGCCCGTTTGAATTTTGAATTTCTTTTTGTAAGAGGGGCATGTCTTGTATCTCCGGGACGGAAACTCAGGAAACTGTTTTTCATGACCCGGGGATTTCGTACACAGGGGTCTTCGTAAGTTGGGGGCCGACTGTGTGTGTGTGTATATATATATATATATATATATATATATATATACATACATACATACATACAATGAATACTCGGTACACGAATGCTTTAGAGGTCAAACAAATCGGAAATCGACCAAAAAATCCATGATTTTTTTCTCCCGGAAGTCAACCAAAATCTGGAAGTTGAATGCTAGAAAAGTGCGAGAAAAAAACGAGACCGAGAGGGAGGGGAAATGCACACTTTCCAGACGTCCGGTAGTTGTTGATACCATGTATCACCGTGATAAAGCTAAAGCGAGCACTAAAGTGTTAAAGCTAAGCTAAAGTGCTAAAGGTAAGGTAAGCTAAAGCTAAGCTAAAGCACTAGCATCACTGTGAACACCTTTAACGATGAGGTCATGAGCCCCTTCGTAAGGCTTTGAAAAGAAAGCAGAAATAAACCATGTTAGAAATGTTCAAGAAAAGTAAGGAACATCCTGAAGAAACGTCATCTATACAAAGCGAATAGCAATAGAAAAAAACAACTTTGGCTCACTTACCTGAATCTGTTATGGAAGGGAATCCTCCTCTTCTCTCCCTTTCCAACATTTACGTATGCCAACTGCTCACCACCACAAAGGTTAAAATTCTGATGTTTATTGTTGTTATGCTTTAAGTGCACTGTGGTTTTTATTTTAGTGTGTTATGCTCTGTGTTTTGAGAGACTCTGGTTTTGGTGGCTCTCTGTCTCACTCTGCGCGCTGGAGAGGGGTGTTGCTGTCACACGTGGGTGAGTGCTAAACACACACACACACCTGATTCCACTTAATCATGGGCTATAAAGACGAGCAGAGTGCTCCTCCCGGTGCTAGAAGATTGTCCCTCTTCCCCGTGATCTCTCTGGCTGTCAGTTCTGTGCTCCACCAGTTCCCGCTTTAGTTTGATTTACGTGTTTCTCCACATCTCTAACAGTGTCTACGATTTCCTGTGCTATAGTGCCTTCCCAGTGAACAATAAAGTGAATCCGTTTCCATCTTCACTCTGTGTCCTGCATTTTTGGGTCCGGCTGAATGTTCCTGGCGTCACAGAATCTTCTAGCCCTTCTAGCCAGAGAGATCACGGGGAAGAGGGACAATCTTCTATCACCAGGAGGCGTGCTCTGCTCGTCTTTATACCCCGTGATTAAGTGGAATCAGGTGTGTCACACAGAGAGAGAGAGAGAGAGAGAGACGCCAAAACCAGAGTCTCTCACAGCACAGACCATAACACAGTGTACTGTATTCAATAATTTTTTCACTTAATTTGCAGACCTATGGTATGAGATACGGTACTGTTAATTTCTGTTCAAAAGACGACGGAATGGATTAAGACCATTTACATTAGTTGTAATGGGAAAAGCTGATTTGGAATTCGACCAGATCAGAATTTGATCAGCCGTCTGGAAAGAATTATGGTCGAGTACCGAGGCTCCACTATATATATATTTATTGTGGGGCCGGTGGCGTAGTGGTTAGGGTGCTGTGCTCATGATCGGGAGGTTGTGAGTCGAATCCCACTGAGATCCTCACTGTGCTAAGGCCCCTGGGCAAGGTCTCAACCACAAGTGTGCCTCTGTTCACCCAGCAGTATAAATGGGTACCAGTAAAAATATACTGGGAAGGTCATCTGCGATGGACTAACGTCCCATCAAGGAGGAGTTGAACTCCTGGTCGCCTGCTTCATGCTATGGAAACTGGGGATAAGCACCGGCCTGATGAGCTACGAGGCTCGGGTGTAAAAACCAACTGATTGATTCGCATGGTTTTTTTGATTTGGCATAGGTTTTTACGTCAGATTCCCTTCCTGACACAACCCTTTAGTTTATATTAGTTTTAACAGTAAGGTTATTATATATTGAGTCCATAGACCATAGGTATAATAATGAACAATTATTATTTACAATATTTAGATTAAGGCACTACAGTATTATCAACCCACAACTATTATCATTCTCTCTTGAGGTAAAGTAAAGGTAAAGTCTGTTGGGCTTTTTCCACCAGAGCCATTGTGGCTCATTAGGCCCGTGCTTATCCCCAGTTTCTGTAACGTGAAGCAATTAGGAGTTCAACTCCTCCTGGATGGGACGCTAGTCCATTGCAGGTTACCTTCCCAGTATATTTTTACTGGTACCCATTTATACTGCTCGGTGAACAGAAGCACGCTTGTGGTTAAGACCTTGCGCAGGGGTCTTAGCACAGTGGGGATCGAACTGGGATTTGAACTCACAACCTTCCGATCATGAGCCCAGCACTCTAACCACTACGTCACCGGCCCTATTTCTCTCTTGAGCCTGTTGACTAAAGGGAATCTGTTGACAGCTCATCAGCCCCTTTCAAATACAGTATAGAAAAGTCATTTTGAAATTGATTTGTGAATATTAGGACTGTTCAAAATGCAGGCAGAATTGATTCGTCCAACTGAACTGTGTAATATGAACATGCCTGCTTATTGTTATTATACGAGTACAGCTTCGCTAATGAACCACTACTTTTTGAGATTCTGTGTTTGTACAAAAACACCAGCACTTTTAGACATGGGATTTAGGATTTTTGCACATGCTGTAGAATACTTCTTGCAGACTGAACACATTTCAATCTGTTCCACATTCATATGTTCTAAAATGATGTACTTTCAAAATATCTTTTTGCAGTTGGACACCATGATGTGCACAATAATTTTTGAGCAGGCTAAAATCCTGCCAATTTTAATGTACACAAAGTTAAGTCATTCAACCTGTGTATCATTTTGAGGGATGTTCTTGACTAGCTAATGGCATAATTTAGATCTTGTTTTATTCAACTTGACGATGTAGACTAGATGTACCAATTTGTGGTTCCATTAGCAATGCCATATACACATAGCAGCATAAGCAAAAACCTTGAGGTTTTTCTTGAGGGAAGGTTTTGACTATCTAATGGCATAATTTAGATCTTTTAGATTAGGTTTCCCTATGTGGTTCCATTAGCAAAGCCATACATTCATCACATTCAGTTTTATTTGTGTAGTGCTTTTACAGTATATTCAACCACAAAGCAGTTTACATAGTAAAAGTAAGTTTAAAAAATAAGTTAAACATTTTTCTACAACCTCTAAATTATATCACTACAGGTTGTCTTAACAGTATATTGGTTTTCATCTTTAATATTTTTATGTGTTTATTTAACAGAGAGTCGCTTATATAAGGACTTGGGCTGCTCCTCTTTTTCAAGCAGTTTTAAATGGGCTGTTCCTGCATTTCTCTATTTTCTTGACAACCTCATTATTTTTTATGTGATGACCTACCTCCAGCCTGTAAGTTGGATTAGTTTCTATGCTCTTCGTGAGAAAGAGATCTTTAAAAAAAAATTCTATATATAAAGTGTGTGTGTGTCTGTGTGTGTGTGTGTGTGTGTGTGTGTGTGTGTGTGTATGTATGAATATATCTCACCAAACAAAAAATTCAGGTTACAAAAAGCATTTTCCTAAAATTTTTGTCTCAGGATACGAAACAAATTCACGTTACCAAAGCTCCATCTTAAAAATTCAAACGTGCCATTCAAACAATAAAACGCTCTGGAACGGATTAATTTCGTAAGGTGAAGTACCACTTTGTGTGTGTGTGTATATGTATGTATGTATGTGTATATGTGTGTGTATATATATATATATATATAGAGAGAGAGAGAGAGAGAGAGAGATCCCTCGCTACTTCGCACTTCAATTCATCCCTGTTATCCCTCACTTTCTGCGGTTATTTGAGACTGCCCCCCCCCCCGTGACCATTGAATTTTGCGAAGTAGGATCACCCCCCCCAACCTCCCCGACTAACGTATTCATACAAGTATATGTGTACAATATAAACGAAGACATACTCAATGCTATAAATGCTTGTAAATACAATTAAACAATAAAAATAATGCATAATCTGTAAATAAAATATAAATACACACACATACAGTTGCACGTGCATGCACTCATTTTGGGTTTTTTTTGCATAATTGGCCTTGTTTTTGTGGAATTATCCTTAACTTTTTCCCTTATTCTTCCTTAATTTCCTTATTTTTTAATTCGATGTATATTTAAAAAAAAAAACCGCGATGCACTGAAGCCGCATGAATTGAAGCTCAAAGTAGCGAGGGATATATATATATATATATGTGTGTGTATATATATATATATATGTATATATATATAATCATAAGGTTCTTGGTCCCCCCCTTTGTGTGTGGGTGTGTGGGTGTTTTGGCTTGGCTTTGTAAGAAGTTTTTTGGCTTTGTAAGACTGGTTCAGGGCATGTATAATTTTTGTTTTTTCTTTGTTTGTTTAAATAGGCGATGGCAGTATTGTTCTCCAACATTGTCATTCTTACCACAGCCATTCTGTTTCGGTTTGTTCTGAAGTAAGTGTTAAAGACAAAGTTTTACTATACTTTTTAAACTTTACATTTTTCCTAATAATATATTGCACGCAATTCAGATTTGTTTACTTTATTTGCATAGTGGTTGATAATCCTGAGGGAGTTTATCCTCGCCACCATTGCTGTGGGCTTGCTCATTAGAGATGAGTATGGGTTGTAGAAAATGTTTAAACTCTTTTATACTTTGTACACTTGTACATATACTGCATAAAGCAGCTTTGCGACAATGTCAATTGTAAAACGTGCTATACAAATAAAAAAGAATTAGATTGAACCCTGGTCTTGAGGAAGCCCTGTTGTGCAGATTTTTACTGGTTAGTGTTTTACTTGCTCTAAACATATGGTTTTTGACTAATACATTAATTAACAGGTATTCCTAATTTGAGTCGAGTGTATTAGATCACGAAAAACGCTAAAATATGGGACTCTTACGAAGGTTGGGAACCTGTTCTAGTATTAGAATAGTGGATGCAAAGTGTGTTGTGCATGGGTAATCTATATCTGACAGCTGAGTCATGTCTTCTCACAGTTACTAAAATTGCGTACCACCTTCTGCAGGAGGCATTTGTCCTGGGTGCAGTGGGCCTCCCTCATCATTCTCTTCTTCTCCATCGTGGCACTGACTATGAAAACATGCACTAATCAGCATGCTGTCAGTGTGCATGGCCTGCATGCTACACATGAGACTGTATCCTCCAGGGGCTGCCCAAACTATACACTGGTAGAGATGAAGAAACCCAACCAGAGTGAGACCAGCTGGGCAGAGGGATTGGCTCCTGGGCTCTGGAACAATCAGCTTGTCCAGCATTTACAGGGCTTAGGCCTGGGCTATGTTTTGTTGCTGCTTCAGTGTTTCACCTCTGCATTGGCGAACATTTACAATGAAAAAATCCTAAAAGATGGAGAGCAGCTAAATGAAAGTATTTTTATTCAGAACAGCCGGCTGTATGCGTTTGGTGTTATCTTCAATGGCCTTGCATTGGTTCTGCGTGTCGACTCACGGACAGTGATCCTGCGCTATGGACTATTCCATGGTCACAATGCCTACTCAGTAGCTCTGACCTTCATCACAGCTGCCCTTGGTCTCTCTGTTGCCTTCATCCTCAAGTTTCGTGACAACATGTTCCATGTACTGACGGGCCAAATCACCACTGTGCTTGTCACAGCCCTGTCATTCTTCTTGTTTAATTTTCACCCAGAACTAGACTTCTATCTACAAGCACCAGTTGTTTTGTTGGCCATCTTTATATACCACAGCAGCAGCTTGAAGGACCCAGAGTATATACTGCAGCAAGAAAGGCTCAGGGTCCTCAATGGAGAAGTGTTTGAGCGGCATCAAGGGGTAAGGATTCAGCTATAGGATTACGTATTTCAAACCAAGATCATTTTCTGAAATCTGGAACAGAGTTAATTTTGTGAATTTTCATAAATTACATTTCATTTGGTTAATTTAACAGTTAATGTTTCAGTGTTCATCAAAATGTATCAAATTGCTTACATGCACTGTTCAGGAGATTGGTGGATTGTGCCTTTACAAACACACAAAGTTTATTTTGTTTCAAAATGTAGCTGTGTCTGACAAACTAATTTGATCTGTTAATTATTTTTTAAATTATTTAATTATTACAGTAAGTGAATTAATTATTGCAATTAGCTCTTCTGGAAACATCTCGAGAGATGTCTGATTTTCAAAGAGGGGTTAATGTGTAGGTGGATTTAGTAGGGGCAGATTGCAAAAAACCTTGGGATTCCTCTTCCCACAGTCAAGTGTGATGGTACAATTTACTAGTAAAGGCACGGAATCAAGAGCATCCCAATCAGGTTGACCTGGATCTTCTGACGGGTGTCTACTGACTATCAAGCAGACTGTTGTAAATAATCCCTGTTGTAAGGCAACTGATGTTGCAGAGAATCTCCAAGTGAGTCAGAATACTGCTGTGAGGGATCTCCATCAACTCAGTTCTGTGTAAAAAAGACTTAAATGAAGTAAAGATCTAATTAATATGCATCTCTGCCTCTAAAAACAAACCCAACAGAAGAAGATTAAGGTCAGTGTAATTAATACTCTGTCATCCTTTTGAGTGTGCCACTTATTTTCTAAAAATATCCAACTCGTGTGTCATTCGCATGTAGAAAAAAAACAGAAAGCACTTGATATTTGTAATAGTGAATATAAACAATGATCAAGGATATTGTACAGGCTTTTTACAGCTCAGTGTGTGCCAGAGAGGACTTCAGCTTAATTTTGGAATCTTTATGAAATTCTAGTTAACCACAAATTTATAAAATGTGTTCCTGCCTGCAGTAGACCAAATGGTATTCATAACAGATAAAGGAGGATTAAGGTTTGTGATGGATTGATAAACGTTTGGTTTCACCTTATGTAGTAGGAAGTTCCAAAATTAGTTTGATTTCTCATGCCAGTACGTTTTGCATTCCATAAGTGCATGTTGCGTTAATAAGTACTTTTTTTTTTTAGGATGGAGAAGAGTTGGAGAGACTAAATAAGTCGGACACAGAGGGTGATTCTGAGGAGGAGTCTTTCTGAACCTGTTTTCTCATTCTACCCTTTCCTGTTACTGTAATTATCTTGCTATGATCTGTGACGGTGCCTGTATTTGTAAGGTTGTATTAATTGACCCTTCTTTCAGGGATACCTATTTATTTGTGCAATAGCTTGATGCACTCATACTTGCACATCCACTAAAGTGACACTGCCAGAATGGTACAGAATGAGCTACAACATATATATATATATATATATATATATATATATATATATATATATATATATATATATATATATACCTGGTCAGTGGTGTC
>CM045729.1:56933579-56973579 GCA_024760905.1 Plotosus lineatus
CTGGTATAAACCCTGTGTTCAACCAAAATGTCCTTCAAGCTTAGTACATCATCTTCTTGATATGGAAGAGGCAAGTACCAAGTCAACTAACAAAGTCACGGCAGAGCATATCATATACCAATATATGTACAATCATGTAAACGAGCAGACATCTGTCTGATGTATGTAAATGTAATGTAGTACGTATTGTGTGTAGATGTGCCGAGCCTTATTTTCGAAGTTCGCATTTATATTTGATTTGTTAGTTTATACCTGTATACTGTTCTTGTTGCTTCCTTCTTGGAACTGATGCATATATTCTAACTGATGCAAATTCTTGTGATTTCTCACTCTCAATAGAGTGAAATCAACTACAAAAAGCCTTTTCAAACAGGCTAATACAAACTATTGAGCTCATTTTAGCAAACTGCAACTTTGTAGATGTAAGTAAAACTGCCTGAATAATGTATATACATGTTGTCAGTGAAACAGGAACATTTGGAAGGCTTGTCCTAAATTTCCTTTTAAGACAAGACTAAGAAGGTTTTTTAATAAAGGCAAAATGAGAGAGAAAGAGATTTCTTTTCGGCTTTTTCCCTTTTTTTTCAGGGGTTGCCACAGTGAATGATTCACACGTTGATGACTTTCTTAATAAGTTTGCTGCATTGCCCCCAGTGTGTTTCTGCCCTGCGATGGCCAGGGTGTACTCTGCCCTCGTCAGAGTCGGCTGACATGGGCGCCAGCCTCCCCACAACTCTAATTCGGATTAATCAGTTCAGAAAATGAATGTAAGGCAAAATGTCTTTAACGACACATTTAAAAAATGAAGACTAATATGTATCTTCAGAGTTCAACTTTGGTCGTGTGTGTTTTTGTGGCTGCATCTAAAGTCAGTACTACTTTCTTAAACGGCTTTGATCTAAAAACATCACGGCGGCCCTCAGAGATGCTGAAACAGCTTTTAAAACACAGAAAACCCTGACACTCTACATAACATCAGCTGTACAAGCAGGCTGAGTAGCTCTGTGGTTTTACCAATGCTGAGACCTTTCCATGCTTTCAGGTTTGTTCTACAAAGTATGATTTGATCTGTGGGAGCCTTGTGGTCCTCATTGAGCTTGCAAAGGCTGAGGCTTCAGTAGGAGAGACTGACTCACAAAAGGAAGTTATTGTAGGCTTCCTTTTTAAAGCCTACCTGCCCTCTTTAAGGGACAACTGAGCAAACTTTATTTTAATACCAACATGCAAAACAGTCTAATGCTGCCAACATAGTCACATGTTTGTTTTCTTTTAGGTATAGCCTGGCAACGCACATCTATATAAAACATAAAGTGTATTTTTGTCTTAAGTGAGAAAAAACATTCTCACCATTAATGGGGTAGAGCTCCAACACTCCACCCATGTCTAGCAGTTCAGTCCCCAGCAGCTTTAAAACTGAAATATGACGAAGACCTGAAAAAAAAAAACATTTATTTTTTTTTAGATATAACATTAATTAAATCAATATCCAGGAATTTAAGTTTATGTATCTCCCTAAACAATCAATAATTTTCCCATTGGCCTTCAGTTAAACCATAATTATTAACATGTATTGACATAATTCCGCATTAAACTTTACACCCTTTTGTCATGTAAGAATATCCAGAAAGATTTTTTTTGTTAATAAATAGGTTGGGCAGTTCACTGCATAAAAAATTATGGGATCCGACAATATGGGTAACACAAATGCAACCATTCACTATCACACGTAGAGTCAATTTTGAACAGTCATCCAGATGTGCATTACTTTGGACTATGGTAAAAAACTGGAGTATCTGGAGAAAACCCTCACAAGCATGGGAAGAATATGCAAACTCCACATGGAAAGCCCAGGGCTCAAACCCTGAACCTTCTTGCTGTGAGGTTGAGGATGCTACCCACTACACCTCCAAATTAATTTATATGTATATTCTTATATGTATGACGTCATGTTCAATGTAAAAGTGCATGAAGCGTAATAAAGTTTATCCTTTTGGTGTCCTTTGTTAAACATGCCACAGAACATAAAATCTCACGCGCAAACATTCTAAACATTAACTTAGGTACTGTACTGGAATAATAATTGAAAAATACTTTAATACTAGTGCTTTACAACAGCATATGCTGTATAATGTTTATATTTTATCATCAATAAATATAACAGTAAAAATTGAAAAGTTTTTCTTAATCATTACTACATTTTACTACATTAGTACTGTATTAATGAGTAAGACTGTCTATAGAATGTGTTTAAGAAGCATATTTTAGCGCATGTCATAGACACACAGTATTTTACTTCTGGTTGCTCATTCCCGCATGTAATATGATACATTGGGTTTTACTTCTGGGTACAGAACTCGCGGATTATCTTCAGTCGCGGGAGGGGCCAGAACCGAACTCCTGCGAATATTGAGGGCCTACTGTAACTTCATTATAACAATGTTGTTTAAAATAAATTCTGGGTCTTATTATATTCAAAAATTGTTGGTCTTCTTTTTCCATTTAGTTTGTATTCAGTATTAAAAAATATATATGGCTCTCAGAGGATGAGATTTTTGTTCTAATTGTTGTTGCTGGATATGTGGTTTTTTTGGCTCCTTTAGTCAAAAAGGTTCCTGACCACTGTTATATGCATTTACATAAGTATTTCCATTTAGCTTTACATCATAAACAAATTTCATCCACATTTAAATAAAGCATTTGTCACAATGTCCTTAAGACAATGAAAAACTTAACTCTATAACATCTTAACCCTTTGAAGAGAAATGTATATCTGCTTTTTAAATATTGCAATTAAGAATATCAGGACGAAAGGTAATCTGAAACTAGTTCAATGTACTGTGTTAACAGTGATAGTCTTGACAGTAAATTTGACTTGGTTTTAATACTGTGACTGATTCTTCGAAATTAGTGTTGACTCCTCGGGGTACATGCAGTCATTCTCTGAGCTCAGTTTGTCAGGAATACAAAAACAAGTACAAATCACTTTATAAGACTTACCCAGGTTGCATGCCTGACTAGACATGGCATAGATCTGCTGCTGATAGGCCCACTCTTCATCATTGGGAGCAGATATCACAAAAAGTCTGCGTCTCCACCGGAACCTTTCACAGATAAAAATTACAGACTGTAAACAAGATCGCCAAGCCACTCAGAAGTCAGCAGTTTGGTACTGAAGTGCTAAACTCAATCTGTACATTCTTGGGTGAAAACAAAGCAGGCTTTCCCATACTTTTTACACTGTTTAATTGTTTATTTGTTTGTTTGTTTTTTGCCAAGCAAAGGGTATGACTCCAAACAAAAGAAGGTCTTGGGTTTGAGTGCTGGGTCCAACAAGGATGTTTTTGTGTTGAGTTTGCATGTTCTCCCTGTGCGTCCCACACTCCAGAGACATGCACATTAGGCTCACTTGCTGTGCCAAATTCTCCATGTGTGTGAGTGTGAGTATGACAAATGGTGGGGTGTGTTGGCCCTGCGATGTACCCCACCTTCACCCAGAGTCAGTTGAGATAGACTGCAATCTCCCTCTGATCCTGCTAGGGTTCTAGCAGAAATTTGAGAGAGACCATTCTGGACAGTTAGGCTGGCTTCAGAGTAAAATCTGTGTCTCAATGAAACTTTATTCAATTATGATTTCTTTCTAGTCATCTCCCCATTGAAAGATGAGTTACCTAGACAGGAAGTTCTCCAATGATCGTGGTTTGTCTTCTTTTTTACATGTCACTCCATCTCGCTTTTGTTGCTCCATTTCTCTGATGCGAGAGGAGAATGTGTCTATGTAGCCAAATACAGCTTTCATGGCGATTGGGACCTCATAAAATTGCTGCAACAACATGGAAATATAGAACACAGAAAAAAAGATTATTTTAATAATTCTAACACTATGTGTCTAATATTGCAAAAGGGTTCTTGAAATATTATTTTGAACAACAGTCAACAGGCAATTCAAGCAAGAGCCGGTTTTGAAGGAACAAATTGCTTTTGGCAATGTTATTTCCATGTGTTTGAGTTAATGAGCCAAGTGAACCTTTCCTTGAAAACACAGCATTATTGAGGCCAAGTGCAGGGTGCCTTGATTAGCCAGCACATCGTGCAGATTTTACATGGAATAAGACTCATACTCTGAATGCCCAGCACAGCCTGCCTACACACTGGCCTCTTTGTTAACACCAGCTGTCTGCAATAGTGCCCTGGTTTTATACTGAACACTGTCTAAACATGCTACTGAGGACTACTGAGGATAAAAGTTCCGCAACTTTCAGAATATAATATGATGTAAACATGATGCATTCCATAGTGGAGTATATGGTATATCCTATTACATGGTAGTGGGTAAAGCGTTCAGTCATCGCTTTAAATGTAGCCCTTCCTTTTAATGTCAATTCAGAATAAGTTTCAACTGATTTTATCTTGTTTATAAACTGTACAAAAATACTAGACTTATTATGTATACTTGTAGTGTTACTGGAAAATGTGGACTTGCATAAAAAAAAAACATATTCATTCAGCCAGAAAATCTGAAATGCCAAAAAAAGGACATTGCCTAACCTTCCATTTCATGTCCATATCCGTAAGTACCATGTAGAAATCATTGTAGACCATTCGGAACTCTTTCCTCAGGTCTGTAATGAGCTCCTGATTCACTAGATCCTCCTGCCGCAGGACCTTCATGGGTTTGTCACTTTCTGAAAAGAGACCATATTCATCCCCTGGTCAGTTAAAGAGGCAATGTAGACAATATATTACACAAACGTTCAAATGACAGCTTTGCTATGCCAGTGATGTGTTTCACTGTCCTTTCATCAAGATGGAAATTTACCAACCATATGATAGCTATAGATGGCAGCCCTAGTGATTTATACTGAAAAAACATCTTCCTCATGACCAGAAGGAGACAGATGAAAACTAAACCATGCATGTGAAAGGTCCCATCCACCCACCGGAGACATGGAGGGAGACAGCCAAACCCAAAGGTTTGTTTTTCATACTCAAAAGTAAAAGTATGTCTCACATGGATATCCAGCAGACATTCTTTCTCCAGAAGACAACATCTGAGGAGATGGCTCTGTAATGCTGGCAATTCCACTTAAAGGGTAACAATGACAAACTGCTGCACTTGAATATAACCATTCTCTGCAGCAGAACAGTGTATCTACATATAATTAATTATAAAAATGGCAAACACTACTGAGATATTCCTATAGTTAACAGTAAATAAACAAACTCCTCTTCAAAGGAGAACTATATCATAGTAAATTGAGCAAGAAAATGAAAGATTAAATTTTGAAAACTGTAATTCTCCAGCAGTGATGAGACCCATAGTAAGAAGCCTTTAATTGTGGTTGCTGAACCGCAGCTCATTCAATTAGACATACTTCCTTTCAGTCCTGCTTGTGATGTACTGGGACCAGTCAGAGTGTGCTGGCAAACTATGATGCCAAATGTGTTCCAAACTTTGCCCAAGCAAAAGCACATGGAGAGTGCAAACTTTCACCAAGCCCAGCAATTCCTCAAATTAACCAAAACGGTGAAAATTTCTCTTATCTTAAAATCATAAACAATTTATTTTTGAAAATTCCTGTAGCCTGATCATCTCAAAAACTGAATGGATTCTTCCTTGTTCAAAGCCTCACCTCTTGCAGAAATTTTATTAAAATCTGCACTTAACGTTTTGTCTAATCCTGCTAACAAACACGGTGACCGCAGTTAAAACATAACCTCCTTGCTAGAAGTAAAAAACTAAAAATAAAATACATATGACACAATTCAAATTCAACACTGCAGTATCCCAACAGAGATTCAGATTTAGTGTTGAAGGAAGATCACCGACTCAGACAGATAGATCAGCTCAATATACTGAGAATAAAATGTCCGTTCATTTCAAGAAATTGAACCCAACATTTCATTCTTACTTCCCTCATCTTGTGTCTGTAAAAGTAACCCTTGCTTGGAGCTTTATGAATCTTTTGCTCCCAAAGCCCTTTCTCTTAGCATAATACTGGACCATTAGATGGATATGGTATCTGTCATTTCAGTTCTGTGGGCTCATCTTATTTTTGTACATTTTAGAACAGCTCTGCCAAGAATTGACTTGTCCTTGTTCTTGATGACCTCAACCTCTCCATTTTTCCTTTCCCGATCTTCAACTGAATCAGCAGACAGTACACCAACATGAGGTCATCGCCTGGAAAAGTACTGCTTTTATGCACAATCCAATGCTGAATATAAGATTAAGAGTATTTTCTCTTGGGATATACATTTTTAAAAATACTTTTATCAGAAACACAAAGAGCCACTGAAATGTGAAATCTTCTTTTGAACTGGTCACACAAAAGTTTTTCCCCCCTTTCCTGGCCACGGATTGTATCTATTCAAAATCCATTTCCACCTGGAAACAATTACATACTGAAGGCTTACAGACCCCTCCCAGCACAGTTCCTGTCCATAGTTAAACAAACCTGCTCAGTGCAGCTAATCCATGTCTTACTAAACATTTTACATTATTTTAAACATGGCATCATTCATTGCATGCTGTATTATATCATACAAAACATCAATCTATCCAATATCTATATAGCTTATCCATAAGGGTTGCACTTCAGGTGAGAGGAAGAACAGATCGCCAATGTATCAAAAAGCTTTTGTATTATACTGGACTGTATTTCATAAATATTCGCCAAAGATGAGGAGGATGGTGCTGAATAGTTCTAGAAACAAAACATACACAGAGCTTGAGGCCAAAACCGTTTTGAAGTATGCTACAAGGTAAGCAAACTATATATATTTTTATATATATTTACATATTTTAGGTGTGATAGGGGCAGGTAGGCTCTAGAAGCGGAGCATATGTGTGTTTGGTAAATCATAATTTAAAACACATTCGCAGTTTTAGTATATACTATGGGGAAACATTAAGAAAACAAAGTAAAATGAGGTTTTTAATGCGCTATTTTTCCAGTGGTCACGCTGCTTGCTCCATCACATTACTCAAACACACTTCATGATGGCATTTAATTTTCATTTCATTTCATTTTCCAAAACACTTTAGCCTTATAAGTATCTCAGGAAAGCTGGAACCACTCCCAGCTGACTCCTGAAAAGCTCAATAGAATATCATAGGGCCAATGCATGACAGCATGTTTTGAAACTCATTCAAAGTTTGAATGAATTGCCTTTTTACCTTCAGAAAACCAAGGGCCATATTTTCCATATGACCATGGAAAGCAATTTTAATTCAAGTATTATCCACTCAGGATAAATTATGTTATCCTCAAGACAATGAACCTATCAGATCACTTTGTATGCCTGTGTTGAATTTGCTAATTATATGGCAGCAACAGTACATACCTGGTCTGTGGTTGACATGTGGGCAATAAATCGCATAAGGATCGATTTAACATTGGCTATTAGCTAGCTGCTACAATCTTAAAGGAGCCCCTAGCATAATGAAGAATTTGAATCCTCTGTACCCTCTGTTTATTACAACTGTTTGGTGGACAATAACAAATCATTTGGTGTCTTTATTTCTTACTAAACTATGTCTACAGCTTGCGGAGTAGTGTGTGGCCACAAAGCCACAGTTAGCTTGTGTGCTTTCAAATCACTGTTAAGGAGGAGGTGCAACACTCAGAGAATTCTATTATCGTCACAAGCCAGAAGCCTAACAACAGATGTTTACAATCAGCCAAGGGCAAACTAAGGCTTTCATCTGCAGCCAGAATGCAAGAAAAGAAAATCAGATTTAAAAATTCTCCACAGACATCCTAAAAAAATAAATCAACCGGCACACAAACTGGGAAATTAGCGACCGACAAGCACAATCATCTTCATCAAGTGATGGAACTATGAACCAAGCACCATTAGCAGCTTCCAGAGAAGCATTCAGTGTTTTCATCAAGAATGAAAGGGGAAATCCTGTGAAATACTCACTTCTTATCAGAACCTCTTGTTTGTGCAGGCAGGGGAAACAACTCAGAAGCTACCAAAGTCCTCACACTCAGGCCTTGCTCGTGACTAGCTCACATGGACCCTCAAAGAAAAAAATTAACGTGAAGTGCTTTGAACATGCCACTGCCCGAATTTTAAGTTGTGAAAGTTTATTTCATGATTGTTTGCAGTGAAAATGTACTATGCACATGCACAGAGACAAAAGGGAAAAGTAACAGCAGGGCACTGGATTACTGATCACAAGGTTGGGGGTTCAAGCCCCACTATCAGTGGGTTCTCACTGCGGTACCCCCAGTGTAACTAACTTTGTTATCAAAGGCTGGCCATGTGTCTCACCATATATGGTGTGAGGCATGTAAAAGAACCACTGCTGACTTTTGTCAAGAGTAGACTGCATTGCCGTCAGGGAGTTTCTGCCTTACAGTGGCCTGGCAACCTGTCCAGGGTGCACTCTGCCCTCCCCCGGAGTCACCTAAAATGGGTGCCAGCCTCAATGCGACACTAAATAGGATTACGCAGTTCAGAAAATGAATGAATGAACCTCATTTAAAATGCCTTATAATAAGCTACTTATTAACCTCTCTGGTTCAGTCTGTACAGAGGAACTTTTCAGCTTGGTCAGTACTCCAAGACCTCGGGCTAAGATTCCTCAGTACAGACCTGCATTCAGTTAATAAGTAGTTTATAATTTATCTTCTTCTTCTTTTCCTTTCGGCTTTTCCCTTTTTCAGGTGTCCCCACAGCGAATCATCTAATTCGCATGTTTGATTTGGCATAGGTTTTTACATCAGATGCCCTTCCTGACACCACCCTTTAGCAAGGGGCGGAAACACGCTGATGGCTATGCAGCCTACTCTTTACGAAAGTCAGCAATGGTTCTTTTACATGAACCTCACACCATAGACAGTGAGAAACATGGCCGGCTTTTGATAACCCAGTTAGCTGTACTGGGAGGACAGTGACAACCTTGTGGAGCGTGGGACTCGAACCCCCAACCTTAGGATCAGCGATCCACCGCCCTTAACCACCTGGCCACCACTGCCCTAAGTAGTTTTTAATTTATGTATATAGTAGGCCCTCGTTATTTGTGGGGCTTTGGTTCCAGCCCCTCACGCGAATGAAAATAATCCGCAGGTTCTGTACCTAGAAGTAAAACCCCATGTATCATATTACATGCGCGAATGATCAACCAGAAGTAAAATACTATGTATCTATTAAATGCGCTAAAATATGCTTCTTAAACACATTCTAGACAGTCTTACTCATTAATACAGTATTAATGTAGTAAAACGTAGTAATGATTAAGAAAAACTTTTTAAATTTGTACTGTGGTATTTATTAATAAAATATATAAACATTACACAGCATACTTTAGCTATCTATCTATCTATATCTATCTGTACTAGTATATATATATATATATATATATATATATATATATATATATATATATATATATATATATATATATATATATATATATATGGCGGACATGAAGGTCGTTGGAGTAAGAGTAGAAGATGCAGAGGATAGGGAGAGATGGAGGCAGATCATTTGCTGTGGCGACCCCTGAAGGGAACAGCCGAAAGGAAAAGAAGAAGAAGAAGAATATATATATATACATACATACATACAGTATGTATATGTTTTCATTTTGTATGTATAATATATTATCCAGTTAAGCTCTATGATGCCACTCAAACGCCGGCTAAGCGGCATCTCTTCTGAAGAAATAAGACTTTCTCGTGAAGAAACGACAGTTTCCTCTGAAGTGCCTGAAGAGGAATAATCATCTGAGCTGTTGTAAAGCTGTAGTATTAAAGTCTTTAAATTATTATTCCAGTACAGTGCCTAAGTTAATGTTTAGAATGTTTGTGTGGCTGCTTTCTCCCACTCTGGCTGAGGGGTGTGGCTGAGCTGCTTGGACTGAATGCAGTTCATACTTGAATTAAGTAATCTCATTTACTCATTTACAGAGGAGGGATAGTGAGTATATTGGTAATAGGATGCTGAGGCTGGAACTACCAGGCAGAAGGCCTAGAGGAAGATCAAAGAGACGATTCATGGATGTGGTGAAGGAGGACATGAAGGTCGTTGGTGTAAGAGAAGAAGATGCAAAGGATAGGGTGAGATGGAGGCAGATGATTCGCTGTGGCAACCCCTGAAGGGAAAAGCCGAAAGGAAAAGAAGATTTACTCCCTATAAACACAAACTGCACGCTCACCTCAATTAAAGCGCGTTTCTTAAGTCCTTCCCCTTTGAATGTGAGGCGTTTGTTGCAGGTGACAAAAGGAGCTTGTGAGACGAAGCGCGGCTTACCTGGACCTTTCAAGTGTGCACTTGTGCGTGTCGCCATCAAATAAAACAAAAACAGAAATAAATCTCACACATTTCAATCTATACATCTATTTTCAATGCCACTTGTCACTGTGGCGCGCAAGGGCAGTGATGGCCTGGTGGTATAGGGCGCTGGATCGCTGATCCTAAGGTTGGGGGTTCGAGTCCCACTTTCCACAAGGTTGTCACTGTCCCCCCCAGTGCAGCTAACTGGGTTATCAAAGGCGGGCCATGTCTCTCACTGTCTATGGTGAGAGGCATGTAAAAGAACCATTGCTGACTTTCGTACAAAGTAGGCTGCAAAGCCATCAGCATGTTTCTGTCCCTTACTAATGGGTTGTGTCAGGAATGGCATCCAACGTAAAAACCTATGCCAAATGAAACGTGCGAATCATTCGCTGTGGTGACCTCTGAAAAAGGGAAAAAAGCCAAAAGGAAATCTCACTTGTCGCTGTGGCGCGCAGCGGAGAGCCAATCCTTTCTGTACTGCAGTGTGTGGGCAGGGCCGATACCTTGAAACTCTAATTTTATTGGATTGTATGCAACAGCCTGCACGAGTTGTTTTTGGGTAAAGAGGTAAATTTCCCTCGTTTTGATCAGCTCATGTGCAAGAAGCCAAGCAAAGCTGGCAAGCAAAACACAAATGAACAGAATGAAAAATCTTCAACCCGCAGACCAGCTGATTGCCTTGGGACGTGCTTCCTGTCACATAAACACTGCAGCATGTGAGTCCTGTCGTATTGACCAGTGGCTCCACATGTGCATGCGAGCAGTCCTTCTCATACCTGCAAAGCATCAAGACCAATGAAGTCGATGTTCTTCTACGTCATTGATCAAGACCAACCTGCAGTCACGTAATAGCTGAACTTCACCAGGTATCAACCAGATTACGAAGCCATCAGCAAAACCATGCAGCACTAGAAGTCGCATTAATAGTAAGAAGTATTTTTCTTATTAATAAATACAGTAGACTTTTCACGGTTTTGCACTCACGGTTTGAGTATTCGCGGACTGCCAAGCAGTATTTTCCTATTAATAAATAACTTTGTTATAACAATGTTGTTTAAAATAAATTCAGAGTCGTATTATACTCTAAAATTGTTGGTCTCACTATTAAAAAATATATTTGGCTCTCAGAGGATTAGATTTAAATTTTTTTTTTTGGCTCTCTTAGTCAAAAAGGTTCCCAACCCCTGAAATAGATGGATATCATTAATTATTAATAATAACATAATTAAAGGTAAATTGAGCAAATTTGTTATGTCACAAGTGTGTATCGACCTGGTAGCCCTTCGCATTAATTGGTATCCAAGAAGTAGCTGTCAGTTTCAAAAAGGTTGGTGACCCCTGGTTTAAAATAATATCTCCTTTTCCCTCTCAGCACCACACAAGAAAAAACTGCATAAAGAAATGGTGCCACGAAGTACGATTAAAAGAATTCTTTGAACAGTCATTTAAAACATTTAAAGGTATAATTTTTCAAATTCTGCAAAATCCAGAGGAACTTTTGGCTCACCAAGCTGATAATGATCAATTTTCATGGTGCTGTTGGTCAAAGTGCCAAAGATGGTGATGATAGAGACCTTTCTGATAGCCATTTCACACACATGCTCTAGGTATTCATCCCTCTGCTGTATATACATGGTATTCTCCTCTGATGGAGCAGTTATCAACTAGAATGAAAGAAAAACAGTGTGAATATAAGTTAACACATATAATGTTAAATAAAGCAAAGACAGACATTAGAGAAAGTTAAATCCTTGATTTATGTGAAGGGCATGTATGTCATGCTACTGCCTAGTATGAATTAACTGTGATTGTACTTACAATTAACCGTCTTCTGTTTTCAAAATATTCCAGGAATGTTGTCAGAGATCCCTTTGCAGGAGGTGGTGGTTTCTTTGTAGGTTTCTGATAGTCCTTTTTTTCTTTTTTTACAATCCTCTCTTCATGGACTCTTCTCTCTGATTTCCCTCCATCTTCCTTCCCTTTCCTGTTTGTTTTTCTCTTCTTGGGCAGCTTGACTGACTCATCCTTTTTCTTTTTTTTCTGCTTGTCCTTGCCTTTCTTGATTGGAACACCCTCAGTCTCTTTTTCAACTGGGTAAGTGTCTGTAGGTTTGCCAACATCATTCTTAACTTCATAAACATTAATCAGACCATTATCTCTATTCTTTTTCTTAGATTTGTTTGTCTTACGATAACCTGGTATGACATCAGATTTTTTACGAGTGTAGTCTTTTCTGTCAGTACGATTGTCTCCATTTATTGCAGTGTAGGCTTTGGTATAATAGTAAGATGGGGTGGTTGATTGAAAAGTATTTTTTTTAGACTGGTGCCTATTGTCATAATGATAATTCTTGGTCTTCAGTTTTGGATCCCATTTTGGGGATAAGTGAGCACTTGCTGTCTTCTGAGTGATGGTGGCGGAATGTGTAGAACTAGACGTTGTGCGGATGGTTGTTGTGGGTTGAGTTGTAGGGGGCCGGGTGGTGGTGGTTGTTGTAGTTGCTGTGGTAGTAGTAGTAGTAGGTCTTGTCGTAGTGGTAGGTCTTGTAGTAGTAGTAGTAGTAATAGTGGTAGTAGTAGTAGGTCTTGTAGTAGTAGATGATGTGGGGGTGACTTGGTTGGGTCTCCTGTTGTGCTCCTCTTTTCTCTGTGGTCTTCTCACAATGGGCGGATTCACTTGCGTTCCAGTGCTGGGGATGCCCTCAACCACTTGACCCTCCTCGCCTGCCTCCTTACACTTCTGCACAAAGCCTTTTTGTCTCACCTTCTCCATTTTTCGCACAGGTGACTGATCTATAACTTCATACATGGCCTCCAGCCTCACTGGGTACGGGTAGCGTTCTTCCACCTGCAGTGTCTTTTTCAAGAGCACCATACCAAACTTTCCTTTTTCTAACTTGAGGAAGTTCATGAGTCGGGGGATGAGCGCTATATCCAGAGGCTCTTCCATTATTTTGCCAACATTAGTAATGCGTCTCACTTTTCCACTCATCTCGCCTTCCTGGTGAAAAATAACAATCTGGTGCACGTGTCGTTCAGCCAGCTCACAGTACACATCTGACTTCAGCAGGCTCATCATTAGTCTGTAATAGCCGTCTGATTCATGAGGGGCTGAGATGACCAGTAGTCGATTTTTCCCTGCAAACGTGGCCAACAGATTGGGGGATCCAGCAGAGCTGGGCATGCGGGACAGGGCAGCCCGTGCTCCAGGAACACTACCATCCCTTTGGAGGTTTTCCAACCCACGCTGCATGTTTCTTGTCTGGCTCAACACCCTTCTGTTTTTATTCGTACTGGCTTCATCGTTTTGTAATTCTTCTGGTTTCTGATTAATTCCTGGGCGAAGAGAGACAGAGCTCTGTCTTGACAAGGAGGTAGAACTCCTCCTTGCTTTGTGAAGCCTCCAACCAGCCTGTTTACCATCAGCAGAGATACAGTCTGACACAAACACTACTAGCACTAAGCAATACACACAAATGACCCTCCACATGGCCTCCGCCTTCATATTTTCTTGAGGAAAAACACAGCTGTAACAAACTAACACAGTCTCAAAAGACAGATAGTCCACTACTGTAGCCACATACCTATCACTGTTACCCAAGGCTGAGTACTTTTTCAGCTGATGTGTTCTGCAATCCTCAGTAAATCCAAACAATACAACTCCAGTACAGATTTCAGGCTACACGTGAAAGACGTCCAGTGAAAATCAGTGTACATTAGCAGAGACAACGATTTGAAATAAAAGCGCCCATCATCATCATCATCATCATCATCATCATCGAGAGGGCCACATTTCTCAGATATTCAGCTCATTCATTAGAGGCAGCAACTCCGAGCCTTCGAAAAACTCAAATTCGGTGCATCTTACTTCTGAAACCAGATGCAACTCACTTCCTCCGATCATGCAACCTTCCATCCGGTGGAATTCTCTCGGTCTGCGGTCTGATCTCAGGGCGAGGTTGTGACACTCAGCAGATGTGTTCCTGGCTCAGAAGGAGAAACGGCAGCGAGCGAGTCCTGGAGGGAAATGAGGAGAAGTTACACAAACAGAGACCTTATCCCCTCAATGTGATCCCCGCTGGGCCAACAAATAACCTCAGTCTCCGACTCCGCTGGAAAGAGGACCAACCCCTGGAAACCCGGGTTGCCAAATCGCTCAATATTAACCCTTCTTGGGAAGGTTGCGAAATCCAACGCCTCATTCTTCACTATGTCAAAATCACACACAGAGATCTAATCAAGTCTCGTGATACAAAAGGACTGTGAAATACACCGCGAAACAGCTGTATCCCTGTATAGATTACTTCATCTTTTCTGAACTGTGGCAACCTACAGATTCTCGTAAGCATCTTAAGAGAGTTGTGTCTGGAAAGGAATCACATTTCATGAAAAAACAAATAAACAAACAAAAACAAAAAAACAATTGAATACCCATCTATATGTCACTATATCACTATATGTCACATGGTGGTTGGCATGTCTTCCTCGTAGCAAGAAGGTTTGAGTCCCAGGTGCGGGAAGGGAGTTTGTGTAGTTAGAATGTTCTCCCCATGCTTGTGGATTTCCTTTGGATACACTTGATTTCCTCCTACAGCCCAAAGACATGAACATTAGGCTAATTGGCTGTTCTATATTTCCCCTAGGTGTGTGTATGTGTGTATGTGTGTGTATATAGAGCTGTTCAGGATGTACCCCACCTTCGCTCAAAGTTATCTCACAATTGTTCATCATCAGTTCAGTTTCTGTCACCACTTAATCCTAATTAGGGTTGCGAGGAGGCTGGGGCCCATCCCAGCCGACTCCGGGCGAGTGCAGAGTACACCCTGGACAGCTCGCCAGGTCATTGCAGGGCAGAAACAAGCTGACGGCTTTGCAGCCTACTCTTGTCGAAAGTCAGCAATGGTTCTTTTACAGGAACCTCACACCATAGACAGTGAGAGACATGGCCGGCCTTTGATAACACAGCTAGCTGCATTGGGGGGAAAATGACAACCTTGTGGAGACTGGGACTCGAACCACCAAGCTTAGGATCAGCAATTCAGCGCCCTATACCACTAGGCCACCACTGCCATTCTCACAACTGTAGTAGGATTAAATGTCTAGATAAATTAATAATGAATGCAGCCGTGTGCACAAGCCAGTGTCCACCCTCATGCCGGTCCCAAGCTCGGATAAATGCAGAGGGTTGCATCAGGAAGGGCATCCGGCATAAAACAAATGCCAAATAAAATATGCGAGTCAAAACAAAGAAATCCATACCGGATCGGTCGAGGCCTGGGTTAACAACGATCGCCATCAGTGCAGTTAACCAACAGGGTGCTGGTGGAAATTGGACTACTGTTGGTCGAAGACGTCGAACAAGTTGAAGAAGGAGAAGTGGGAAGCATGTCCGTAGGCAGAAAGAGAAGAGGAAAGGCAGGAGTCTTGGACTGGAAGTAGGGACTTTGAATGTTGAAACTATGACAGGAAAAGCGAGAGAGCTGGCTGACATGATGCAGAGGAGGAAGGTGGACATACTGTGTGTTCAGGAGACCAGGTGGAAAGGTAACAAGGCTAGAAGCTTAAGCTGTTTTTTCATGGTGTGGATGGGAGGAGAAATGGAGTAGGAGTCATCTTGAAGGAGGAGTTTGTCAGGAATGTTCTAGAAGTGAAAAGAGTGTCAGACAGAGTGATGAGTCTCAAGTTAGAAATTGAAGGCGTGATGTTCAATGTTGCCAGTGCTTATGCCCCACAGGCAAGATGTGAGCTAGAAGAGAAGGAGAGATTCTGGACTGAGTTAGAGGAAGTGATACAGAGTACCCCCAGAGGTGAAAGAGTGGTCATTGGGGCAGACTTCAATGGACATGTCGGTGCAGGAAACAGATTGGACGAGGAAGTGATGGGCAGGTTTGGTATCCAGGACAGGAACGCAGAAGGACAGATGTTGATAGATTTTGCAAAAAGGATGGAAATGGCTGTGGTAAATACTTTCTTCCAGAAGAGAGAGTAGCATTGGGTGACTTATAAAAGTGGAGGTAGGAGCACACAGGTAGACTACATCTTGTGTAGGCGATATAATTTGAAGGAAGTCTGTGAGCAAAGTAGTAGTGGGTGAGAGTGTTGCCAAACAGCATAGGATGGTGGTGTGCAAGATGACGCTGATGGTGAGGAAGGTGAAGAAGGCAAAGGCAGAGCAGAAGACGAAGTGGTGGAAGCTGAAAAAGGAAGAGTGTCGGTTTGTCTTCAAGGAGGAGTTGAAACAGGCTTTGGGTGGTCAGGAAGTGCTTCCAGATGACTGGACAACAACAACAGCTAATGTGATCAGGGAGACAGGTAGGAGAATACTTGGTGTGTCCTCTGGAAGGAGAGAAGATAAGGAGACTTGGTGGTGGAATGAGGAAGTGCAGGAATGTGTACAAAGGAAGAGGTTAACTAAGAAGAAGTGGGACATTGAGAGGACCGAAGAGAGTAAAAAGGAGTACAGGGAGACACAGCGTAAGGTGAAGGTAGCTGTGACAAAGGCCAAACAGAGGGCGTACGATGACTTGTATGCTAGGTTGGACAGTAAAGAGGGGGGGAATGATTTATACAGGTTGGCACAGCAGAGAAATAGAGATGGGAAGGACTTGCAACAAGTTAGAGTGATTAAGGACAGAGCGGGAAATGTATTGACTGATGACAGAAGTGCGCTATGAAGATGGAAAAAGTACTTTGAAGAGCTGATGAGTGAGGAAAATGAGAGAGAAAAAAGAGGTGACCGTTGAGGTCCAGGAAGTAGCAAAGATTTGGAACAGCCAGTGAGCATATTGTGCATGTCTTTAGCCTGTGGGGAGAAACCTGAGTACCTGGAGGAAACCCACACAAACATGGGGTGTGCATGCGCCCTCCTTACAGAAACATTCCATGTCCTTCAAGCTGTAAGGCAGATGTTCCAAGCTCTACACCACCATGCCTCCCAGAAGAATTTCTCATCATCAGTATAAGATCTTGGTTCAGAAAGAATGCAACTCTGGATGAAAATAAATGTTGTGACATTGGCTGTTAAAACAATGCCAGAGAGAGTGCATACTGTAATCAAAACTAATGTCGGGCCAACAAAATGTTAGAGCATGTGACTTCACCAGACAGAATCTCTGTCCCCAGCTGAACTTTAACATGCTGCCTGAATGGGGAGCAGGTGGGTTTCATCGTTCTAAAACCTCTCTCTTCTGACTCCTATGAGCAGTAAGCTTAATGTCATTGATGTTTACTATTGCAATTATTTTTGCTTACCTATATATTGCCAACAGGCAGGTAATCAAATGCAAGCATAAGACAAATAATCAGAGCCTTGTACAATGTCTGCTTTTCCACAGAGATTTACATGTCATCTTTTTAAAACGTGCTCCAATGTGCACAGCATGTGTTTTACATCAAAATGGGATAGAATTCACATCCCCAAACAATCCACATCCTCTCATATGTGAACCATCACATGCTGTGTGCCTTTAATGAGAATCCATTGTATGGATAACTGCAAAAGAGCATTGTACCATGTATCCAACATGATGCAATGTTTTGGAAGAGTCACTTGATCTGTCATGTCATTCATTCATTGATTCATTTTCTGAACCGCTTAATCCCATGGGGAGCTTGGTGTCCATCTCAGCCGACTCTGGGTAAAGGGAGGGTACATTCTGGACAGCTCACAGGCCATAATAATCTCAGGACAGAAACACACTGCAATGCAGCCTACTCTTGACAAAATGGTTCTTTTACCTGCCTCTCACCATAGACAGTGAGAGACATGGCCGTCCTTTAATAACCCAGTTAGCTGTACTGCAGGGAAAGCAGAGACAACTGTTGATAGTGGGGCTTAAACTCCCAACCTTGGGATCAGTAATCCAGCACCCTACCACCGTTCACTATTGCCCCTCTAGCATATCATGTAATGACAATTTCTGAATGGTTTTATCCTTTATTACCTTCATGAGGAGACTGGAGCCCATTCCAGCTCTGATTAAAGACATGCTACACACTAAACAGCTCTCCAGACCATTACATGGATAATCCAGACAACCATTAACACTAACATTCACACCCAGGGGCACTTGAGGATATTCAATTGCTAGCCTAGTGTGCATGGGACTGTGGGAGGAAACCAAAGCATCCAGAGCAAACCCATGTAACCCATGGGGAGAATGCGAAAGCGCCACACCGAAGTGCCCTCATTGGGCACAAGACTCGAACCCAGGACCTTCTTGCTGTGAGGCTGAAGTACCAATCATTACATCATCATGCTGCCCTGCCATATGGTCGCTAAACTCTAATTGTAAGCCGTTTTAAACGGACTCTTCTTATTATTTTAATGCTTGGGGACGATTAATATACAGGGCTTTACTGGACAAAAAAAAGCAAAGAAATTCAAGTTATTAATAGTAAATACAAATTTATGATTTTGTCCAGTTTATATGAGGAGTTTAAGTGAAAAAAAAAGATGAGTGCCATTGTTTTAATTATGTGAAAAAAAACTTTTTCAGTCGCTTTATTTTAAAGCTCCTGAAAAAACTTTTGAAAGTTACTGAATTTTTTAAATCTACTAGAAAAATCAGGTTTATTCTTCTTCCTCTTCTTCTTCTTCTTCTTCTTCTTCTTATTATTATTATTATTTGTAAAGCTACTTAACAGAGGTTTTTTTTTTGTGAACAACAATTTGGTTTCATGCCAAGAAAGAGCACCACAGATGCAGTGTTTTCTTTGAGGATGTTAATAGAGAAGTACAGAGAAGGTCAGAGGGAGCTGCATTGTGCCTTTGTGGATCTGGAGAAAGCATATGACAGGGTGCCAAGAGAGGAACTGTGGTATTGCATGAGGAAGTCTGGAGTGGCAGAGAAGTATGTTAAAGTGGTGCAGGACATGTATGAGAGATGTAAGACAGTGGTGAGGTGAGCTGTCGGTGTGACAGAAGAGTTCAAGGTGGAGGAGGGACTGCATCAAGGGTCAGCTCTGAGCCCCTTCTTGTTTGCTATGGTGATATATATAAGGGAAAGTGAATATATTGTTAGTAGGATGCTGAGGTTGGAACTACCTGGCAGAAGGTCTAGAGGAAGACCAAAGAGAAGATTTATGGATGTGGTGAAGGAGAACATGAAGGTAGTTGATGTAAGAGTAGAAGATGTGGAGGATAGGGTGAGATGGAGGCAGATCATTTGCTGTGGCGACTCCTGAAGGGAACAGCCGAAAGGAAAAGAAGAAGAAGACTTAACAGTGTTTTTTTTCTTATAAGTAAACCAATAGCTCTCATTGATTTTTAGACTCAAGGTCTTCATATATACACTATGCTAATTATCATCCCGTCTAGCCATATAATTCAGTAGATTTTGAAAGACTACTGTATCCACAATACTGATTGGAATTCTTAAATGCAGTAGCTAGAACACTGTGTTGTATCCTCATAACTGGTTATCTGGTCAGTTGTCATATTTGGTGAGAATAAATTTAGTGTTCATAGATTGTGCAGTCATGCTGGACAAAACTGGACAGTGGACATAGTAGACATCTTTTACCATCTGTCTATTCTGGCATGCATGATGTTCACTCCCCTTTTACCTCTTATATAAACAATCTGCTTATTTTATGCTACATGAAGCAAAAACATTAACACAATGGACAGAACCGAAAGTTATATGTGACTTAGATACAGTCCAAACACACATAAAGAGTAAAGAAACATTCCACAATAACATATTAGGAAGCTGTGTGCAAAAATATTTAATACCAATTACAGAATCCATGTGTTTGTCAAATTACAATTTAGAGAACACACTGACAGACAGTAATGAGCATCAAGGTCTTATAAAACGTGTAGGCCTTCATCAGCAAAAATAATAATTTACTTTCCCTTAGTGAAAAATCCCACATGCAGTCAGGTGAAAGTGTTCACACACACACACACACACACACACACACACACACACACACACACACACACACAAAAGTATTTGCCACAGTGTTCTCCTTGTGTCTATATTTTACTTGTTTTTCTTCACTTTTTCTTTTTATACAGCTGATCTTGCTTCTAGATATCAAATTCTGGTGAACTTGAGACTTGAGATTAACAAACGAATTATAGAAATGACTCATAAGTTTAGAGTTTGGATGGACCTCTATTGAATGGCATTTCACTGATGCAATTTTCTATTTTAAATTTATGAATCTCTTTGGTACACATGGGCTTCCCACATTCCAAAGAGATGCATATTAGGCTAATTGGCTTACCCCTTTGTGTGGGTGTGGGTTGGTCGCACAGTGGACTTCAGTGCCATTCAGTATGTACTACACATTCACCGAGAGTCAGTTGAAAGTAGTAAGTAGTATAAACAGTTTATCAAATGATTAAATTAATCAATGAATGTTGCAAAATGTTCTGCCAACATTGTTTTTATACCGCTTACCTTCCATCCATTTTTTTCCATTTCAACTTTTTTGAGATGTGTGACGGAGATCAAATTCATATATATATATATAAACCTGTTAAATGTTTTAGTAGTTGTAAATAAATATTCTGTTGATTATTTTTATGCCTATTATAGTTCAAACATTTATATTTGCAAACCATCTTTAATATTTTTAAGAATCTCAGTCATTATTTTCACTCTTAAATAATCTCTCTTGTAAATAGCTTTTCAGAAAGTAGTGCATATTACCATTTTATATCATACTTTTAAAGCATACGGTCGAGGCGTGCAGTGTTTGAACAAGGAATTCCTCATTCAGGCATTAAAACAACATTCCCTTTTGAGCTCCAGAGAGTACCAGTATCACCCATGCATTACGCCCCCCACATACCAACATCTCTCACACTTTCCACATCCTGTCTCATACACAATCTTACCTCAGAATGTTACAAAAACAATTGCCTTTAGTTATAATTTGAGATTTACTCTGTTTAGATTTAGACTTGTAGGTTATCCTTTCTTCATAGATTCCTTATCACAGGGGTAATGTTGTTTCATTACATCGTTAACTTAATGCAATATCATAGCCATTAAACCAGAATGTCTTCAAGCACTAATTTCCACTGGAGCTATTTTCTATTGGAATGGATTATAAAACACGTTGAATTAAACTACTTGTATCAAAACTTGATACGTTGAATTAAACTACTTGTATTAAATATCAATAAATCAATGAGAAAGATTAAGCATCAAAAGAGTACTGCTCAGTTAATAATAGTCTTGAATGAAATAGTAGGGTGATGACTTTATCTTTAACAGATTTTCTGCAAATTAAAGGAAAACTGCTGACTGTTACGTTTGCAACTTAGAAACTTCTTCATTGTATGACATATGCTTCATCTTTGAAAGCTCACTGTTCTAGAAAGTTGTGAAGTTCTTTATATGCTATATTGCATTATTTCTTTTGTGTTTTCTCATCAGAGTTATCTCTTTTACAGGAACATATGACACCAGTGTATTAATCTACTCATCTTTACAGCCATCCATTCATCCATCTTTGTGGCAGCAACTCTGACTGGAGTGTCAGTGTGCCAACCTCAAACTGAACACTGCTCACGTTTCCTGTATGGGAACACAGTACAGTACTTTGGTTGGCTTTGTCTGGGAGTTTAGATTTTTCATGTAAATAAACGGACACACACAGTTTAAAGAACTCTAATAAGAATTATCTGCAGAGGGTTTTTCCCCTAATGAGAAAAACAAACAGATATGAACATGATAAACAGTCTCTCTCTCTCTCTCTCTCACTTAGTATAGTGGCAGTAAAAACATGTATTCTTTGTACATGAGAGGGAACCCCCCCCCCAAAAAAAAAAAAAATCTATTAACCTCCTCAAATTCTTAATGAGCAGCAGGAAATGGCATATCTCATGTATAACAGTCATGCCATTAGATTTGGCTTTTTCTCCTCACATTTAATAACAAGTAAACAATGAGTAAACAATCCTGCAAAAGTAGTTCCTTTTATATGTTAAGGGATTATTAGTTTTATCACCCTAACACTGCTCTGTTTTTCACCATGAAAATGACTGTAAGAAAGATATCACACTTTCTCATTCAATAAAGTAATGCTGTTATTCTGTTTATGTATTTTATTAATCATTTATTTATGTATTTTTGGCAGGGTGAGATATACCATGAACAGCTCGCCTGCTCATTGCAGGACCAACACCCACAACCATTCACACTGACATATACACGAAGGGCAGTGCTTCTCAATTACTTTCTGTGGTGCCCCCTCTAGGAAGAAAAAAAAAACATTTCACCCCCAGCACCCCGCGCATGACTATAAATAGTATTTACTGCACTTCATATCATTTGCTCAGTGCTTTTTCCCTACAGCATAGCACAGCAATGAGAGCGCCACTGCCACCTATTGTAGAGGATGCGCAATTACACTTAATTCTAGTACAGTATGGGAAAAAAGCATGTTCCCCAGGATCATACCCAAGGGGGGCTTCCACCACTATTTGAGAAGCACTGACGTAGGGCCAAATTGACTGTGGGAGGAAATTAGAGCACCTTAAGGAAGCCCAAAATAACCATAATGAAAACGTTCAAATTCAACACTGTACCTAGGAGCTTCTTGCTGTGAGGTGGATGTGCTAACCACTACGCCACCCGCTTTATTAACCACCCGAAGCTAAATGCTCAGTTAAGCATATTTATAATAAACATTTTGCTGAAACAATGGCCCTGGTTAAACTCTTTCCCAAATATACTCAAATCATATGCAGCACTGCCAAGTCTGTTCTTGGACTCCTTCCACTCTATTACACTGACATGTCACACACTGCTGTTTCCCACATTCATATGTATGGAGCATCTGTGGATGGTGTTTTTTGCTTCTCTGCAGTACAACAATTACTCACTTATTCTGGCCTTCAGCCATGCAAAGTGGGCATTATTCACATGCTGGCTTTGGTACTCATATTGGTAGAGTGTGCTGTAATTTTCTTCAGAGTGTGTGATGAAGATTTGCAATTCAATGAATGAAAATACAGATTTTTTTAAACTAATGCAGAAACCCAAGAAAACAGACAACCCAAGGTCTCCTCAGTGGATTATACATTCAACGTTTTATATGGATTTTAAAAAGAGAAAAATCTCACATTTTTTGTAAGTGAACTAACTCACCATGTTTTTAAATCATAACAAACTTGGCAGCTACAGTAAATATAGCTGATGCTATATATGTAGAATAAACAAGCAGCAAACTTGTGAGAATTCTAGTTGTGCCATTATATGTTTAGACAGGCTTGTGTCCAAAAAACCTTCAGTATTTTTCCAGAGCCACACCATTTGTAGTAGCTAGATTCATATAACCACTGTTTACCCAGAAAGCATAACCATACATGTACTATGATGTATCTGATTTGTTTATTTTTTTGGGAGCATATTGCATTCAAAACAAATTCATGCACATCACAGACATCTGCAAAGGAAGGGAGCACTAACAAAGAGACAATTCAATCACCTCATTCACTCTTCAAATATTTTCCATTACCAACAAAGTAATAAATAAAATGTTCACAGTTTCCCTTCACATGAATGTAGTCAAGCAGGCTAGACCTGCCTGATGTTTAAAATGTGCTTACAGTACTTAATTTCATAGTACAACTGCAAGCCAAATGGATAAACAAACAATGATCAAAAGATATAACTTACACCAAACAATAACATACCACAAGTAATACTATTTGTACATTCAAACTTATAGCAGTATATCCTTAAAAATGTAATGACACACAACTATTCCAAACTATATCACTTTCTTACTCACTTTCCACCTTTGGGTTATGCCTACATAATGCCAGTTTTCCTTAATGCAAAATATATAAAATATAAAGTCTTTGGGCTCTTTACACACCTAGTGGCTCATCAGGCCAATGCTTATTTCCAGTTTCTGTAGCATGAAGTGACCGGGAGTTTAACTCCTCCTGGATGGGACACTAGTCTATCACAGGTTACCGTTCCAGTATTTTATTTTATTTTATTTTTTTGCTGGTACCCATTTATATTGCTTTGTGAACGGATAGCACACTTGTGGTTAAGACCTTGCCCAGGGGTCTTTGCACAGTGGGGTCTAACTGGGATTTGAACACCCAACCTCCCGATCATGAGTGCAGCACCCTAACCACTAAGCCACCGGCCCCACACAAACAGAGAGAGAGAGAGAGAGAGAGAGAGAGAGAGCAATCTCGTTCCTCGTAATCTGCCTTCCCAAAGATGTTCATTCCAACCCGAGTTATGCCCACCTAACAATCCAATCATCTAATCAAGACTTGCAACTTATAAATGAAGAAGCAATGATTGGATTTGCAGTTGGGCCTCATTTGGGTTGGAGTTAAATCTTTAGGAAGGTAGATCAGCAGAAATAGGATTAGGCACCACTGAATTCAGGAAAAAAGCAGACTGAAAGTAGATATTTATTGTTTCTTTTAAAAAAAAAATTTAACAGAGACTGTTCAGGTCAACTTTACTCAGAGTTTGGTGGATGGTGCATGGAAACTTGGGAAATCTGGCTCCATAAAGGTATAGTTGCACACTAATTTTAAAATAAACTACAATGAAAGTACGAAACCAAACTAAAAGAAGATGTTTATAGTCTATATTTTTGGATTTTAATTGTCAGTCTGTTCAGGTGAGCTGCAAGGTTTGATATGAGTTTACAGAGCAGTGATCAATATCTGTTATAGAGCTAATGAGAGTGATTTTAGCATTTTTACTCAGCGATCTTATTATACCTGAACAGAGAAGAAACCCAGTTCTGTAAAGGTGTGTTTACATATCACAAAATATTAGCATATACTGCAAGGAAATAAAGGCAAAACCCCTACTTTTCTCATTTTAGGAAAAAAAAAACCAAAACAAGATTTTATGATTTATTTTTCCACTTTAAAAAGTGATAATGATAATGGTTTTTGATGCCTATTAGCTCATGGCAAGAAGGTGGCGTAGTGGTTAGCCTGTCCTGATTTCTATTCCCATTCTTGTTGACAGTGTCTGTGTGAAGTTTGAATGTTCTGTCTGTAATTGAATGGGCTACCCCTTTGCACTTCCCCTCCATTGGTTCTTTCTCTAGGTTTCTTCCTACAGTCCAAAGACAGGCACATTAGATTAATTCGCTGTTCTAAATTGTAGGTGTGATGGTGAATGTCTTTGTGTGTGTTTCCACCCTGTGATGGATCAGCAAGCTAATGAGGGTGGACCCTGCCTTTTCTCAGAGTTGGCTATAGGTTAGATAGGTTTCAGCATCCTCACGACCCTAGTAGGATAAAGTAAATGAATTATCATTTCACACAGATTTGATGTTTATGGTACTTAAGGACATACTGTCTGTCCTTATCATGCTATCTCTAGGTATAAATAAAATGAATGAACAGGTGACATACTTAAAGTTAAGGGTAAAAATCAATCAAATTATTTACTGAAACTGTCCATAAAGCTTGCCAGTGGCCAGCACACCATGCTGAGCTGGCAAATAGTCTCCCAGTGACTCATTCTTTTGGTGAGCTGTGGTTATGGGGGATGGAAAATGTCTGTAAGACAGGCGTGTTCTCTTACTGCTGAACACTGAGGCTACAGTTGCTGGAGTATCTGTATCTATCTCGAAAAAGAAAAGATATAGTATCAGACCTTAGCATGTAAGCCTTACTACAGTACTTCACTGCAAAGGTCAACTTGACATTACAACAAACTGTTTCCATCTGTTTGCTCTGTTTGTGCTGAGTGTTGATCTTTTGCTCTTTCTCTCTTTTTTAAAGAACTATTTCATATAAATAAAATCTAATTTTTTTGTTTGTTTTGTATCTGTACACCACAATGTATTCGAAATGAAATAATCAAGATGTTACTAAACTGAAGAAATCAGCTTTAATTTAAGGCATAACTATTTAGGACTTGTAGGCATTTTTTTGAAGCTCAAAAGTAACCGGACAAACTTTACATTCAGGCATCCACTCATTTTCTGAACAACTTAATCCTGTTTAGGGTCACAGGGGGACTGGTGCCCATCTCAGCTGACTCGGCATGAGGGCAAAGTACACCCTGAACAGCTCACCAGGCCATTGCAGGTAGAAACACTCTGATGGCTATGGAGCCTATTCTTAACAAATGTCAGCAATGGTTCTTTCACATGCCTCGCACCACAGACAGTTAGAGAAATGGCCAGGGTTTGATAACCCAGTTAGCTTACTGGGGGACAGTAGTGACAACCTGTTGATTGTAGGGCTTGATCCCCCAACCTTGGGCTCAATAATCTCACACTTTACCACCAGGCCACCACTGCTCACAGACTTTGCATATTTTAACAAAATCAGTTCAGCAATGTGTGTTCTGAGCAGAGTCAATCAATATGTCGTGGGGTTGTCCATACAGAAAAAAGAAAGAAAGAAAATAGCATTTATGGTACCCTATACTTTCCCCCCTTTATTTAATCAGATTATGTGTATGTGTAATTTCAGCTGGATTGGTTAATATTAAGGTGGCTCACAGCATCGGAAGTTTCACTGTTTGGCATATCATGCATTCAAGTTTTTAGTACAGTAAGGTCATAGTTGGAACAGTGTTGATAAAATGCTGCTATTGTGTATGTTGTGATGTAATATTAATGATTGGTCTTTATCTTCAGTGTGGGGCCAGTGGCATAATGGTTAGGGTGCTACACTCATGATCGGGATGTTGTGTGTTCAAATCTCAGTTAGACCACCACCCTGCTAAGACCCTGAGCAAGGACTTAACCACAAGTGGACCTCTGTTCACCCAGCAATATAAATGGGTACCAGTAAAAAAAAAAAATATATATATATATATATATACTGGGAAGGTAACCTGTGATGGACTAGCATCCCATCCAGGAGTTGAACTCCTGGTTGCTTCATGCTACAGAAACTGGTAATAAACACTGGCCTGATGAGCCACTAGTCTTGAGTGTAAACAGACTTTACCTTTATCTTCAGTGACCTCTAATACTTTGGGAATACATTAGACAAAGAGATCTTTTCTGTCAACTGTTGCATGAACAATGAAAATCAGTTTCATAGCTCTTTGCTTAGCAGCAATTATAAAAAGAAAGTGCACAAAAGACAACTATGGAACTGCACTGGGATATACATGTGCATATACCTATATAGACATATTTATTTATTTATTTATTTATTCATTTTTTACACCCGAGCCTAGTGGCTCATCAGGCCGGTGCTTATCCCTGGTTTCTGTAGTGTGAAGCGACCAGGAGTTCAACTACTCCTGAATGGGATGCAAGTCCATCGCAGGCTACCTTCCCAGTATATTTTTACTGGTATCCATTTATACTGCTTAGTGAACAGAGGCACATTTATAGTTAAGACATTTCCCGGGGGCAAACAGGGCACACATGGACAATCAGAAGCAACTGTTATTCATGATACAATACTCATTCATTCATTTTCTGAAACGATTAATCCTAATTAGGGTCGCGGGGAGGCTGGCACCCATCCCAGCCGATTCCGGTCGAGAGCAGAGTATACCTTGGACAGCTCGCCAGGCCATCGCAGGGCAGAAACACGATGACAGCTTTGCAGCCTACTCTTGTCGAAAGTCAGCAATGGTTCTTTTACATGAACAGTGAGAGACATGGCCGGCCTTTGATAATCCAGCTAGCTGCACTGAGGGGGACAGTGACTACTTTGTGGAGAGTGGAACTTAACATAGGGGTGCCCAGCCCTGTTCCTCCAACCTTAATTATTCACACCTGACCATCCAATAATCTATCTATCTATCTATCTATCTATCTATCTATCTATCTATCTATCTATCTATCTATCTATTCCAACTGTACATTGTAAACTGTCCTCATACATATCTTCCCATACCCCTCTGCCCCCCCCCCCCCCCATCTCTTCATACAGTATCACAACTTCTCTTTTGGTACCCTTTTGTATGCTTTATCTTAATTCATATACATGCAGTGAAACTCCTTCTGACCTTGTCTATACTTCTCCATTAACATTTACAAAGAGCATATGGTGAACTTCCATGGCATGAAACTATACAACCGTTCACAGATCACCATCTGTCCTCTCAGCCTGGATCCCAATACTTTAACCCATAATTTTATGGTATGAATCATCAACTTTACAACTCTGTAGTTACTGCAGCTCTGTACATCTCCCTTGTTCTTAAAAACTTATACAAGAACATTTCTTCTTCACTTTTCAGACATCCTCTCACCATTCAAAAATTGCTGAACAGTCCGGTCAAAAAGCAAACTGCTATCTCGACTAAGCATCTGCTTGCCTCCACTGGTACAGCATCTGCCATTACTACCTTTCATCCGCTTCACAGTTGCTCTCATTTTATCCTTACTAATTCCCCACACTTCCTGTCCCACTCCCTCCACATCCTCCCCAGTTTTAAACTTATTTTTAAATTTGAAAATGGGTCAACAATAATGCTGCTTGCTCCAAGTGATTATGACAAACTATTACTGTCTGTTTTGAATGTGTTTTATTCCCCTTATACTGAACGAATCTGATCTTGCCATTCCTACATAGTACATACTAATTAATAATTATTTCCCTAAAGTGAGGTGGAGGTCATCAAATGCTCCCTGAGACAGAACATTCTCAAGGATCTGACATTCTGTGACATTCACCAAGCCTTAGGTAAATAATTATTTCAGTATATACTACATGGGAACATAAAAACCCCACATCATTCATTTATTTATATGTTTGTTGGTTGGTTGGTTGGTTTATAGTTTGTTTGCTTGTTTATTGATATTGAAAGATGAGGTCCGCACACCTTGCTGTATGTCTGATTTAATAGTGTAAGCTGAATCATAGCACATAACATTGGACAGAAACGTTTAGCACTTGGTTTCACACTGGTAAATTTTGTATTTGTTTAGCACAAATTATTGACACTGGTGTCTTTTGAAATGCATTCAGTTTTAAATTGTTCTTTAAGTACATTTTTAAAATTGTAGCTTTGTTTATCATTTCTCGGTTGCCATCTTGATGATTTTCTATCATTTTACCATCAGTGACTGCTACAAATTGCTAGTGTTTGTCTGCCATTTCTAGTAAAGCATTTCTCATGTAGTTTACATTCATTGCTAGCTATTCTGATCACGCCATTACAATCTAGTAAACTATTATTATAGGGCAGTGGTGGCTTAGTGGTTAATGCGATGGGTTACTAATCCGAAGGTCACTACTTTTGGGCTCTTCAGCAAGGCCCTCAGCCCTCAACCCTCAATTACACAGTTGTATATTAATTGTAAGTCGCTCTGGATAAGGGCAACTCCGCCATGGCTGGTCCCAAGCTTGAATGAGAAAGGAGGAAAGTTAGGCAAAGGGCCAGCACCCCATCCCTGTAAAAACAAAAAGAAGCTACAAAATCGCCAAAAAGAAATCAAAATCCAAATCTAACAATGCTCCTGGGAAAGGATGGACTTCCAGCTGGAGGACCTATGACGCTGAGTGGTGAAAGCCAGAGCCATCTGGAAGCCATTCTCCATCTTCACAAGCAGAAACACCACCACCATCGGTACATGGAATGTACGGACCATGTATGAAGCAGGGAAAACGGCGCAAGTGACTGCAGAGATGAGGAACTACGGCCTCACCATCCTTGGGATCTGCAAGTCCCGATGGACAGGCAGCGACAAGAGGAGACCTCTTTGCTTTCCTTGCTGCTTTCCGGTCATGAAGAAGAGAATGCTCCAAACACCCAGGGAGTGGCACTGATACTCTCCAAAACAGCAAAGAGAGCCCTCATTGGATGGGAAGCCTATGGGCCATGCATCTTAATGGCATCCTTCAGGACCAAAAAGAAACGGCTCAACATGAACATCATTCAGTGCTACGCCCCTACCAACAAAAGCGATGACGTAGATAAGGAGAAATTCTACAACAGACTCCAGATCATCATTGAGACCTTCCCAAGCAGAGACCTCAACATCATCATTGTGATGATGAACTCTCTTCCTCCATAAGTGTATCCACAAGGCAACCTGGGTCTCACCGGACCACAACACCGAAAATCAGATTGACCATGTGAGCATCGCCAGAAAGTTCTGCCGGTTGTTACAAGAGTGGAAGTCAAGAGGGGCGCAGACATCGCTTCTGACCACCACCTACTGGTGGCTTGACTCAAGCTCAAGCTGAAGAGGAATTGGAGTGAGAGAACAGGAATATGCCAGCGCATCAACATGGGACTCCTAAAGGATTCAGGGAAGCTGGAGGAATACAGACTGACTCTCACAAATAGGTTCCAAGTCCTCCATGAGCTGCTTGAAGAAGAAACCGTAGATGGAAAATGGAAGGTGGTGAGAGAATCAGTGACATTAACCTGCCAAGAGGTACTGGGCTACAAGACTCGCAGCCACAAGGAATGGATAACAGCCGAATCATTGGAAAAGATCTCAGATAGAAAGGAAAAGAAGGCAGCACTCAACACCAGCCGCACAAGAACACAAGAACAGAGAACGCCAATTCACAGAAGTCCTACACATGCGCTGCCAGAACTGCAAAAAACAGCATAAAAACAGAAAAGAGGAGGTATGTGGAGGCACTTGCTGTAGAGGCAGAGGAAGCTGCATGATACGGAAACATGAAGGACCTCTACACGATCACCAGAAAGCTCAGTGGGAAGTTCCCCAAGCCCGAAAGGCCAGTAAAAGGAAAAGACGGGAAAACCATAAGAAGTGACGCAGGACAAAAGAACAGATGGAGAGAACACTTTGAAGAGCTCCTAAATCGACCAGCCCCACAAGACTCACCAGACATCCCAACAGCTGACAACGACCTCCTGATTGACTGTAATCCACCCAGCAAGGAGGAAATCATAAAAGCTCTCAGACAGCTGAAGGCAGGCAAGGCTCCTGGACCAGACAGCATCCTGGCAGAGGCACTGAAGGCAGACGTGGTCATCACTGTTAATGTGCTCCACCCCCTCTTTGAGAAGATCTGGGCGGAAGAACAAGTGCCATCAGAGTGGAAGGAGGGATACCTCATCAAACTGCCAAAGAAAGGAGATCTCAATCACTGTGCAAACTACAGAGGGATCACCCTATTGTCACTTCCTGGAAAGGTCTTTAGCAGGATCCTACTAAACAGTATGAAAGACATCGTAGACTCACAGCTTAGAGACCAGCAGGCAGGCTGCCGGAAGGATCGCTCATGCATAGACCAGATAGCAACACTATGCATCATCCTGGAGCAGTCCCTGGAGTGGAATACCCCTCTTTACGTCAACTTCCTCAACTATGAGAAAGCCTTTGATAGTGTGGACAGAGCGACCCTATGGAAACTGCTAAGACACCACAGAGTACCAGCGAAACTCACCAACATCATCAGGAACTCGTACGAGGGACTCACCTGCAGGGTAGTCCATGGAAGCCAGGTCTCTGATGCTTTCCAAGTTCGAACAGGGGTCAGACAGGGATGCTTGATGTCCCCTTTTCTATTCCTGCTCGTAACTGATTGGATGATGAAGGTATCCACATCATAGAGACAGAATGGCATACAATGGACTCTTTCTTCACAACTGGATGATCTGGACTTTGCTGACGACCTGGCACTGCTCTCACATGCTCAACATTAGATGCAAGAAAAAACAAGCATCGTGGCAGAGACCTCATCCCAGCTTGTTCTGAACATGCATCGAGGGAAGAGCAAGGTCCTGAAAGTCAACACCACCAGCACATCCCCTATCATTCTGGGAGACGAGACATTAGAGGAGGTGGACAGCTGCACCTACCTCGGCAGCATCGTCGACTCCAAGGGAGGGACAGATGCAGATGTAAAGGCCAGAATAAACAAGGCCAGGACAGCCTTTTTACAGCTCAAGAACATCTGGGCTTCAAAAGACCTATCAGCCAACACCAAGATAAGGCTCTTCAACACCAACTTCTTCTTCTTCTTTTCCTTTCGGCTGTTCCCTTCAGGGGTCGCCACAGCAAATGATCTGCCTCCATCTCTCCCTATCCTCTGCATCTTCTACTCTTACTCCAACGACCTTCATGTCTGCCTTCACCGCATCCATAAATCTTCTCTTTGGTCTTCCTCTGGGCCTTTTGCCTGGTAGTTCCAACCTCAGCATCCTATGACCAATATACTCACTATCCCTCCTCTGTACATGTCCAAACCATCTCAAGCTAGCCTCTCTGACTTTGTCTCCAAAACATCTAACATGTGCTGTCCCTCTGATGTACTCATTTCTGATCCTATCCATCCTCGTTACTCCCAAAGAGAACCTCAACATTTTCATCTCTGCTACCTCCAACTCTGACTCCTGTCTTTTCCCCAGGGCCACTGTCTCTAAACCATTCAACATTTCTGGCCTCATCACCGTCTTGTACACTTTTCCCTTCATTCTTGCCGATACTCTCCTATCACACATCACACCGGACACTTTTCTCCATCCATTCCAACCTGCCTGCACGTGCTTCTTCACCTCTTTTCCACACTCTCCATTGCTCTGGATTGTTGAGCCTAACTACTTAAAATCCTCCACCTTCTTTATCTCTGCCCCCTGTAACCTCAAAGTTCCTCTTGGGTCCTTGTCGTTCACACACATGTATTCTGTCTTACTAAGACCAACCTTCAATCCCCTCCTTTCCAGGGCATACCTCCACCTCTCGAGATTTTCCTCCACTTCAACACCAACATGAAGTCTATTCTACTATCTTCTTCTTTTCCTTTTGGCTGTTCCCTTCAGGGGTCGCCACAGCAAATCATCTGCCTCCATCTTACCCTATCCTCTGCATCTTCTTCTCTTACACCAACTGCCTTCATGTCCTCCTTCACCACATCCATGAATCATCTCTTTGATCTTCCTCTGGGCCTTCTGTCTGGTAGTTCCAACCTCAGCATCCTACTACCAATATACTCACTATTCCTCCTCTGTACATGTCCAAACCATCTCAATCTAGCCTCTCTGACTTTGTCTCCAAAACGTCTTACATGGGCTGTCCTTCTGATGTGCTCATTCCTGATCCTATCCATCTTCGTTACTCCCAAAGAGAACCTCAACATTTTCATCTCCGCTACCTCCAGCTCTGCCTCCTGTCTTTTCCCCAGGGCCACTGTTTCTAAACCATACAACATTGCTGGCCTCAACACCATCTTGTACACTTTTCCTTTCATTCTTGCTGATACCTTCCTATCACACATCACACCGGACACTTTTCTCCAACCATTCCAACCAGCCTGCACACGCTTTTTCACTTCTTTTCCACGCTCTTCATTGCTCTGGATTGTTGAGCCTAAGTACTTAAAATCCTCCACCTTCCTTATCTCTGCTCCCTGTAACTTCTCCGTTCCTGTTGGGTCCTTGTCATTCACACACATGTATTCTGTCTTACTGAGGCTAACCTTCATTCCTTTCCTTTCCAGGGCATACCTCTACCTCTCTAGATTTTCCTGCACTCGTTCTCTGCTCTCACTGCAGATAACAATGTCATCTACAAACATCATAGTCCATGGAGATTCTTGTCTAACCTCGTCTGTCAGCCTGTCCATCACCATAGCAAAGAAGAAGGGGCTCAGAGCTGACCCTTGATGCAGTCCTACCTCCACCTTTAACTCTTCTGTCACATCGACAGCACACCTCACCACTGTCTTACATCTCCCATACATGTCCTGCACCACTCTAACATACTTCTCTGCCACTCTAGGCTTCCTCATGCAATACCACAGCTCCTCTCTCGGCACCCTGTCATATGCTTTCTCCAGATCCACAAAGGCACAATGCAGCTCCTTCTGACCTGCTCTGTACTTCTCTATTAACATCCTCACGTCAAACACTGCATCTGTGGTGCTCTTTCTTGGCATGAAACCAAACTGTTGTTCACAAATGCTGACCCCTGCCCTTAGTCTAGCTTCCACTATTCTTTCCCATAACTTCATCGTATGGCTCATCAACTTTATCCCTCTGTAGTTGCCATAACTCTGCACGTCTCCCTTGTTCTTAAAAATGGGCACCATCACACTTCTCCTCCATTCCTCTGGCATCCTCTCACTCTCTAAGACTTTGTTGAATGTTCTTGTCAGGAACTCTATTGCTACCTCTCTTAGACACTTCCATACCTCCACCGGTATGTCATCAGGACCAACTGCCTTTCCATTCTCCACCCTCTTTGATGCCCTCCTCACTACACCCTTACTAATCTTTGCTACTTCCTGGTCCCCAACAGTCACCTCTTCTACTCTTTTTTCTCTCTCATTTTCCTCATTCATCAGCTCTTCAAAGTACTTTTTCCATCTTCCCAGCACACTTCTGTCATCAGTCAGTACATTTCCCTCTCTGTTCTTAATCACTCTAACTTGCTGCACGTCCTTCCCATCTGTATTTCTCTGCTGTGCCACCCTGTATAAATCATTTTCTGCCTCTTTACTTTCCAACCGAGCATACAAGTCATCATACGCCCTCTGTTTGGCCTTTGTCACAGCTATCTTCACCTTACGCTGTGTCTCCCTGTACTCCTGTTTACTCTCTTCAGTCCTCTCTATGTCCCACTTCTTCTTAGCTTACCTCTTCCTTTGTACACACTCCTGCACTTCCTACCTGTCTCCTGGATCACATTAGCTGCAATTGTTCAGTCATCTGGCAGCACTTCCTGACCACCCAAATCCAGTTTCAATTCCTCCTCAAAGACAACACGACACTCTTCCTTTTTCAGCTTCCACCACTTTGCCTTCTGCTCTGCCTTTGCCTTCTTCACCTTCCTCACCATCAGCGTCATCCTGCACACCACCATCCTATGCTGTTTGGCAACACTCTCACCCACTACTACTTTGCAGTCACTGACTTCCTACAAATTACATCACCTTAACAAGATGTAGTCTACCTGTGTGCTCCGACGTCCGCTTTTAAAAGTCACCCTATGCTCCTGTCTCTTCTGGAAGAAAATATTTACCACAGCCATTTCCATCCTTTTTGCAAAATCTACCAACATTTGTCCTTCTGCGTTCCTGTCCTGGATACCAAACCTGCCCATCACTTCCTCGTCCCCTCTGTTTCCTGCACCAACATGTCCATTGAAGTTTGCCCCAAAGACCACTCTTTCACCTTTGGGGGTATTCTGCATCACTTCATCCAACTTACTCCAGAATCTCTCCTTCTCTTCTCGCTCACATCCTGCCTGTGGGGCATGAGCACTAACAACATTGAACATCACGCCTTCAATTTCTAACTTGAGACTCATCACTCTGTCTGACACTTTTCACTTCTAGAACATTCCTGACAAACTCCTCCTTCAAGATGACTCCTACTCCATTTCTCTTCCCATCCACACCATGAAAAAACAGCTTGAACCCTGCTCCTAAGCTTCTAGCCTTGCTACCTTTTCACATGGTCTCCTGAATACACACTATGTCCACCTTCCTCCTCTGCATCATGTCAGCCAGCTCTCTACCTTTTCCTGTCATAGTTCCAACATTCAAAGTCGCTACTTTAGTCCTAGATTCATGCCTTTCCTCTTCTCTCTCTGCCTACGGACACACCTCCCGCCTCTCCTTCTTCGATGTCTTCAACCAACAGTAGTCCGATTTCCACCAGCACCCTGTTGGTTAACATCACTGATGGCAGTCGTTGTTAACCCGTTCCTCGACCGATCCAGTATGAAATTATTTGTTGTGACTCGCATATTTTATTTGGCATTTGTTTTACACCGGATGCCCTTCCTGACGAAACCCTCTGCATTTATCCAGGCTTGGGACCGGCGTGAGGGAGAGACACTGGCTTGTGCCCCTCCCTCACGGCTGCATTAAGTCTATTCTACTGTATGGAGCTGAAACATGGAGAACCAGCGCCACTTCCACAAAAAAGTTCCAGATCTTCATCAACAACTGCCTGAGATGGATCCTCCAGATAAGATGGCCTGTCAGGTCAGGAACAGGGACTGTGGGAATAAACAAGGCAAAAGCCAGTAGAAGCCGAGGTCAAACAACGTCGCTGGAGGTGGTTAGGCCACACTCTGCGCAAACCAGCCACCAACACAACAAAACAAGCCCTGAGGTGAAACCTCCAACGAAAAAGGAACGACCTGGACGTGAACGTCAAGAAGATGGGCCACTCATGGGGTCAGCTGGAAAGATTGGCCCAGAACAGAGACAGATGGCGGGATCTTGTTGGGGGCCCATGTCCCAGTAGGGTTACAGGCTTGAACTGAACTGAACTGGATAAGGGCATCTGCCAAATGCTATAAATTATTTAGTGGTCCTTTTAATGTTGGATTTTCTGGATTGGGAAGAAAAGAGCTGTGAAATAGTTTATAATATTAATTATTATATAAACTGTCGCGACTCTCAAGAACGGGAAAAAGCCGAAAGAAAAGAAGAAGAAACTAAATATTATATATAAAATAATAATTTGCCCCAGTGCAGCTAACTGGGGTATCAAAGGCCGGCCATGTCTTTCACTGTCTATGGTGTGAGGCATGTAAAAGAATCAGTGCTGACTTTCGTAAAGAGTAGGCTGCATAACCATCAGCGTGTTTCTGCCCTGCGATTGCCTGGCGAGCTGTCCAGGGTGTATTCTGCCCTCGCCCGGAGTCGGCTGGGATTGGTGCCAGCCTCCCCATGACCCTAATTAGGATTAAGCGATTACAAAAAAATGAACAGATGAATGCTCTTCTTCTTTTCCTTTCCGCTTTTTCCATTTTTCAGGGGTTGCCACAGCGAATCATCTGACTCACACATTTGATTTGGCGAAGGCTTTTACATGGAATGCCCTTCCTTACACAACCCTTTAGCAAGGCACAGAAACATGCTGACGGCTTTGCAGCTACTCTTTACCAAAGTCAGCAATGGTTTGAAATGGTACGAAAGTGGAAATGGACAGATGAACGTTATCCCATCATATTCATCTTTTGATCTCAGAGGCGTCTTCGCATATACAGTACAGTACAGTATTTGGCTTCTGTGTTAGTGCTGCCTCCTCGTGGAATGTGTGAGTAATACAGCCAGCTTTGCACTGAAAGCAAGGCAATGTAAAAAAAAAAAAAAAAAGTGCAAGTTTTCACGGTTATTTTATGGTTATATGCGCAATAATCATAAGCATAATAAAGCAAAAATGCTAGAAAAAATAATTGCAGCCTTTGCACTGGACTTATCTGTTCCGCTCTGGTCTGCAGAATAGACTACAGCTCCACACACATGTATATATAAATGTGTACACATTTGAATTCAAGCAAGTTCAGATTTATTCTCATTTATACATGTAAAAAACATGAAGGAATGAAATTCATAACTCAGGTCCGCCAGTGCAGCTAACTGGGTAATCAAAGGCCGGCCATGTCTCTCACTGTCAATGTTGTGAGGCATGTAAAAGAACAATTGCTGACTTTCGACAAGAGTAGCTGCAAAGCCGTCAGCATGTTTCTGCCCTACGATGGCCTGCAAGCTGTCCAAGATGTACTCTGCCCTTGCCTGGAGTCGGCTGGGATGGGCGCCAGTCTCCTCTCGACCCTAAATAGGATTAAGCAGTTCACAGAATAAATGAATGAATGACTCAGGTCCAGAAACATAAAGAAAAGATAAAATTTAAAAAGAGATTAAATAAACAGACTCATAAATAAGGGTGGTGACCTGATGGTAAAGATGCTGGATCACTGATCCTAAGATTGGGGGTTGAAGCCTCACTCTCCATGGAATTGGGTTATCAAAGGCTGGCCATGTCTCTCACTGTCTATAGTGTGAGGCATTTAAAATAACCATTGCTGACTTTCAACGAGAATAGCTGCAAAGCTGTCAGTGTGTTTCCACCTTGCAATGGCCTGGTGAGCTATCCAAGGTGTACTCTGCCCTCGCCCGGAGTTGGCTGGGATGAGCGCCAGCCTCCCCGTGACCCTATTTTGGATTTAGCTGTTACAGAAAATGAACAGATGAATGAACCCATAAATAATAAGACAATAACCCACTGATTAAATAATTACAATCAGTTGTCCAAGCATGTACAACTAATGCAGCTAAGGACCATGCTCTAGGGTCCAACAGGAGATGCTTGGTTGTACTGGGGGTTTACTTCCAGAGAAACGATTTTCTGTGACACACCTATCACTTTGGTATTAATGGAAAAGTTGGAATCATCACATCTTTTTCTACTGCTCCACATGACAATCCCTATGAAATGTAGGTTTATTTGTTTATTTATTTATTTATTTATTTATTTTAAAAATTCCACTACACAAACATTTAAGTGATTTATCATTATGATCACTCAAAATTCTGTATATAAGTAATACATTGCAAAGACTAATAACTAGCTTGTTGAAGAAATGGTCTGATTTAAATTAGTCCTTGAGCCAGTAAATAAAATGTTGATTAACCATAAATCAGATATAAAAAATGGAATATGTGTCTGCTCATTGTTTAAGTGTGTTTTCCCACTCTAGATGTTGTTAAATGCAGAGGCAATAATTTCCCTCGTGGGATTAATACAGTATAGCAAAAATAATAATAAATAAATAAAATTGTATACGTACATATAATTATTGTATAATATAAAAATACATTTTTATTTGGAACGCTAGGTGGCAACATCACCTTACGTTTCATCAACCATTTTTAAGAGTAAAATTGTACAGTACTGCTAGTTAGCATGAGCTACTCAGGCCATTAATCATTATCAGCTCAATGACTGTAAGTGTAACAGCCACATATTTTTATATTTGTATGTTTGTTAGCTTGCTTTTTAGTTTAGTTTATTTTACAAATATGAAACGATTAAGCAGGTCACTTTAATTAAAAAATAATGATTTAATTATTAAATTATTATGGCTGGGTTGCTACTAAATAGGCCTAAGAATTTGACGCAAGGTTTTTTTTTTGTTGTTTTTTTTAGAAAAAATTCTAAGTCTGTCCAAAATGTAAAACTGTAGGAATAGTGGACATAAGAACAATGTAAGATAAAATAGAAGAATAATTTAAATTAAAATCTTACAGACAGTTAACAAGCTTTAATATTGTGATGATAATTAATAAATCCCAATGCAAGATTGCAGATATCATATACAAATGATAAGAGGGTGCAGGTGGCAGTGTGTTTGTGCTTTTTATTGGCTTCTCTGTGGAATGATGCACTCTGGAGGGCTGACAGTTGATGGCGATATTATGAACAAAGTAGGGTAACATGTTACATCATGCACATGAACAGATACTATGGTCTCTGTAAATTTGTGTTCCAAGGAAAATGTCATCAAAAGGCAGTGACTGACAGGGATTGTTGTTTAAATAATATGGATTCACTTTCTTCAATGATTTCTGATCTCACTATAACGTTGCTAAACATTCCGCAAAAAAAATAAAATTTTGTTGTAGTTATGCTCCAATCCAAATTCAGGACCATATTTTAAGCATTAGTCTATTGTACTCTTCTTCATGACTCTACAGTTATGTAAACAGACACATTTTCTCTGCATTGTGCTCACATTTTTCTTTCAGCACATCCCACACACCTCAACCCAAGTGCATTGCTGACCGGCATGCTTAAGAAGCTTACAATCATCAGGATTCAGACTTTTAATTTGGTGTAAACCGAACATGTCCATTCACATACCCAGTTATCTACTTTTTCCTCACTTCAAACCTGTATCCCGTGGCATGAGTGAAGTTAAGCGTGTATGTACAGACTGGCTTTTTTGTGTTCCATTAGCTATAGACTCACAGACCTATCCCAGCATCTCACATCCAGAGATTTGATTGTGGCTGTGTTATAAAAGTAGATTCTCTAGTCTATCCTTGGCAG